>OX638369.1:111652420-112204920 GCA_951812925.1 Calliopum simillimum | reverse complement strand
CATCAGCACAGTATAGAAAAACGTAGAGAAAGCACCGTTAACTTTGAAAAACTTCGCAATCATGAAAAAAAAAATCGGAAAGTTTCGAAAAACAACGACATCAAAGAAAAACATCGAGAACATCGAAAACATGGAAAACCAACGCAATCATCGAAAGACACAGAAAACATTGAAAAAAATCGAAAACATAAAAAAATATCGACAACACAAAGAAACATTGCAATTATGAAAAAACGTCGAAATACAACGAAAACAACAAAAAACTCGAGAAAATAGAAAACATCGAAAACATGGAAAAACATCGCAATCATTAAAAACATAAGAAAACATCAACAACATAAAACATCACTGACATAGAAAAACATCACAATCATGAAAAGAAAATCGAAAAACCACGAAAACAAGGAAAAACATTGAGAATATAGAAAACCATAGAAAAACATCGCAATCGAGGAAAAACATCGAAAAACTTTTAGAACATAGAAAAACAACGAAAATATTGAGAAACATCGAAAATATAGAAAACTTTGAAATTTTCGATTTGGATTTGAAATGAAAATGAAATTATTAATTTTAAAAATTGTTTTATTCAATCTATTAGTGGTGGTTTTTGTCTAAGAGAGGCCCTTTGTCAAGTCGGCCATCCTCATATGCATACGAATTTTGTGTAATAATCTACAATGAAATAAAAACGAAAAACAAACATTATTTTGTATATAGCATGTAAATAATTCAAAAACGATAAAATTTTTATTTAATTTTATGTGTTGCCAAATTAAAACTTATTTTTAAGTAACTTAAACTTTTTACAGTATTTTTTTTCTGTTTTTTTTTTTGGGTGGGGGCGTCATAGCTCTATTTTTTCAGATTTCAAAGTCTGCGATAAAATTTTTAACACCAAGCTATCAAATAAGTAAGTTTTTTTCTAATAAAAAAGGATAAAAGCTTCAACTCTAACATGTCTAATAACTATACCGCCTTCACTACCAAATATTCCATTCTATTTTTCAAATGTTTTTAATAATTTTTTGCTACCCCACATGAAAGTCTGCTGTATCACCACTAACCTGCCTAATTTCCCCATGTCTCTCTGTCTGTCTTATGCTTTTGCTGCCTGCCCTTTTCGATCAGTAGTAATATATAGTATTGCCACGCGATGAAACAGGTGTTAAATGACCCACATGTTGTGGGCCTTGTTGTTGTGGATGAATAATTTGTGGAGTTATGCTCAGCGTTCGATAGAAGAAGGCGGTCAAAAATGAGGCGCTCACCACAAAGGCAATGAAGAAACCCAAACAGAAGATGCAATCCTTGTTGACCTGCAGGCATACACAAATGGCGCTGAAGAGATCCGTTATGACGGTCCAACAACGTTGACCTAACGGTGGACGTTGCATGACACTTGGCGATGGCGTTGATGTCGTATCAATATGTATCGTATGGAATGTACGTTCCGGTTGTTGTGTTATGGTCATAACGCGTGGCAAATCCATTAAAGACGGTGATTCCTTGACAAGTGCCTGACGTGATATGGATGGTCCGAGGGCACCACATGTTTTATTTTCATCAGGTGGTGGCATTATCAGATATGTTTGCACTTTACAATCGGTTTCGGCTTTGGATGTTGTTTCATCGATTTGACTGTCAGCCGCCAAATTATGGTGTTGTAGCACCGGTGATGGTGGAGGTGCAGCAGTAGCAATAATAGTTGGTGTTGTTTTCTTAATTTCTGATGTTGTGCCTGTGGCGGTGACGTTTTGATGTAGACTCGTTTGGCATGAGACCGTTTGGCGTGGTAATTCAGCTGTTGATGTCGAGATATCTATTTGCGTTGTTATGGCAGCTGCATCTTTTGTTTGCTGTTCTTGAGCATTAGCTTTTTTTACGGCAGCGCTGGCTAAGTTTTGTAAGCCTTGGCGCCATTTTGGTAAGCCCGCTGGATATACATTATGATGCATTTTCCAAATTTCGAATTCTTCTGTAAGAAAATCTATGAAGCAGTAAATGAATAGTTCAAACCCAAGCGCTTACCTCTTTCCGGCTGTTCATTGCTGCATTCAATATCGATGACAAAGTCAGTGTTGTCATTGACAACTGGCTTAGTTTCAGCTGAGACTGTGGTTTCTTTGGCGTCTCCAGCGGCGTTTGGTTTTGTGGTTTTCTTAACTTCAAAGTCTTTTTCGCAAGCGCGTACTTGTACGCTTATGTGATCCGGTTGGTGTGTTTGCATTGAAGCCGCAGTTTCCACAACTTTTTGCGCTGCTGGTAATTTTATTGCTTCAACGTTTGTTGGAGCTGTGGGTGCGTCAACTGCGGCAGCTGATGCTGTTTCCAGAGGTGGTGTCGGCTTGGTGCAAACTTCGTGTATGCTAATATCACTACTTTCAGTATGCTGCATGCACTCCTGTGGTTTTTTGGTTTCATTCGCCAGTTTTTCTTTGGCTATTGCTTGTAGCGTCTTGGGGTCTTTCACTTCTTCAGCGCATTTATGCTCTGACTCTTTAGCGATGCCGGTTTTCCAATTCTTAACCTCACATTGTTGCACTATAGTTGGCAGCACAGCAGAAGCTTCTCTTACTTCAGCTTTACATGGAATGGGCTTTTCAATTTTTACTTCTTCAATTTGAGCGGCGGCACCTCTAAGCCCTCTAACAGCTGTTTGACCTACTGAAATTTCTTTCGTAGCTTGCTCACCTTTGTCTTCTTCCTGTTTGTCAGCTTTCTCGGTTATGCTGATCTCTATATTGCTACCTTGATTACGTTCGCTACCTTTCCAACCCAGTGGTATGGCTTGCTGTTTGTGGCGTATATTTTTTGTTAACGCTTTATTGCCTACTTCGTTTCGTGGACTCGGTGGCAACTCAAGACTCTCCAAATTTTTCGTAAAATTATCAAACATATCCATAATTTGTTGAAATCTTGCAGCGATCTCTATATTTCCTGGCGCTAAAGCAGCATTTTCTATGTTCTGCTGCCGTTGGCGTGCACTGGTACTTTTAACTTGCGCCTTACGTCCCGTTGGACGTTCAGCTACTTGCAAGACGTCATCGGCGAACTTTAGTTTGGGTTCGTGCATAAGTGTCGCTATCGGGGTCGCTGCCGTCGACGTGCTTGCAGTTTCTTCTGCCTGCAGCTTTGCAGCCGCAGCCGCTTCTTCTGTTTTAAGCGCAATCATTGCTTGATTTGCCATTTTCTTAGCACGTCGCCTTGCATTTCTTTTACGCTTCTTCAATATGGTCTTACTGGCTGCTGGCGTTATCGAACCACCTTCAGTAGACGTAACAGACTTTGAGCTACGCTCAGCATGTAATGACATTTCGGAAGATTTACTGTGTTGTGAGCTGCTTGTTGAACCCGACTTCTCACTTATGTCTTCAAAGCTTACATGTTTGGTTTTCTCACGGCTACTGCTCATGGTGAGACTATGACCACTGCTGCTGCTACTTTCCGTCTCTCGACCTGTTGTCACCAATGTATCGGTTGATGTATCGCCCATTTGTACGCCAGCAATACGTATGGTCTTTTTTGGCAAATTTTGTGCATCATCATTTTGTGTTGCATCATTGTTGTTGTTACCGTCACGTTTTGGTTTGTTTCTCTTGTGATGGGGCCTCTTTTTCGTATTGTCCATATTTCTGTAACTTGGAAATTTGTTGTATTTTTTTTGAAGATTTTATTTTTTTTTACAGCTTTCCGTCTTTTGCTTTTTGTACGTAACGTTGAATTTTTTACGTATTGCCTTTTGTTACATGTAAAAATTGGTTTGATTTCATAAAAGTTGGTTTTTTAAATAGAGGAAAAATAAAAGAATAAAATTTTGATTTTTGACAATTTTTTGTATTTTAGATTTTTGTTGTCATCATTTTGTTGTCACTGGACTTGTGTATTCTGAAAGTAAATTCAAGAAAAGTGTCACGTAAAAAATAAATTATTTTTCATTCTTCCACTGCAGCGTTTTGTTTTGAATGACAGAAGGACGATTTCGTTGTTATGGCTTGGCAAAAGGGTTAACGTTTAGGAAGCGCATAGATTGGCAGCGGGATATTAATTTCGTTTGATTTATTTCTTTCTTGTATCAAAAAGCAATTATTTGCCATTGAGAATGTACCTTTTAAGAGAAATAATCCTTTTCCGGTCCCTTCATTCGAGCCTTGCTGATTTATTGCTTTTCTCTTTTCATTGAATCAACCATAATTTCTTTGAATAGTCAAAAAACCCTTACTTGAGGTAGAGGAAGTTGACCAAAAAATATGCCAGTCTACCTATCCCGTTCCTTAGCATTCGAATAAGGAAATATACACCTTTCTCATTCCTCACTGTGAAAAGCCTCTAAACGCATAATTTTTTTGAAGAACAAGAGTGATTGTGCATATATTCATATCCAAAAATTTTAAATTTTGTAAGGTCCATAGGATATCAAACAGGTTTTTCTTACAGCATCCTTTAATTTTATTTGGAGTCTTTTGGAATTTTTTATTTTTTTTTTCTGAAAAATTTTTTAAAAATTACGTTTTGTACTCAAGAGGGAGCCATCTTACGAAAAAAGTGCACATGACATAAAATGCTTGGAATTATCCAAGGAACAAGTGTGAATTTTTTTTTTTTCTAAAACATTTATTAAAAATGACGTTAAAAATTTCTCAAAAAAAAAAAAAAAATGCACACGTATTTCTTGTACAATTCTAAGCATTTTATGCCATGTACACTTTTTTCGTAAGATGCCTCCCTCTTGAGTAAAAAAAGCTTCTTGCCTTCCACGGGGCTGCTGATCAGCCTTGTTCTAACGTTTAACTGACTGACCAACATAACTGTGTTTTGAATGCATTATGCAATGAGTATAACAATTTTCAGCCTTTAGAAATTAATTTGATCACCATCGAAATCATGTCATGTTTAAGACCATATATCAGCCGCCTAATTTACAGTTCGCTTGACTGACCGACAGTTTATATATGTACACAACTACTAAAACCAACTTTGACAAAACCAGCTTTTAGAAACGCAAAATCATTTCTAAGCGCTGGCTCTCCGGGTACTAGTATAGCGACAAATGGGGCAACCCTTAATGTGGCAATGAGCATAGAAAGGTTTCGTTTTTCTGAATCATGCAGTACGGCACGAATTCACTTCAATGGTGGATAGTGAGTACAATCTAACCTCAAATCTCTCTATCTGCGAATTAGGTTCAAGCTACCGCAAAAGTCCGAAATACCTAATTTCAATACAATTAATTTTATTTTGTGCCATTTTTTCATAAATAGTCCAATTAATTGTTAAATTTGCAAACAACTTAATGGCAGTGATAGCCCATTCTGTAATAAATCGCTTCAGTTGTTTTTTGAAATATTATAATATAGGCTTAATCTCAAAAGACTCTATCTATATCTATGCTTTTACCGCCTGGCGTATAACCTATTCTGTGGAGAAAGTGCTGCTTTACAATTCTGATTTTTCTTTAAAAAATATTAAAAATCGCATGAGATTATTTAAAACTCTTATGCGATTTTTAAAAAAACTTGTACCAAATTAAATACAATCGAACTATTTCTGTAACTGTTAAAATCTCATGATATTTTTGTAAAACTCATGCGATTTAGCAAAAAAACTATGTTAAAAAATAGTGAAAATCTCATGATGTTTGGTAAGACTCATGCGTTCTTAAAACTATGGTGAATCTACTTAGGCTGTTTTTAAAAGTTACAAAAAATTTCATGAGATTTTTCAAAACTCAGCAGATTGCTCTAACTGTTAAAAATAGTAAAAATCTCATGATATTTTTGTAAAACTCATGCGTTTTAACAAAAAAATTGTGGTGAATCTACTTAAACCTTAACTGTTTTTGTAAAAGCTAAAAAATAATTAAAGCATCATGAGATTTTCTATAACTTTCATGCGATATTTTAAAAAAAAATGTATGTAAAGGAAATATAAGGCAACTATACCTATAACTGTTAAAAATAGTCAAAGTCTCATCACATTTGATAAGACTCATGCGTTTTAACAAAAAAATTATGGTAAATCTACTTAAACTTAAACGGTTTTTTTGTAGCTACAAAAAATTGCATGAGATTTTTTAAAACTCTCATGCGATTTTTAAAAAAATTTGTAGCAAAGCAAATATAATCTTGCTATTACTGTTACTCTTGAAAATAGTAAAAATCCCATGACATGCAAAAAATATTCAAAACACAATATTAAGAGCATTATTTACGATAACGTAACCAAAGTGCATACATATAAATACTAAGGATAGAAGTATAACCTTTGAACAAAAGCTTGGTAAATTCGGCACATCAATCCTTGCAAATATGTTTTTTCAAGGCGCTCAAAATAGTCGTTTGTTTCAGTAATGACCTCTTAATTCAACCCAAATCTCTTACCACCCAGACATTTCTTAATTTTTGGCAACAGCAAATATTTGCAGTAGGCTAACTCTGGAGCATATTCTGGAAAAGATAGCAGTTCATAGCCCAATTTATGAGATTTTGCATGGTGAATACAAACGCGTCAACCCGTACGTTGTCTTGATGCAACAGCATCTAATTTCACCAAATGCGGTCGTTTATGCTTCAAATCAATATTGATTCTAGCCAAAAGCTAGGCTAAATATTTGGCGGCGATCGATTTACCATTTTCAAGGAAGTCTCGATGTGTATGACGCCGCGTGCATTTGAAAGATACAGTGTCGATGATCTTGTTGGCTAGCAGACCCACCTCAGTCTTCTTTAGTATACATTCTCCCGAAAAAACCTACTATATTGATTGTGTCTTAGTATTTTTAGTATCTTGTGATGGATTCATGTTTCATCCGCGTTAAGAAAATTGCGCAAAAATTGTTAGGATTATGCCAAACTCTCCTTCGAAGTAGTCATACGATTGCGTTTATAGTCGAATGCCCTGAAAACTTTTCAATTCCATGCAAAATGTGATGTTTCCGTTAGGTTGGAATGCATATAGCCTCAACCACCTCACGCACTTTCATTCGTCAATCATCAGTATCATTCTATGGTTTTTATCGACGATTTCTGGCATGAAAACCTCTTCTGGGCAACCTATATTGGTACGATCATAACGGACCTCAATAAACTACTTATTAAACGTGAAAATCCCTTGTATGGAATTTCAGTACTATGCGGCTACCGATAACGAAGGACTTTTGCATTAAAGTTAATTGAATGCTATGTTGTCATACCTTCTTAGAGAATAATAAAACATAAATGGGTAAAATCACGAAGGATGATGACAAAAAGCGCGAATAACATAATAAATCATCTCATGCAATAAAATTTCTCGGGACTACTAAGGCTTAAAAACAATTTCAATATCCTTTTGAGAACAACCCAGATATTAAGTTCCCCCACTCTTATACTTATACTTGTATAATCCACAATACAGTAAATTCAACGCTGTATTCGATGAATCGCGGGGTACACAACCTTTGCCAAAATACTACCCCAACTCTCAACTTTTGAGAGTATTTTGCTTTTATAAATTTGGAAAAAAGAAGAATGAAATTGAAATCTGTTTGTGGAAAATTTATTTTTTCGTTTATTCATTTTGTTCTTTGTCTTATTGCTTTTTGTTTATTTATCATTTTCTAAGACTTTCATCGTTTTTGACGACACACCCCACTCCAAAACGACTTTGTTGATGCTTTAAAAATTAATTTTTTTTTTTTGGCGCAATCTTTAGGTTTTTACCAACTCATTAACATAAGATCCCAGCAAACACAAGAGTTAGAAAATTATGACATTTGGCATTTATAATAAAAGAGGTTCTTTATTATCGTTTCAAGAAAATGGTTAGTTCTTTCATATGAGTGTATAACAACAATTTTGATCTGTAAAACAACAGCTGAAATTATTAAATGTTGTCCATCATAAGGACACTGCACTATTTTTTGAAATCTTGAATTGATGTCTTTTGTAGTTTTCTATCTAGTTTTTCGGATCCTGAGTGATTAGAAATTTACGTCAGTCACTAAAGATTTCACTTGCGTTTGAGATTGTGTCTATTGTGTATCAAAATTAAACTTTTCGTGTCGATTCCTGATGTAGTTTTCTAACCATATAAATGGAATTGAGAACGTTTCGAGATTACACTGGTTATCTAATGTAGAAATCGATATTTTTTTATAAACTTTGAGACGTTGTTTGTTGGGCATGTTACTTTCTTTTATGTACATGTAACAGTTACTGTGATGTGGGTAGACAACACATAACAACCTGCACATTCCCATAGGTACCACCAAAGCCACACCATAAATACTTTACTCCTGCAGAGTAAGTGTGGTTACGTATTTTTTATGTGTTTGGTTTTTGTTTTTTTTTTTTTCATTGTCGCTTTTAAATTTGATGTCATGTTTTTTGTTCTGTTTCATTTTATTATGAAATATTTATTTATGTACGCGTACGTGTAGCATATTTTACATAATAAATTACCTGGCAAAACCAATTCGTTTTGTGCATCAATTTGTTTGTGCGATCTTTTTGGCTTTTTTATTGTAGGTACTTCCGTTTATTTTTCATTCTGCCGCACTCAACCACATACATATATTCTGGGTTAAAACACCTAAAAGTATGCTTTGTCATTCAAATATTTTGTGGCTATAAGCTCAAGGTATCAGAAAGCGCGCGCATCAAGCAAAACGCGTGTACATTTGTGGTGAAGGCAAAAAAAACACAATTTGCACAGTGGAATCAAATGCAGAGTTTTTATGCAATACATAAATGTACCAATAATGCAATAAATAAATGAATTAATATATCAACGTATAGATGTATCCATTTATCAATAAATAAGTATGTCAACAAACCAAAAAATTAATAAATCAACAAATCAATATATCAGTATTTCAATATTTCAGTAGGTATATTAATATATCAATATATCGATACATCCAACGTAAAAGTTTGTAACTCAAGTTACCAACTTTTTACGGGACAATGGTTTTCGAAATTTGCGTATTAGACTCTATCTTGTGTCAAATTTTGGTATCTCTAGCTTGAAATTTGAAGGGCTGGGAGCAATTTTTGAAGTTACAACCTAAGTATACTTTAGTGGAGTCTCCATGCAAAATCTTGGCAACTTTAGTTGTTAACTTATACACGGGACAAAAATGACAAAATGCGTTGGTAACTTAACTTACAAAGTTATTAGTTAATTTTTCTTTAAAAATCAGTGGTTGTAAGTCCTACATACCAACGTAATGTCCATAAAATATTTTTTAATGGTAGTTGGCAAGTTAAGTTACCAACTTTTTTCATGGAACATTTGGTTGCTGAAAAGGAACATTAGTTGATAACTAGAGTTACAACTCATATGTATTCATTTTGTCCAAACTATAAGTTGAAACTGTTAATATTTCTGTAATATAGACAACGATTTAATAGTCGAAAAACCTTTATTTTGTCTACAGATCTCAAAAGTATTTCTTCAATTTTTGTTTTTGGTTTTCTTGTTTTAACGAAAACAATACAAAAATGATCATAACTAAAAACTACTATTTTCGAGTTACCAAATTTTTTTTTGGACGTATCGATATGAATATTTTGATATTTCAATACATCAGTTTTTCAATATTTCAATAATTCAATCTTTCACTCTTTCAATATTTCAACATTTCAATATTTCAATATTTCAATATTTCAATATTTCAATATTTCAATATTTCAACATTTCAATATTTCAATATTTCAATGCTTCACAGTTTCAATATTTTAGTATTTTAATATTTCATTGCTTCAATGTATCAATGTTTCAATATTTCAATGTTTCAATATTTCAATATTTCCATATTTCAAAATTTCAATATTTCAATATTTCAATGTTTCAATATTTTAATATTTTAATATTTCAATATTTCAATATTCCAGTATTTCATTATTGAAATATTTCAATATTCCAGTATTTCATTATTGAAATATTTCAATATTTCAATATTGAAACATTTAAGCATTTCAATATTTCAATATTTCAATATTTCATTATTTCAATATTTCAATATTTCAATGTTTCAATGTTTCAATATTTCAATGTTTCAATATTTCAATATTGCAATGTTCCATCATTTCATTATTTCAATATTCCAGCATTTCATTATTTCAATATTTCAATATTTCAAAATTTCAAAATTTCAATGTTTCAATATTTCAGTATTTCAGTATTTCAATATTTCAATGTTTCAATGCTTCAATATTTAAATTTTTCAATATATTAATATTTCAATATATCAATATTTCAAAATATCAATGTCTCAATATTTTAAAATATCAGTACGTCAATATGTCAATATATAACTATGTATATTTCTATATCAATAATAACCATGCATTTATACATGCATATAAACCAACATATCAGTACATCAAAGGACAAATATATCAATACAGCCATACATCAATGTATCAATACATCAATATGTCGATATCTTAAAATATTTAAGTATAATTACATCAACATTCCAATATATCAATATATTAATTCATCATAACATCAAGTATTAAAGATAACAATGAATCCATATATCAATGCATTATTATATCTTTATATCATTATATCAATGCATCAATATGTTAATGTATCATAGTATCAATAAATCTATAAATTCTTTTTCTTGATCCGTCTCAAAACCATTTTTCGGCCAGAACTACCAACTGCAAATCTAACCTCATCCAGTTTTTACTATCTAGAAAGACTCAAACATTTTCAAAAATATTGATTTTTAGATATTGTTTCACCTAATTATGGCAAAATAAATATTTCCCTAAATTTAGCTAATTTTATCGTTGAATTTATAAAAAAAAAAATGCGTCGTTGAGGTATCATATTGTGTATCTTCTTTTTATTAAACATTGTCTTTATTTATTTATAGTTTGGCCAGCGACCATGAATCTTATCAAGGTTTCTCCCTTAGCAATGTAACTCCACCTTAATCGAAATTGTACGTTCGGAGTAAATGGTGGCAAGTCATTTTCATCAAATACTAAATCCTTGATAATGTACGTAAAGTTCTGCATTAAAAAAAGAAAACAAATCAATAACAGCTTATCTACTAGGAACAGCCTTTCACTTACCGCCTTCAATGGACATCCCATTGGGTTTTTGACATATTTGTTAACTTTCTTCAAAATCGTCTGTAAAAATGGATTTTTAAATTTTTTACTCAATACAACACAGCCATCAGCTGTTAAATCAATAAGAGTCCTTTTCGGTAGCTTTCCTGATACACTCTCCAGTATCCAGCGAAGCTTAAAATTATCCAGAGGATTGTTTGTTTTATAAATGATATTTATGTAATCTTTGCCAAAGCGTTTTAACAAAAAGCAAGTTGCATTTGAAAAATATATTGGACTGGTTGAATGACAAGTGACATCACCGAAAACAACACGAAAGTTTCGCTGAAAATGTATTAAATTTAACAAAAAATGTACTTGTTAGCTATTGTAATTTTTCTCGTAAGTACATGCCTCTGCAATTGTGTTTCCAAGTATGAGCAGTAATTGCAACATAAGAAAGTAGCGCTTCAAATTTTTCATTCTGTTTCTAAATGTGATACTCGTGTGTCTCTTACTAATGCACTTGTATGAGATTGGCCAACAAATTCAATGCACCATTTCTTTTAAATGTATATGATATAATTTGTGGCATTTATTCCTGAGTAATTATCAGCATATGAAATTAGATATTAAAATATCATTAACGAAATATAAACAGTCAGTCAAAACAAAAAAATTTGCATAAATGGCTTGTTATACTGTAGTATACCTCATTTATAGATGATCCATTAGAAGTATCGTTAATGATTATTTAATGACCGATGGGATCTTGTAATTTTAAAGTGATCATTCAGCTTAAATGATATATTAAATTGATTTCATTATACTTCCAACATTCATATCATATCTTAGCACACGCCTGTCCTGTGGGTGATTTGAATAAAATTTTCGAGTACCCCATTTTTTTTTACGGAACTCTGTTAAACATCGCATTTCGACATGTTTTCAAAAAAAAAAATTCAAAATCCTTAGAGCACTTCGGAAATGATCGGCTAACGAACGGTTTCCATGTTGCTTCAGCCGAAGCAAATAAGGATAATTCTGAAAAATAGTTCCAAACGAATTTTTTTTTTTCCGAAATTGTATTCACTAATGCATAAAAATGTTATTCAAGTTCAAAAGCTGCAAAAAAAAATTTTTTTTCAAAAAATGCACACATCTGCTTAATGAAAAAATTATATACCATTCGAAGGTTTAGAGCCTTTACAATATGCTAAAGTAGGGTTGCCTATTTTTTTCCTGGCAAGGCATAGGGTTGCCAGGCTTTAAAAGGTAGGCCAATACCACACATTTGCACTATGTGTTTTAAAAAGAAATGTGTTTAATGAAAAAATTATATACCAATCGAAAGTTTAAAGCCTATTCAATGTGTTTACGTAGAGTTGCCTATTTTTTTTCTGGCAAGGCACAGGGTTGCCAGGCTTTAAAAGGTCACTCAATACCACAAATTTGCACTCATCTGTTTAATAAATAAATTTTGGGTTAAAATAAAGATAATTTCATTGCGAACACGTTGATACAGGGTTTCTTCTGAAAAACCCGTTTTAAGCCAGGGTTGCCGAGCCTTAAGAAATGAAATATTGGTACAAATGAAGATGTGCGACAGAGAGATCCGAGCGAACTATTTGGTTAGGATGTATACTTATCATGAAAATTTTATTTGTTATATCATCAGGAGACTAAAAACAAACAAGATTATGTTTTATTATAATATCTTTTTACATTTCTAAAAATTAAAAAAAAAATTTTCAATTACGTAACATTTTATTCTGTAGATCGCAAAATAATATCACACTTAAATATAAATTGAGGCTGGACATACATAGAACATTCTCGCTACTTTAACTACAATAACAATATAGAGCTAATTTTAATTGTGGAAGACCCTGGCAAGTTGTGGAACTAATGGCGGAATTAGCCAAGAAGTAGCGTTTCGTAACGTGACGTCTGTCAAAATCTATCAAATGGCAGAAGAGTGTAAGCGATTACTGAAATCGTAAAGTAGCGGTACGCAACGTTGAGATCTGTTGAAATTAGATTTTCAAACGCCGCGCTACGTTGTTAGATAAAATAAATTAAATTTGGATGTTATAAATGGAATTTTTTGAACAAATTATTTAAAATAAGTATGACAATGGATGCTTGTTTACAAAACTGTAATTTTTCAACTAATTTTTAAGTTGTAAGGTGACAGTTTTCACTAATCGATGCTACGTTGACAAACAACCGTGACGTTATGTTAAGAAACGCTACTTCTTGGCTAATTCCAGCATAAGTCTCCGCTATTAAATTTAATAATAAAAAAATTAAAGTGGTTTATGTTGACTATATAAAAATTATACTAATTTTATGAACTTTTAGTCATTATTTGCAAGAATGTAAAATTCTATACATTTTTTAACTTAGAAAATCATGACAATTAGGATAAGAGAAAAAACTACTAAACATGGCTATAGTGACATATGTTTCGGTTACCGCCACGTAATCATCATCAGACCAATTTATGTTTTTATTTAATTTATTTTAAATTAAATGAAATAACAATTGACAAATTGAACTTTTTGTCTTAGGCCGGGATTGAACTAGGAACCTTCGAAGTCAATCTCTCTGCATAGCGCATTTATCAATAAACTTTTTCAATTGTTATTTCATTTAATTTAAAATAAATTAAATAAAAACATAAATTGATCTGATGATGGTTACGTGCTGGTAACCGAAACATATGTCACCATAGCCATGTTTAGTAGTTTTTTCTCTTATCCTAATTGTCATGATTTTCTAAGTTAAAAAATTTACTGTGAATGGTTTTTAGCAAATATAATGTTTTTTTGTGCGATAAGCCGTTCGAGAGTTATCTCAATTTAAAAAGCACAACATATAAATATCGCGAAGTTTTAAAATTTTTTAAATTGACGTACCTCCTTAACCATGAGTAGTAGAAAAGAAATTGATGAGTCTTTTTTTATAAAATCATTAACCCATTCCCCGCCAGCACTTATTTTTCTGAATTTGATGGTGAATTTTTGTTTGGCGGGTAAAAGAAGGTTCTTGAGTTCAAATCCGGTTAGCTTTTTCAGCGACCACGCCCCATTTTTCCATGGTGCCCTGATGCCATATGGCATCACTGGCGGGAAAAAAATTTACTTTGAGTTTTATTTAAAATTCTATTTTTTTTTTTTTCATGATGTATTTCCAGGAAGTGGGCAGTTGTGTGGAATGCAATTTTCTCTTATGGTTCCCGTTTAATTGTAGCCTAGGCTTTGCAAATAATTTAAAACTGGGATTCCAGTTAATAAATTATCGAAGTAAAAGTGGAATAGGAGGGCACGAACGTCGTTAGGAAGGGCGTTGATCATTTGTAATAGAGCTGCCACAAAGTGAATACAACAATACTTTCTCTGATAAATACCAAAGGACACCAAATAGGGGAACTGATGCTATTGTGGTATAGTTTTTCAATGTGTTATGGTCGCATATCTCCGAATTGGAAAAAAGAACCTGCGAACGTCACTGCTTTTATCCTATCCGAAAACATGAAAAACCAGGAATGTGTTGCTGTCATGCACCAAACAAAATTTTTCAGGTGTCATTTGAACGAAACTTAAGTCGCGTGTGGTTGATTTTTTTTTCCGGATTTTTTTCAAAAAAATTTTGTTAAGAAAAAGTTGCTTTTTGGTGAAGTTTTATTTATATTCAATAAAGCTAAGTGCAAAGTATTGCGAAATATGTGTTTAACTGTGTAAATTCACAAAGTCTCCCATTTTATTTTTAGAATTTTGTAATTTCTAAAAATTGGCCATTGTGGTATAGTCAGGGTTTGCTAATGTGGTATATGAACATTTCTTGATGTTTTTAACATTATTTGATGGCTGTTTATTTTTAAATAAGAACTATGAGTTTGAGAACCAATGTAAATGTTATTATGAACTTATGTCATACGTTTCAAAATTTATATTTGGTTATATGGTTAAGTATACCACATTACCCTACTTATATATACCACATTACCAGTCCACTTTACTAGTACTGATCAGTATATATACCACATTGTGCCACCATATCTACCACATTACCTCCCAACTTTTTGAAAACAGCTTTTTTGACTTTTTTCAGATTTTGCTCAATAACTTTTTTTAATGAAATTTCACACATTTTATTGAAATATATTCTGTAGCCAATACTTTAGTGATTAGCATAAAAAAATTTGGCTGAAATTGATTTAACGGTTCCCTTTAAAATTCCATCTAAACATTATCTATACCACAATAGCATCAGTTCCCCTACCCTCCAAGAGTGTTCAGACATCATGCAATGTATCTAAATCGAAGAAGTTTGGCTCGAATAAACTGTTTGCATGAGAGCTGTCTGAAATACGGTGTCATGGACTCATCAAATGATGCTCAGGGTGAAAGGGATCAATGTGTTTTTTCAGTGTAAAGTGAATAAAATTGCTTATTTGACTGAAGCTATTTCGAGACGTGCCAGCAAAAACCATGGCTTTAATGATCCAATAATCTTCACGATTAACTACAAGCATTGTAACCAAAGATAAGCATAATCCCAATAGTTAGATGCATCCACAATCATTTACAGCACGTCTTCATAAGAAAAAGGCTCGAACAATTCATATGACACCCAGGCCCATACCCCCCAGGTAGATATTTTCCCCATAAAAATTGTTTATGAATTGTATTATTGAAATAAATGGAAATTAATCTACCTCTAAATTTTTTATAAGCGATTCCCGCCAGTGATGCCATATGGCACACTTAAAATATAATCAGGCCTATCACTTAGTAAGGAAAAACTTATGGAAAAATAAAAATGCACTTTATAAACTTCTGCATTACTCTTCAATTTGGCATAATTACTTTTTTCAAAATGGAAATACAAATAAATAATTTTTTGCAACTCGCCGATGTCTCGAAGCCAAAATCGATTTTTTTCGAATAATTTTTCAATGATCACTTCCTCTCCGCTCACGTTTGAAAAGTTGATGGAATATTTACGCGTGGAATGCATCAGATGATAGATCAAACATTTCTACGCACATAAAAAACAACAAGCCCGCGCGAAAAAGTTACAAAATGATTTTGGGGTACATTCGGGTAATGCGTTTTAACTGTACCGTATGGCATCACTGGCGGGGAATGGGTTAAAACTAAACAACTGTTGACTCAGTAAATAACTGTCGATCACTGTTTTTTTCATAATTGCAGCCGTAAGCGAAATAAATGAAAAAATTAATTTTCGCAGCTTTTGACCTCGAATAAAAATTTTGGGGCATACGACTTTGCAATTTGCTTTTCACACGTTAGTTTTCATGCATTAGGGAAAACGATTCCGGAAAAAAAAAAAATTCATTAGGAACTATTTTTCAGAATTATTCTTATTTGCTTCGGCTGAAGGAACATGAAAATCGTTCGTTAGCCGATCATTTCCGAAGTGCTCTAAGGATTTTAAAATTTTTTATTGAAAGCATGTCGAAATACGATGTTTAACAGAGTTCCAAAAAAAAAATTGGGTACTCGAAAATTTAATTCAAATCACCCACAGGACAGGCGTGTAGCAGAGACACAATTACCCAACTTAACAGATCATTAACAGACAAATGGATTTGAAAATATTTAGACTAAATTTTGAATGTATTTATAGGACACATATCAGTTTTAAAATATTTTTAGTTTTTTTTTTTTTCAAAAATTGTCTTTTTGGAGACTTTCGGCTAATGTGGCGGGGCGGTGTGGGCGTGGTAAGCTCAAGGCAATCGTGATACATAAATGATAGCTAGCATTCCAAAGATAAAACATGTATCAACAAATAATTTTTAGAGTTTTTAGTTTCATAGGAATCCTTTTTTCAATTTAGGGGTGGAAAACTATCCCTCTGGGCCAATGTGGGTTAATGCACCCTGTGCATGTAGTGGCACTAGTCAACGGGATTAGCTAAAAATGTAGACTCAACTAGCTGCAATCGAAAGCAAAAACTGAACGTGTGGTTGAAAAGCAATGATTAGAAACATCGAATATTCGAGACTATACTCAAAGTTTCCAACATAGCAACAACCTACACAATCTGCATGATAAAGCTGCTTAGTGTATGTTTGACTACGATGCAGTAAAGCTAAAATTTTTTGTAATAAAATAGAATAAGAAGAAATTTATTGCAATTATTTTGAGGTTTTGAATGCCTTACAAGAGCTTGGAGTCATAAATTTAAAAGTTGACATTTATGCAATTTCCACTTTTTCGCTACACTGTGCAACAAAGAATACAACACCATCACATATGTTGTTTTGCTTATCGTAAGAAGTTGAAATTTTATTCCTCTTGTTTCTTAGTTGTTGTTATTTTTTTATTTGTTTTTTTTTTTGTTGTTTTTTATATATTTTATTGTAATTTGAATTTCTATCCCGTGGGTCACGGTAGAACAACTTCCGATGCGTAATTGAGCTGTGCTCTTATGTGCTTGTTGTGATGTATGCGCCTGTATGTATACTGCAATTCGGTTGACTTAGTTGAAAATTCTGCATCAGTGTGTGACTACTTATGCTAAGCTGATTTTTCATACTCTTCCGCTTTTGAGCTGCTTAGGTAAATTTTTGCTTTTTGAAAAAAATCGCATTTAGAAAATGTGATTTTTTGTATAAATCATTTTTTGAGTTGTTTTTTTTAGCATACTTTTTGAGTTGCGTACAAATTCTTTTCAAACAGAGATGCGATGGTGAACCTACGACCTTATACATATTTACTTATTTATAAGAACACACATACATATGTACATATGTTATGTGTGTCAGTCTGTCTGATATGCGTTTGGGAATTTCCAATCTCTTGTGACACTCGTGCTCTTTTTTGTTGCATATTTTGCGTTTACATGTGATTCACCCGCTTAGAATTTGGGTCACTTTATTTCTAACTTAAATCATACATCAGCCTATGAAAAGTTCGAGTTCCTAGTTGGTTACTTGACATTTACGCACATTTGTTTTCACATGCGTGCGTACATAAATTAAACGTGTAATTTAAAACAACAAAATACAACAATCAGCCCCAAAGCACCTTACACCGTTTCAATAAATTTTCATTAAATTTTAAATGAGCTGTTTACGCTTAAACAACACCAATGCGAAATGGGTCCTGGCCAACTTTTTTACCGTTGTTGTTTTTTTTTGGCATCGCATCTTAGATGAAGTAGAAGTAAAAGTAAAAGTAAAAGTAGAAGTAGAAGTAGAAGTAGAAGTAGAAGTAGAAGTAGAAGTAGAGGTAGAAGTAGAAGTAGAAGTAGAAGTAGAATTCGAAGTAGAAGTAGAAGTAGAAGTAGAAGTAGAAGTAGAAGTAGAAGTAGAATTAGAAGTAGAAGTAGAAGTAGAAGTAGAAGTAGAAGTAGAAGTAGAAGTAGAATTAGAAGTAGAAGTAGAAGTAGAAGTAGAAGTAGAAGTAGAAGTAGAAGTAGAAGTAGAAGTAGAAGTAGAAGAAGAAGTAGAAGTGGAAGTAGAAGTTAAGGATACGCAAGTAGAGGCAAAAGAAGAAGTAGAAGCTGACATATAAGCACAATTTCAATTTGAAGTAGAAATCGAAGCAGCAATTCAAGTAATATTTATAAGAAAAAATACTCAGTAATAGAATACTCTTCATACAAAATTTTAGAACTATCACTGTTTTCTCATCCTTAAACGCTACTTTACTATATAATGTTAATTTGTGCATATGTATGTGTACTGGGGAATACACTGTGCTCATGTTTATAGATAAGTATGTATGTTACGAAAAAAATCAACAAACATGTTGTGAGGTTGAGAAGTTTTTTTTTTTTTTTGTAAAGAATATGTAGGTTTATTTCAGTAAATTTTGCCTTAAAAAATTGATTCACCATATATCGTTGTTTTTCTCACACTTTAATTGTCAACTACATATTGGTACGTATGTCTACTTTTTTTGTGTTTAAAGTCCCTGTTGACTATTCACGCTGGCTCTCAATTTTTTTTTTTTTTTTTTTTTGTACATGGCGTCGTCCATTTATTAAAATTTTGCTTGCATGAGCATTGATTTCCCATGAAACATTTTCGGTTTTTCGAATTTTATTTGTTTGAAAATGGAAGAAAAAAATTTTTATTAAATTTGAATAGAATTTACTTTGAATATTTTTAAGTACTTAGTTTTATAAATTAAAACATATATCTTTATATCATATGAACATCTTATTATACTCTTTTATGTAATGTTTTTTGATGCAAATTCACCAGTATTGATGTCAAAACGTATAAAATTTCTACGTATTTTGCACTGTTTCTCTGAGAAATTTCCATTAAGTAAAGGGTGTTTTTTTTAGAGGTTTGTTTTTCGAATAGAGATAAAACTGGCATTTTGTGGTCAAATCTGGCAACTCTTACGTCATTTATGTTTAGTTTGGTTTGCCATTTCATCATGAACAGGTTGACAAAAGAACAACGCTTGCAAATCGTGCAAATTTATTTCGAAAATAATGGTTCAGTTCGCGAAGTTTACCGCAAGCTCCGTCCATTTTATGGTCGACATAATCGTCCATCAGAGCAATTAATTCGGTTAACCATGGATCGTTTTTGCACTACGTTTACTCTATGTGATAATGCGCATCCGCAGAGACGTCGAACAGTGCGCACCGAAGAAACAATTGCCGCTGTAGAGCAAAATGTTGAAGAGGACCCGAATGAATCGATTCGCCACCGTACACAGCAATTGGAGCTTTGTCCATCAACTTTATGGAAGATTTTGCGCAAAGATCTTGGCTTGCGACCTTACAAGATCCAGCTTGTGCAAGTATTAAAGCCGCGAGACCATGCAATGCGTCGTGATTTTGGTGTATGGGCCGAAAATGAGATTGATCTCGATGCTGATTTTCATCGCGAAATTTTGTTCAGTGATGAGGCTCATTTTTGGTTGAATGGCTACGTCAACAAGCAAAATTGCCGCATTTGGAGTGAAGAGAATCCACATGAGACCCTTGAGACGCCATTACATCCACAAAAACTGACTGTTTGGTGTGCTCTATGGGCTGGTGGAGTCATTGCGCCATACTTCTTCCGAAATAATGCTGGAGAGTCAGCTACCGTTAATGAAGACCGGTATAGAGCCATGATAACCAACTATTTTGTTCCCGAATTGGATGGCATGAATGTGGATGAGTTGTGGTTCCAACAAGACGGCGCTACATGCCACACAGCGCACGTCACAATCGATTTATTGAAGGAAACATTCGACGAGCGCATAATTTCGCGGAATGGACCTGTCAATTTGCCACCAAGATCGTGTGATTTGACACCATTGGATTATTTTCTTTGGAGATATGTGAAGTCGCTCGTCTACGCCAACAAACCAGAAACGTTAGGGGACTTGGAAGCCAACATTCGTGGCGTTATTGCCGACATACGGCCCCATATGCTCGAAAAAGTGGTTGAAAATTGGACCTGTAGAATTGGCTTTATTCGAGCCAGCCGCGGCGGCCAAATGCCCGAAATCATATTTAAACATTAATGGCATAAAATTATCCTTCCAATAAAGCTAAATTGATGGACATTAAAACGATTTTCTTGTGTTTTATTTCAATTCAAAGGTCTATACCTCTAAAAAAACACCCTTTATTTCTAATTTTCTATCCTTCAGTAGATAATTGTTTTGTTTTCATTCCAACTACTTTTCAGATTTCGGGTAAAATGTTTGTAATGATACTTTAAACATTGCATACAACAAACCCGAATCCATTTAAATTATGTATATCAAATAGTTTACGGTTTAAAAAAAAATTTTTTAAGAGAGAAGGAGGTGATAGTTCAAAGATTCCAACATATATGTGAGATGAGTATTCCTTTCAGACTAAACTTTTTCTCATCTTTGCAAAAGAATATATGATCGAAACAGCCCTGGTGACTTTGAACCTGTCACAACTTTAATGGACTTCTTGCAAATAGTTTTCGTATTCCATAAAGCTGAATTGTAAAATTGTCGTTGCTGGTTCTACGACTACCAGTTTTTAATCGATTTGCTTCGACATTGAGGGTATGCTTTTAAACATGTGGATACCTCAAAAACCATGTAAAATCATAATAGTTTGAAAATCAGTACAAATTTTAACGGCACTTAAGCCAGAGGTCTTGACTCGCCGGAGCCAAGGGCTCGGTTACAAAAATTGATTTGATTTAGAGACCATTTCTTATTTTAGTTAAATAAAAGTCGCAGTTACAAGCTTAAATGTTTAATTTAATATTATTTCTTTATTTAAATAATAATAGCATATATCCCTTCCTAGTTCCAAACGCAAGTTACGCATGACGACAGTCGCTGATATTCCTTCTTGATAACCTTTTACTACTTCCCAGCGTAGTAGTGACATTCCTACTTTCTTTTGACAATGGATGAAAACTCCTCGACTCAAGTTTCACACCCTTACTAGCTAGGCTGTACAACGAATTTGCGCACTCCAAACCGTAGATCAACAGAAACAACTAAACAAGCGAGTTCCTACAAAAACATTCCTTATATTTAGAAAGCTATTTCGCTACGTCATACGGAAGCCCCCCTGTATCACTGAAAATAGTTCAACAAGCGAGTTTCCACAATAGGTACAGCTAAACAAGAGAGTTTCAACAAAAACACTCCTCGTATGTTGGAAGCTATTTCCTACGCCTATGTACGGAATCCATAAGTTTGAGCAACAAATCAGCACACTTCAAGTCGTATACCAACGGGCATAGCATAAACAAGCGAGTCTCCGTGTGTAAACGCTCCGGACGTGTATAGTTGTGAATGCAGCTAACAAAGCGAGTCCCCACAAACCAACTTTTGCTACAAGCAAATTTCTACAATAGCCACTACTAATACGGTTAGTAATTACCTTTGTTTCCTCCAAATCCATCAGCTGTTACTGCTACTACTGTTGTTGTGGACTGCTGCTGCGATGTGTACCGTGGGACACCTCGGGAGCGATTGACCTATTTTTCACGGAACAATTGTTATATTTATTTTTCATACTACTTATATACATGTTTGATCAGCTGTTTTTTGTCAAAGCCGTCAACAGCTGTTTCTGACAATTACTGACATGTCAGGGGTGACTCTGGTAAATTTCAATTTACTGCATTAGGTTTATTCATTAACTATATTAAGTTACAATTCATTTTTAAAACTTAACAATTAATGAATTCATGTATTTACTTATCATAGCATATTCATAAAAAATAAATGGAAAAATTAAATAATCAAATAAAAATAAATAAATAAAAATGGGATCGGCATATTTGTATGGGTGAAATTGAATACCCTAATTATACGTATATTACTGCTATTGTCTTATATTTTAAAATTTTCAACAATTATCTTTAACACTTCGTGTTTTTTACTAGTAAATATCTAAATTTTAATTTTTTTCTTTTATTGCAGGTAAGCTTATATCTCAACAATGCACTTCTATTGTAAGTAACCCACAAAAAAAACTTTAAATAAGTGTTGAAGTTCCAGTTTCGGTCTATGATTTAAGCTTTGGTGGAAATTTGAACAGCGTTGAAATATGTAATTCATAGGTAATTTGAATTCGAGGATTTTATTTGTACTAACCGTTTGATTTTTCCCAACTTAAAGCCAGGTTTATTTTGTATAGATTGGCAAACTTCAATCTAGACATTTATTATCATCTGCAAAACTATCAAGATGCTTAAAATTTTCTTATACCAACTCAACTAGTGCTAGTGAGTTGCCTTTCTACATAATATACAACTTGATTTTGATCGCAGTTTGGCAGCAGACGTCATACAAGAACAACAACATTACACACTTTCCACTAAACAGCTTTAAAGCAACACTTTAAATAAATTTATTGCTGCAAGTAATTAACTTGCAGGCCACAAAAACACATCATAAACACGAAAGTAAAGTAAAAATTAAGTAGAAGAAGACGTTTGCAGTAAATAGGAAACAGCCTTGCCTTTGTAGCGTCGAAAGCTTACTTGCTTGCTTTTTATACCCCCAAAGGAAAATGATGCGTAAGCACGCACCGCACTTGGTTTATTTTCTTTCATTCTTTGCTTTCCCCTGATGATTGCTTTCGTTTGTTGAGTTTCTTCAGGGCTTTTTTTTTTCTTTTATAAGGAATAAGGAAAAAAAGTTTAAGAAACACGTTGCTTTGATATAGTTTGGTAAAAAAAGACCACAAAAAAAAAGAGAAAATCTTTGAAACGTCCACACGAAAATGTGAGTAAATTAAATAGGAAAATCGTATAAAGAGAATATAAAAATACTCTTCAAGAAACAACAATGACAAATATAATCGCATGCATTCAGGCACGCGATACGCAAATATATTGTAGACCCGAAAAACTTTTAAAGAGTCAAAAAAACATCAAAGTAAGAATGTCGAAAATCGTTAAGAAACTCGAATATATACTAAACTTGCCAATTAATTTTTAAAAAATCGAAAAAATTTGCAACAACTTAAAAAATATTCGGACACAAGAAGTCTATAATGTATTGAAAAATTGAAAATAGCAATAAGCTCGAAGAACCTCCAGAAATATTTAGAATTTCGAAATATATTGAAAAGTTCGAAAACTATCGAACATGCCATATGGTCTGAATTCACTTAATTTTTGCTCGGAGCTTGCACCTATTATTCCTAATAATTGTATGTATCTTAGTTGAGTTATTGTGAATAATTCTCATAAGATTACCCATTTTTTATTCCAAGAGCTAGCTTTAAAGATGCAAGTAGTATACAAAACTTCGTTTCATTATGTTGATAGCAAAAAATATTAAAATGATTTCCACAGACAGACAAATAGCCAGACGAACATGGTTATGTTGACTCAGGAGATAGCGCTGATCCGCTTTACAAACGGAAGAACAAAGCAAATATGCCTTGGATGAAAAGTATACAATTTTCAACATCACCTAGAACAAGAATTGAACTCGTGACCCAATTAGCATAAGAAATTTTCGATACCAATAAGTTACAGCACCACAGTCTTCTTTCTTTTTACGACCTTTGCTTAATATTCACTGAATATGCGGTGCTTATTTTATAACGATCTCAAGAATGCTGGGAATGAGCCGTATGATATATCAAACATTTTGCTTGAATCAAGGTACGTATATATAATAAAATAAAAATCGGAACCTTAGATCAATTTCAAATTTTTTTTCTTATTAAAATATACGTAAAAAAAGTATTTTCGAAATTTTACACCACTGTAAAACTCTAAATCTTCATTTTCGTTAAAACTTGTTGTTCTAAGGTCATCATGAATTTACGCAAGGAACAATTTTCTAAAAAATTTTAACCCGTTTTATCCTGCTTTTATGCGTCTTTTGACCTTCTTTTAAAAAATGATTTAAATGGGTTAAAATGTTCCATAAAAATATTTCATTTGGGGTTACCAAAGACGAGAAATGCTTAAAACTTCATAATAGTGAGCAAAAAAGTTGAAAATACCCAAATATGAAACAATCTATAAAACGTACTAAATCACGGTTAGTACTAGCCCGAGACTAGTGAAAAAGGGATACAGTGCGGACCAGTTCGTTATTAGTTTGTAGTTTGTTGGCTTGCAGTTTGTTGGGGCAAATAAATTTGTATCGTAACGAAAACAAAATACAGCTTTTGGTTTTCCTTTTGAAATATGTAATTTGTGTTTTGTGTCACTTGAATTGTGTGTCAAAATAAATTATGGAAAAAATATTAAATTAACGAATAATTTATTTTAAGAAAATATAAACTCAAATCAAAAAAATAGAAAATAATTCTATTGGTTGACTACACACGAAACCACTGGTTGAAGACTAGTTGTTAAAAGACTACTTCACACCACATCCAGCCTCGGACTGGTGTAAACGTAATGCAGAAGGGGACAATTGAAATTTTGTAAGACATCAACACACAAAAAAGTACAATTGCTTGTATGCCAAAGGGATTGAATTCGGACTAGTACTAGTTGGTAGATGACTAGTTAATGAACTACACTTGAACAAGTCCGTTTGCCTGCAGGGAATACAATAAAAATGAAAAATGAAAATATTTTTTACTCATTTCCTTCATTTTATTACATTTTTTACGGATTATTGTTAAGATATCGTGAAAATACCCAACTATTTAAACAATATTTCAAAAATGGGCGTGATACGTCAACGGACTCGCCTACCACCCATTGAAAATGAACGTTTTTTGCTGAACTAAAGTGCTTTAATCTTAAATGTATGCAACACATTATTTCCATGTACAATTATTTACATTGCAAATTACATTGAAAATTAGATAACCTTTTTCAGAAAATTTATGAGGTTTTCAATTGGCGCAAATATGGCAATTACTTTTTAAATTAAATTGAAAGTGAATTCTAACCTTAAACGTAGCTAGACATAGCTAACTTAATATCTCTCCAAAGAATATTGCAAATGCTACCTTTTGTAGAGCCTTTCTATTCTCGATAAAAAATCCAATCAAAATGCCTGTAACAAAAATAGATTTTTATAAATACATCACTGGGTTGCATTCTAAAAGTTAATCAGTATCACAAGTATAATTTTTCAGTGACTTTGGAACAAGTAAAAATATGACTATTTAGAAAAAGTAGTAATGGCTCCTTCTTAATGAAACATTTTTATATAAAACTGCATCATTAGACTTTTAAAATCTTATGGTCGAAAAATTGCTTTTATTGCCATCAAAATACAATTGTGCAACCTTATTTTTTACGATTTTCCAATATCACAAAGTCTTTGTTTTTTAGAGACAACTTATAAGATTGATTGAGTTGTAGAGGTTTCATTATGAGATTTTGCTTTTAAAATTTACACATTTGAGCTCAGTTTTTCTTCTAATACAACTTAGTTAGGATGAAAAATTCTGAAAAAATGTGACAAAATCAAAAATCAGTTATTTACGTAGGTTATTTTTGTAAATTTTCATTAAAAGCACTTGAGAAGTAACTTAGTCCTTATTATAATGTAAAAAATTCAGATAACACTGGACACTCACTGATTGCGCATTTTTTAAAGGAAAACACTTTAGCATAATTGCTGATCAAAATTCAACCAATGCCCCTCAGTTGGCCAAAAAAAAAGCTACTAAATATATGCCAGAAATTAAGGACAAAAGTTGGTCGCTATAGATTGTTCCTGCTTCTTCTTTTTTTAAATTTAATTTTAACGCTTTATGCGCGCGTTTAAATTTCACTTTTTATCGCTGCAAATTAGCGCTTAATTTAATAATTTTATGGCATTTTGTATAGCACCCCTGCTGCAAGGAAGTCAGCAGGATACCACCTTCAAATTTGACGTTTTAACTTTTTTTTTATCTTGCATATTTTTCCAACATTCTTAGGCTGATCACGTGCGCACTTTTGTATTATGCATTAGTATGCGTAACGCATGTTTTACGCTGTGTGCTTGCTTGCAGCATGTTTTGTGTGCTTTCACGTGCTCGTGTATGCCATAGTCACAGAGGAGACTCTACACGGCAACAGCAACATCAATAGCAGCAACAGTAACATCAACATCAGCATCAGCGGCAAATAGCAATGCTAATATTTACATCAACAGCAAATGTAACAAAAGCAAAGCATTCAAGTTGTTGACAATACAGAGGCCTACAGTCTGCTGCACAGTGTAGCAAATAAATTTAAAATCACGTAGGGTATTCTTGAAAACGTGCAAAAGCCTTTAAAATCTCATAAACTCGTGAAACTGTAAAATTTTGTATTGATTTTGACAACTATTACGAGTTAACGAGGTTTTCGAGGTATTCACACGTTTTGAAGAATACCCTCAGTGTTTTATAAATTGCGTAGGGTTAGGTTACGCAGGCCGCTTGCTGAATAAAAAGATCGAAAACTATTCCATAAACTTGTGATAAAGTGACATTTTCTTCCAACACTTTTTGCGAATTTTTTTGCTATACTTTTTTGTAACACCATTTTGTGACAATTTTTTGGAATACTATCTTATGAGACTTCTTGTGATACTGTTTTCGAAAGTTTTTGTGACAATTTTTTGAGATACTTTTTTGCAACACCATTTTCGACACTTTTTTTCGAAACTTTTTGCGAAACTTTTCTTTGACACTATTTGCGAAAGTTTTTGAGACAATGAACTTTCTTGGACAATTTTTGTGTGATACACTTTCGAACTTTTTTCGACTTTTTTTGCGAAACTTTTTTCTGACACTTTTTGTTACATTTTCGAAACTCCCTACAACACTTTTTTCGACACTGTTTTGTGACAATTTTTACTACAATTTTTTTACGTCACTATTTGCGGTTCTTTCTGGTATCACTTTTCTGCGACACATTTTCCCAGTGTGCCAGACGGTTCATATCTCCGCTTATTTATCCGTTACGGATCCATAACGATTCGCTTTTTTTTTGGGGAATCTCTCCCACCAACGGATCAGTAACGGATGAAAAAGCGGAGATTTGAACCGTCTGGCACGCTGGGCTTGTGACATTTTTTTGCAACACTATTTTGTGAGATTCCTTGTCATACTTTTTTCAACTTTTTTTTAATGTTTTGCGACTCTGTATCAGGACACTTTTTAGCAATACCATTTCGTACTTTTTTTTGCCAGTTTTTTGTAACACTTTTTTGCCACAGCTTTTTGCAACACCAATTTTCAAAACTTTTTTCCACGCTTTTTTCGACACTTTTCTTTGTCACTATATACGACAATATTTTGAGAAATTTTTTCGTGATACAATTTTCGATATTTTTTTCTTGTACATTTTTTTGCGACACTATTTTCGAAACTTTTTTGGACACTTTTTTCGACACTTTTTTCAACATTTTTCATATAAAAATGAAAACTCTCACCGATTCATACATTTTTTAGGTCTTCAATCTCTGCAAAGTATTTGAAATCTTGGAAATTTTTCTGTCACTTTTGCTTTAAGTCATCTACTGTGCTCACTTGGTTTTCTGCTTTATTTATTGTGTTGGTCACTGTTAAACTGATTTTTTTTTTCGTTATGCAGAGTGTTATTTGCTTTTCAGCGATCTCATTGTAATTTTTTCCCACGTACATCGAGCACTATATATATTTTTTTTTTTTGTTACCATCTTGGATTTTTTTGATACCTGGTTTAGGGTAAAAAAAAAATATAAAAAACAAGCAAAGGTGTGCAATAAACCATTGAATAGAAATGAAAAAGTAATGCAAATAGAAATAAAAGCTTTTGTTCTTTTATTTGACCTTTTCAATTGAATGGTCACTTTTTATGTGTAATCAATTGAATTACTACATTTTCAAAGCAACATTGGCAATATATGGTGTTTATAGCAAGTACTAAAAGATTTAATCCGATACGTTAACTGTCATGAATTTCATTTTGTTGAGTTGATACAAAAATGTGAAATATGCAAAAATTGCTTTTGACCTATCAAATATGGTAACCATATTAAATTGCCTTACCACGATTGATCTTTAACAGTTTTCAATCAATTTAAAATGGGAATTATTTATTTTCGTGTGGAATATGAAAATGGCCATAACATATATAACATATAAATCAATTTGCAGAATTGCTTAATCCACCACACCATTTAAATTTATCTGGTGAAAAGAATGTTTTAGTACTTTACTATCAAATTATAACGTATAGTGTTTAAAAGTCATTCTCCCTGGTGCTCCTTACCGCTTCTTAGTACACCTAATTTGCCCGTTTTGCATACTAGTTTATTTTCTAAAAAAATTATGTGACATTGTTTCAATATATGTATATTTCAGTTAATGTTTTCTGTGTTAAGTCTTCGAAAAAAATTTTTTATATTGAATTGACATACATAGAAATTGGTTCCCTTATAGTACGAGATCCGGCAGTAAAAAAAACGTATCGATCGAGTTTTTATTGTAGTTAAAATCTAGTTTTACATATATTTATGAATTTGAAAACATATTTTTGGCGGGTTGCCTATCAAATTGCGATAGCTTATTAACCGTGAGTCGCACGAGATAAAGTGCCCAAATCTTTTTTATGGAGAGTCATAATATTATGCTCTACAAGTAATTTTTGTTATATGTAAAAAAAATTACCGTTTTGGAGTTATTTATTAAAAAATGATTTTTTTACGTTTATTGTTTATTGCGTAAAAAAAAATCGGTATTTAAAAAATAATTCTTAAACAGTAATTTTTTTTTAACATATAATGAAACTTACATGTAGAGCATATCGACGCATGATACGAAAAGTAGGATGATTCAATTCTTCTACGAAAAGTAGGTTGTTTTATATTCTTGGAAGAAAAGTAGGACGTTTCAAACTTATTTGGACGAAAACTAGGTTGTTTCATTATTTATGACGAAAACTAGGTTTCTTCGAAGTTTTGTGTATAAAAGTAGGACGTTAAAGTTTTTATGACGAAAAATAGGTTGTCTGAACATTTTGGACGAAAACTAGGACGTTTCGATGCTTTGCACGAAAACTAGGTTGACGTTGATTCTTGCAGGGATTTTTTGGCAAAAACTAGGGTGTTTCTTATTTTGTTACATCAATTTCCTAATGTAAATGAAATATTAATATCAGGTATCTTCTCTTCTTATACGAGATAAAATTGTATGTACTTATGTACCTATGTACTTATGTACTTATGTATATATGTTTGGAACGGGCAAAACTTTTTCTCGAAAACGGCTACAGCGATTTTAATGAAACTTCGAATAAAGTTAGACATTAGCATACAATGAAGAATGAGTTAGGTTTGAACTTTGTAAATGCTTACCAGGGGGCGGCATCGCATTAAATTTTAAATTTGATATGGCCATAATTCGCAAACCATACAAGGTATTTTAATGAATTTTGGTGAGCGGGTATGGCTTAATAATACCTTGTAACAAACAAACAGTGGGCGGGATCGAAAGAGTGCCACGCCCACTTTTCAGCCCTTAAAAATTTTGATTCAATATTACTCGAAAACGACTCCAACAATTTTAATGAAAATTTAGGGGATGTTACTTATGCAAACAGGTATTAATATGTGATATGCGGTTATATTGGGAAAACTCGTTGAAGGGCGTGGCACAGCTCACAAAAATATAATGCGCTATAAAAAGAAAACTACTAAAGCAATCTTTCTGAATTTAACTGTAGGTAGTCTACTTGTTACGTCTACCTACGACCTGAAATTAGGCAAAATATCAAAAGTGCGCGTGGAACCTCCCATACAAGTAAGACACAATAAATGCAATTTCTCGCAAATGATACAACATATTTTGATGAAATTTTGTATGCGGATCTGGATCAAGAGTATCTAAAGCATAAAAACAGAAGGCTTTGTTTAATAATTGCCACGCCCACTTTTTTTACCAAAAAAAAAAATTTTGGTTAATAACTCAGGCACAAAAAAAAAATGGAATGAACTGTTTAATTCTTATATGCAGTCTTATGTACTTTTTGACGTTGAATCCGCCTTCATCAGCAGAGCTGTCATTATACCTGCAGGATTTTGAAATATCCTTGCTTGAAGTTGAAGAAAACGCGTAGCTGCAAGAAAAGGTGAAATTCTTGTTTATTAATAGCATCGAACAGTTACACTCTTCCTTATCCAAATATCCTTTCGGATTTTTCCAATAGGATTCGTATTTTCCGAGTTATGATCCCTTGAAGATAAGATATGAGTATTTTATCTTCGTATTGAGTGAAATTTTTTGAGTTATTATTCTCTATACAGAGTTTGTTATCTGAGTAGAGGAAGTTAGATGGGCTTAAAAAATGGGTCAGCTAAGAAACATTAGTAAAAATACGTGTTTTGAAAGACACATAGTTTTGATATCCCTACCTAATGAGACGCAAACCTTTTTGGTGATATACTATAGATAAACTAGATAAATACTTAACTTAAGAGTTGGATAATACTAATGTCTTATAGATCATATTAGAATTAAGAACTAACTAGTAATTCTTATCCAGTTGAATAGTTTGGAAAGCAGAAATGACCAATTTTTTTAATTTGTGTGTTAGTGTGGTTAACAAATTTTTACACCCGCTTATGATATGATTCACCTTTTTTTTTGTCGTTCAATATGAATATGTCGTCTAAAAGTTTAACACAACCTACTTTTCGTAACAAATTATGAAACATTCTACTTTTCGTAAAAAAGTTTGAAACGTCCAACTTTTCGTCCAAGAATGTAAAACATCCTATTTTTCATAAAAAAGTATGAAACATCCTACTTTTGCTTGAAAATTCTGAAACGTCCTACCTTTTGTCCAAGAATATAAAACAATCTACTTTTCGTAGGAGAATTGAATCATCCTACTTTTCGTATCATGCGTCGATATGATTCTTCATAAAAAAGATTGTGACACTTTTACCCGAGAGACTCACGGTTCATTAGTTATCACAATTTGATAATATTTGCGGCCACATTTTGAGAGGCAACCCAGTAAAAATATATTCTTCCATTCCTTAATATATGTAAAAATTAGGTTTTACCTGAAAAACTCGATCGATACGTTTTTTCACTGCCGGATCTTTGACAATTAGTTTTTGTTTTTTTTTCAATTGCAAACTTTTTAATAATGAATAAAAGAGAATTAAAAGTGTGAAAAAAGAGGAAGCTCACTTCATTTTAGTTTATTCAGTTTTGGTTTTTCGATAATGAGTGCCAGTGCGTTTTTGTTTTGTAAAGAACGCAAGTGTATGTCATTCTCCCTGTAAGTTTTTTTACATTACTAAAATATTCTGTGACCTTTATTTACATAAAACAATAAACAATCAGAGTGGCTATCGACTAGTTTCAACTTTTTTAAAAATAGTTGCTATTTGCATTGTAATTTTACTGTTTTCGCAACATTTCGTCATCCTCCCATATAGTAATCCTCCTGTCAAATTTACTCTAGGAGTATGGTTCTCTCAAGAGGCATTGTTGTTTATTGGTTAATTCATTTGACTTATTGAACTAATTTTCCTTTTTATGATTAAGAGCTGTCCATAAGCCTCGCGACGCTTCAGCATATATTTTTAAGGTTGCCAACTGGTGATTATCGAAAATCTTACTTAATTTTTACATTTTTTGTCTAGTTGAAATTTTTGGTTTCAGAAACGCTCAGAAAAACTTTTTTAAAATTGTGCAAAAGCTTTCGGTGTTGCCACCCGTTTGACGGTTGCCGTCAAATATTTAAATTTAATAAAAAAGGAGTAGGATTTAAACAAGATTTTCGAAAATAACCATGTGGCAACCCCAAAAATTTATGTTGGTTTTTTAATAAGATTCTCGTGAATGTTCCCAATCTCGTGTGATTTCAATTAATATTCTTTTAGGAGGCTTTTTGATGAAGACAGTGAGTCGGACGATAAAAAGTATCTAATCTCTGTTGTGTAGAATTACAGGATCTACAATAAATATTGATTTTTATTACCGAAAAAGTAACCGTTTAGGAAAATTTCTTAAAAAACCACAAAAAGTCGAAAAAATTGATTTTATCGAATATTTCCTAAACGGCTTCTTTTTCGAAAATAAAAATCAATATTATTTGTAGAACCTGTAATTCTCCACAAAAATGATTTTTATTATTATTTATTTATTTAGTTCCTTCCTAGCACAACAAGATATATTCTGAAACATTTTATCACTATCTTCATCAAAAACCATCTTAAATGAAAAGTAATTGAAACCACACGGATTACGGAACAGGCCTGTATCGAAGCGTTTTTCCTGTTGTTTCTAGATTTTATTTCTTTTTTGATTTTCAAGCTTTGTTCGAGACACTAGACGTGTACGAAATCTTTTTTTGATTTGGTTAGATATCAAAAGCATTTGTCAATATTATTGTACTGTTTCAACTTAGTATAATAGTGCTGCGACTCGACATCCCTGCAAAAAAACCCAGGCAACCAACCTTGAGCTAATAATTTAAAAATGACAAAGTAATTGACGTATAAAAAGGATGCTATCAAACGAGCAAATTTTATCATTTTATTTTTTGTCATTGTTAAATTTGTTAAATTAAGCATTACATGACATTTACGTCTACTAAAAAGTTAGAAAAAAAAAAAAAAAAAAAAATGACAATCATGAATTTACTCTCAACCTGCATTTTCCCTTTTTTGTAATAAAAGCGCAAAAAAAATGAGAGAAAAGTGGCAGCATAATAAAACCATTGGCCACATAAAAGCCATATGATTATTAAATGAGTTGAGTTTTTTCTCCATTTTCATTTGTTTCTTTCTATGTGTGCGAACGTGTGTCTGTGTGTGTGTGGAAAATGCAAATAATAAGCAGCTTAAATTTTAAGAGCTAAGAATATATGATGAGCACACAAATGGAAATTTTAAGTACACATTACATACATACATAGAAAGTCCTTCCACTTGCATATACGAACATTAAAAAAGCATCAAAGGAATTATGTTTTATTGTCTCGTATTTGACAAACCACTGTGGCACTTTGTCAATATTGAGCATCATTTGTTGAAACTGAAGTCAGAAGCTGAGGTTGGTAGAGTTCAAAATGCAGCATAATATGAAACTAATAACCAAGAGCCAATTACTCAGTACAAGATGCTGGACCTCTTGATGTTAAAGTTAGGTGAAACGCCGATTAGATCCAATAAGAGCTTCTTACATTGTTTTCTAAATAAAATACATTAAAATCAATGTATTTATGCAAATCTTTATTTGGAATGATAGTTCGGTTTCTACATTTCAATATTTCAAAATTATTTTGTTTAAATGTTGCCCACTACTAGCTCTTAAATGGTTCATTCTGTTGGCCCAATTTTCGACAACTCTTTCGAGCATTTTGGCTGGTATTCCTTTAATAATACGAGTTATGTTGATTTCCAAAGCGTCAATAGTTTTGGATTTGTCGACATTAACTAGTGATTTAACATATCTCCAAAGAAAGTAATCCAATGATTTGACGTCATATGATCTTGGTGGTCAATTAACAGGAGCATTTCTTGAGATGATGTTTTCATCGAACGTTTCCCTCAATAAAACGATTGTTTTTTAAGCTGTATGGCATGTTGTGCCATCATGTTGAAACCAGAGGCCGTCTACACTAATATTCTGAATTTTTGGCATCAACAATTCATTGATCATTGCTCTATAACGAGCACCATTGACCGTAACATGGGCTTCATCCACATTTTTGAAGAAATACAGTTCGCTGATGCTTTTTGCTCATAAACCACATCAAACAATACATTCACCGGTCCAAATACGGCAATTTTTCTTGTTAACTAAGCCGTGCAACAAGAAATGTGCTTCGTCGCTAAACATAATTTTTCGATAAACTGATGGATCAATCTGAAGTTGTTGTAAGGCCCCTAAACCGAAATTAAAACGTACACCAAGATCAACTGGCTTCAAATCTTGTACGAGATATATTTTAAAGGCCTTCAGACTAAGATCGCGCCTCAAGATGCGCCACAATGGTACATAAGAGATGCACAAAGCCTGAGGGCGGCGACGAATGGATTGTTCACGGTTTTCACGAACACTCTCTTCTACTGCAGAAATATTCTCTAAATTACGCGCTCTATGCACTCTGGTTGAATGATGAATGTCCAATAGTGTAAAATTGCTTCGAAATCTGGTGATGATGTTACGAATAGTGCGCTCAGCTGGACGCTCATAACGACCAAAATGATGTTGAAGGACTCTTTAGCATTCTCTGTATGATGACTGATTTTGGTAGTAAATTTCCACAATTAATAAACGTTGTTCAGGAGTAAGTCTATTCATGATTGAGTCTTATTGATTACTGAACAAAACAACCCATTTAACACATTATAACCAAGGTTTTTGATAAAGGGGTCAAAAATACCCATAAAAATGGGATATAATGGTTTACTATGTTAACACGAAATCCAACAAGGAACGATTTTTTAGAACATCTTAACCCATTATTCCGTTTTTATGGGTCTTTTTGACCCCTTTATCCAAAAAACTTGGTTAGAATAGGTTAGAAAATGCTAAGAAAAATTTCATTAAGTTTCACTGAAAAAAAAAATACCCTCCGGAAGGTGGCAGCCCTGTATCGTAGCGCACGCGCACCAACGACTCGTGATAAACACAACATCATACAACTTCAAAAATTCAAAACTTGATAACCGTAAAACATACCACAATTTTAATGGCTTGAAAATAATTTTAATAAAATTTGATTTTAAATAAAAATATTTAAAAAAAATAAAAAGGGTGGCTCCAAGCCCCAAAATGACTTTGAAAAAGGAAAAAGGTTTTTTCGACCAGTGTAACTATTTTTTTTTTCAAAAGCTCATACTTTTCTTCAAAAACCCAAAAAATTTCATTAAAATGGGTAAAAAAGTTGAGGAGCTATAAATTTTCAAATATGGGAGTAACCAAAGGTTGGATCGAACTTCCTGCGGCCGGTATCTTGAAAATTTTCGGAATTTCGGAAAATCATTATACCACAGTAATATGTGTGTCAAATACTAACTTTTCAACAATTTTTATAGAAATCGGAGATGTCAAGTCGAATCTTGGTCGATAACGCAAAGAAAGACTCTTTTTCATTCACAAAAATAATCACGAGCAAAAAGTCTATACCTTTCTATTCCCACAACAGTTGTACAACGACATGGAAATGAGTTCCACAGCCTAACAGCGTTGAAGATGAACATCCTTGATGAATTGAAATTGTTGTATTTTGGAACAATAAGCACATGACTTCTTTGCGATATACTAAGTTGCAGCTAATCATAGTTTATCATATATAAATCATGTATTTTTTATTCAGTCCTCTGTCAGCGCCCAGTCATGCTCTTTTTCAGCAGAAGTGGCATTATAACATTAATTTTTACGAGAACAACACATTTTAATTTTCTAACTTTAACCCATACTGCCGAATCAACACACAGAGCTCTGATATCCCAGTGAACAGCTTTGTTGGAATATTTTGTGAGAATATTTTACTAAAAATTAACATCATCCATTATAGCACTAAGCGATGTCATTGTCGGATACAAAAACATGCAAACTTAATAAATTTTATTTCTTTTATACACATATATCTGTTGTATCATTTGAGCTATCGTGTTACTAATATGTGAAAATTAAAGCGAAAAAAAAAAAAATAATACCACATATTGTAAATTTTTTTAAAAAAAAAAAAGATTTTATAAAAAAATCTATAAAATAAAACAGTACAAATAAGCACCACCAATAAATTGCTAGGAATTAAGTTGTCATCAAGCACGCATGGTAACAGCAAGCTGACTGACTGACTTGACGGATTCCCTTACAGACAGACATTGAAAGTAACAACAATACCCAATTGCTAGCTGTTGTTATTATTGTTGTTGTTGCTATGAGCTATTTGCTATTGTTGCTATTGCTGTTGTTGTTTTTCTTGCCTATGTTATTATAGTCATTATTGTTGTCAACCAACTAATTGGCTGTCTTAGCTGGAGAACATGGAAAAACCACACAATCTGCATATGCAAATCTTTGGCAGGGTAACGATAAAAAGAAATTTTCATGTGGTGCAAAGAAAAAAAAAAAAACAATTTGATATTTGCTTTTCAACACTTCTCCTCCGCAATTTCGTGCCAAGTGAAGTATATTACCGAAAGCTAAAATCTGCATTGAATTTGATATATTACGTTTCTTAAGATTTCCCTTCTACTTAGATTGCTACTTTATTTCCTTGTCTCGTTGAGTTTTTGAAAAATAAATAAAAAATATATTGAGTTTTTCGTTGCACCCTAATAAAAGTATTTACAAATCTTATGTATGCATACATACATACATACATATATCCATACATACATACATACATACATTTATACATACATACATATATGCTAACATAAAGTTGATGACACGCACTACAGGTGCAAAACTGCAATGATTGTCATGCTGACAATTTGTGGAGTGACACGAAGGCACGTCAGCAACAGCAGCAGACAACAAATGCAGCATCAGCATAAAAGTCCTGACATCTTTATAGTGCGGATGATGTTGATTTTCTTTTTAAAGATATTTTTTATGATTTTTTTTTTTTTTTTTTTTCTATGTGTATGCAAATTATTTATAGTTGCTATTGTGTTGCAGTTGTATGAAGACTGAAGAGCAAAAAATAAATAAGAGTTTTACTTGATAGAGTGACAGTTTTATTTGCAATCCTGTTGGCATACCTGATAAAAAAACTGAATGAAAGATTTTCTCTTTAAAGCAATCAAAATTTATTGGTACATATAAAAATTTGATAAGAAACAATGTTCAATGTCTTGTGATGCCTTAATTTCTGAGGCATAATAAGTCCGATTCCCTCCCACCCTTGAACTTAGAGAAGAATGCGAAAATTAGCATATGACATATATTTGTATATTGAAGTAATATATTGATTTATTGATACATTGATATGTTGGTATATTGATATATTGATGTATTGATGTATTGATATATTGATACATATATTTAAATATTGATTTATTGATATATGATGTATGATATATTGATATACTGATATATTGATATATTGATATATTGATATATTGATATATTGATAAATTGATATATTGATATATTAATGTATTGACGTATTCAGATATTGATATAATGATGTGTTGATATATTGATACAATGATATTTTGAGATGTTGAGGTATTAATATATTGATGTATTGATATATTGATATAATGATATGTTGATACATTGTTATATTGATATATTGATATGTTGATATATTGATATATTGATATAATGATATATTGGTATATTGATATGTTGATATATTGATGCACTGATGTGTTGAAATATTGTTGTATTGATGTATTAATATGTTGATATATTGATATATTGATATATTGATACATTGATATATTGATGTATTGATAAATTGATATATTCCTATATTGATATATTTTTATATTGATATTTTGACCTACTGAAATATCGATATATTGAAATTTTGATACATTGATATATTGATGCATTGATGTGTTGAAATATTGTTGTATTGATGGATATATTAACATACGGTAGACCATTTTACCTTCTTCTGTTTAAAACAAAAAGCTCATTCCAACACGTCATTTGATAAATACATATGCACACGATTTGAAGCAAAATTAAGGGTTTTCATAGCTGTTCCAAAAAAATTAAAAAATTGAAAAAAAAAACTATTTTAGTTTTATGTTACTGTCGCTTTTTTATTATTTCGCCATCGACCGTAATTTTATCAACGATTTTACCAAAAAACATTAAAGTAACACCTAAGCGAAGGCGTCCGTTTGGAGTATAAGATGGTAAATCATTTTCATCAAATATCAAATCCTTCACCATGTATGTAAAGTTCTAAAGCGAATAAACCAGAAGAAAAAATTACAGTTATTACAAATCTTAAGTTTCTGCAAAAAGATGTTTTGCTCACCTGCCTTATGGGACAACTCATTGGCGAATTAATATATTTATCCACATTATTCTTAATTAATTTGAAAAGCTCATTATTTTGAGTTTCCTTTATTAGGAAACATCCATCAAGTGTTAAATCAAATAGTTTTAGTTTTGGTCGGTTTTGTTGAATAATATGCAGTATCCAGCGAAATTTGAAATCATTTATGGGCTTATGAAATTGAAAAATAGCATTACAATATTCTTTTCCATTGCGTTTTACAACAAAGCATGTTGAATTCGCTATATATTCTGAATTGTATGAACGGCATTCGAAAGATTTGATAACAACACGAAAATCTCGCTATAATTTTATATTTTGTGTTATTGTTACATACTAAATTTTTTAATTAAATGTACATACCACAGCTGTTACATTTTGAAGTACGTATAGTGTTTGCAAAATAAAAATGTAGCGCTTTAAATTACTCATCTTGCTACTAACTTCACTTGCTTTCTACAACTATAGTCAAATGTAAATCGTATTGATTATTAAAACATCATTAACCTGAAATAAATTATTGCACTTTTTTAAAACAATCAAAGCATTACTGAGTTCAAATTGGCTTTAATTGGGTTGCCCAAATCGTTTATTAGTCGCCTGTATGAATAAGACATAGGGGTTTGATTTTTAATATCGTAAGTGATAATGAGCAATTTGATTTTCCAAAATAAGTAATATTTTTTTTTACTAATATGCACGTAATAATCTGGTGATTATCAAAAGCATAAAAAAAACAGAAAAAACAAAATTACCAAAAACAAAAATATCCAATAAAGAAAACATCCAATAAAAAAATGACCAACATTCATTTCCCATCAAAAAAATTTAACTCAATTTAATAAAATCGATGATTTTTTATTTGGATTTTAATTTTTTGGATGTGTTTATTTTTGGATGTTTTTTTTGTTGATATTTATGAGTGGAATCACCATTTCTACAGGATGGGTAGAAATTGGTTGAGCATCGAAAAATCTTACATTCCTGGGACTATTTCGGCCTCGGCCATTGCTCAAAATTCTTAAAACATACAGCGTTAACGCAATGTTTGAGCAGTTAGTTTTGAAAGTTAACAAAATTAATGTTTTAATATGAGTTGGCTAATATTTTGTTAATCATTTCCAAAATTTTCGTTTAATTTGATTTTAAATTGCGTAAGTCTTAAACCTATTTTTAAATTGATTTATTGAATTATTTTTAAATGGATTAAGTTACATATTAATACATTTGATTTATAAACGTGAGCTTATTGATATGTTGACTGATGGACATATTGATATACTGATATATTGATACTTTGATGTATTGACATATTTTTATATTGATGTATTGATGTATTGACGTATTGATATATTGATATAGTGATACCTTGATATATTGATGTATTGATATATTGATATATTGATATATTGATACATTGATATATTGATATATTGATATATTGATATATTGATATATTGATGTATTGACATATTGATATATTGATGTATTGACATATTGATATATTGATATATTAATATATTGATATATTGATATATTGATATATTGATATATTGATATATTGATATATTGATATATTGATATATTGATATATTGATATATTGATATATTGATATATTGATATATTGATATATTGATATATTGATATATTGATATATTGATATATAGATATATTGATATATTGATAAATTGATTTGTTGATGTATTGATAGATATATATTGATGTTTAGATGTACTGATATATATTGATGTTTGGATGTACTGATATATATTGATACATTGATAGATTGATGTTTTGACGTATTGATATATTGATTCACTGATGCATTGATGCGTTGAAATTTTGTTTTGTTGATGTATTGATATGTTGTTATATTGATATATTGATATAATGATACATTGATAGATTGATGTATTGATGTATTGATATAGCGATATATTGAAATATTGATGTATTGACATATTGATACATTGATATTTTGATATATTGATGCATTGGTATATTGATACATTGATGTATTGATATATTGATATATTGATAAAGAGTTTTCATAGCTGTTCCAAAAAAATTGAAAAATTAAAAAAAACAAACCTTTTAGTTTTATGTTATTGTCGCTTTTTTATTATTTCACCATCGACCGTAATTTTATCAACGATTTTACCAAAAAACATTAAAGTAACACCTAAGCGAAGGCGTCCGTTTGGAGTGTAAGTTGGTAAATCATTTTCATCAAAAATCAAATCTTTCACCATGTATGTAAAGTTCTAAAACAAATAAGCCAGAAGAAAAAATTGCAATTATTACAAATCTTAAATTTCTACAAGAATGCGCTTATGCTCACCGCCTTTACGGGACAACTAATTGGTGAATTAATGTATTTATCAATATTATTCTTAATTAATTTAAAAAACTCATTTTTTTTAGTTTCTTTTAATAGGAAACATCCATCAAGTGTTAAATCAAATATTTTTAATTTGGGTCGGTTTTGTTGAATAATATGCAGTATCCAGCGAAATTTGAAATCATTTATGGGCTTGTGAAATTCAAAAACGGCATTGCAATATTCTTTTCCATTGCGTTTTTCAACAAAGCATGTTGAATTTGCTATATATTCTGAATTGTATGAACGGCATTCGAAGGATTTGATAATAACACGAAAATCTCGCTGAAATTGAAATTTTTTTTTTGTTTTTAATAAAGTACATACTAAATTTTTAGGAAGTATACATACCACAGCTGATGCATTGTGAAGTGCGTAAAGTGCTTGCAAAATAAAAATGTAGCGCCTTAGATTATTCATCTTGCTACTATTTTCACTTGCTTGCTACAACTGTCGTCAAATGTAAATCGAATTGATTATTAAAAAATCATTAACCTTACATAAATTAATGCACTTTGCTAAAACAATCAAAGCATTACTGAGTTTAAATTGCTTTAGTTGGGTTGCCCAAATGGTTTATTTGTTACCTGTGTGAAGTAGGGGGTTTGATTTGTAATATCGTAAGTGATTTTTAATGAGCAAATTGATTTTCCAAAATAATAATTTTTGTTTTGCTTATATGTAAACAATCATCTATAGATCTATGGTGATTATCAAAAGCATCGAAAAAAAAACGTCAAAAAAAAAAACAAATTCCAAAAATAAAAACATCCAATGCAGAAAATATCCAATAAAAAAATGACCAACATTCATTTTCCATCAAAACAATTTAACTCAATTCAATAAATTCGATTTTCGTGTAATTTGATTTTAAATTGCGTAAGTCTTAAATCTATTTTTAAATCGATTTATTTAATTATTTTTAAATGGATTAAGTTACGTATTAATACATCGATTTATTAACGTAGGCTTATTGATATGTTGACTGATGGACATCTTGATATACTGATATATTGATACATTGATGTATTGACATATTTTTATATTGATATATTGATGTATTGATGTATTGATATATCTATATAGTGATTTCTTGATATATTGATATAGTGATTTCTTGATATATTGATATAGTGATGTATTGATGCACTGATGCATTGATGTGTTGAAATATTGTTGTATTGATGTATTGATATGTTGATATTTTGATATATTGTTGTATTGGTATATTGATATTGATATGTTGATGTATTGATTTATTGATGCATTGACGCACTGATGCATTGATGTGTTGAAATATTGTTGTATTGATGAATTGATATGTTGATATATTGATATAATGATACATTGAAAGATTGATATATTGATGCATTGATGTATTGATATATTGATATAGTGATATATTGATATATTGATGTATTGACTTATTGATACATTGATATTTTGATATATTGATATATTGATTCATTGATATATTGATATATTGATGTATTGATATATTTGTCTATTGATATGTTGATATATTGATGTATTGATAAATTGATGTATTGATATATTGATGCACTGATGCATTGATGTGTTGAAATATTGTTGTATTGATGGATATATTGACATACGGTAGACCATTTTACTTTCTTCTGTATAAAACAAAAAGCTCAACCAAACACATCATTTGATAAATACATATGCAAAAAAATTAAAAAATTAACCTTTTAATGCCCATTGTTGCCTATAGGCAACATTGTATATTTGTGCTGAAAACTCCGTTATTTTTTAATTTTTTCACCAATTATGAATTTTGTTCAATAGTTTGATATATGTTGCTTGCTTAATAATAGATTTACCTTCATAAGCTTTAATAGTAATCATTTGAATAATGTTATTTGCTAAGCCAATACGAGCAAAAAAAATTTGCAAAAAGTGGATGCATATTTTATATAATTTAAAATCAATATCTATATAAATTTAGATCAAAAAGGACATTAAAGAACTAATCACATGTAAAAAAATCAGAAAAAAAGAATAGTTGCACAAAAAAAGTTCTTAGTTTTTTCTTAGTAATTTTCTAAGTTCAATGTTGCCTATGGGCTACATTGGGCACTAATGAATATAATTCGAATAATTTTATCTGTTGCATTAGGGATGCTTTCCATATCCAAAAATCATACAAACATGCGAGTTTAATTGGGAAGACTTCTCTGATAGAGAGTGAACCAAAAAAAAGCAAAATATAGTAAATTTTCAGAATAATGTTGAAAAACCCACAACAACCCAATGACAGAGGTGAAAATATTGAATTGAATTTTCTGGAGAGGATATTCAAAAAGAAATGGAGAATGAGATTGAACAAGAAATAAAAACGAGATTTATGATAAAATCAACTTTGGAAATTTTAAAATGAGTTCGTATTTTATGAATTTTATATGACTTCTGTCTGGAAGTTGGAGAGAAACCATGTGAATCATTTTGATAAGGAATAGATTCAGACATTCTTCTACATTCGACATCCAACATTTCCGAAAACTAAGATTTTAAAGTGTTTTTCGATAATGGTCTTTCTTCTAATGAGCGAATTATAAGATGAACGTTTTTGAGGAGCACTGCCATGCACAGAATGTGCCGACATATTTGGATAAAAACTTCCAAAACCTCCGTGTGCACAGGTAAGAACAACTCGTAATAATCGTCTAGAAAACTATTTTCTAAAACATGGAAAACAGTTATGTAGCTTAAAAAGACGACAATCACAAGATACAGCTTTTGGGTAATCCTCGTCTAGCTATTGGTAGCTGCAATAAATACATGGGAGGTGTTGATTTTTCCAATTTATTGCTGGAACTATATACGATTAACCATCGTTTCAAGAAATGGTAGCTGTGCATAAATGTACTGTTAGTATTTTATCTCTTACTACTACGACTTGAGTGTAAGGCCAATATGCAATGACTTTTATCCCTTTCCAAGACACTTCCGTTGGAGTTCCTTCTTCAAAGACCTTTTCCTGGTGACTTTTGATCTATTACTACCTAATCTGCGTTGTGGATGCCACTCAAGTGCTGTAAATTTCGCTGTTTGGCCCTCGAATCTCTTTTAGGTGTTATTTAGAGTTTGAGATAGTGCATAAATGAGGCAGAAGAAGATAGCTATTCTACGACAGAGATATAAGGTATGATAAAAAAGGAACTTTCAGTTAGATAGCTGATGAATTTCTGTATCACTGCAAATAAAACAGCACTTACACAGAAGAGAGCAAATTTGTCACCTGCTCCAGCTAGAGCCCCTTCAACGTCTGTTATGTTTTTAGACTATGGACCCTGCAAACCCATTGAGACTTCAGCAGACCATATTGTGGAGATAATGGAAATCAAATTCTAATAAAAATTTCTATTCAAATTCAATGTAAAAACTCTATTGTTCATTAATTTTATTTTACTAAGTTTACCAGCAAAGCCCAATGTTGCCTATAGGCAAAATCTTCCAGAGAACAAATTTGGATATGCAGGACCTTATAATTAATACTATTTCTTCTTTAGGTCTATATTTGCGACAGTATAGCCTCAAAATACATTTTTAAGTCCCCCCAAATTAATTCGGGCATGAAAGGGTTAAAAAAAAACTCTTTAAGTTTTATGTTATTGTCGCTTTTTTATTATTTCACCATCGATCGTAATTTTATCAACGACTTTACCAAAAAACATTAAAGTAACACCTAAGCGAAGGCGGCCGTTGGGAGTGTAAGGTGGTAAATCATTTTCATCAAATATCAAATCTTTCACCTTGTATGCAAAGTTCTAAAACAAATAAGCCAGAAGAAAAAATTGCAATTATTACAAATCTTAAATTTCTACCAGAATGCTCTTTTGCTCACCGCTTTTAGGGGACAACTAATTGGTGAATTAATGTATTTATCAACAGTATTCTTAATTAATTTGAGAAACTCATTTTTGTTAGTTTCCTTTAATAAAAAACATCCATCAAGTGTTAAATCAAATATTTTTAATTTTGGTCGGTTTTGTTGAATAATATTCAGTATCCAGCGAAATTTGAAATCACTTATGGGCTTGTGAAATTCAAAAACGGCATTGCAATATTCTTTTCCATTGCGTTTTACAACAAAGCATGTTGAGTTCGCTATATATTCTGAATTGTATGAACGGCATTCGAAAGATTTGATAATAACACGAAAATCTCGCTGAAATTTAAATTTTTTTTTGTTTTTAATAAAGTACATTCTAAACTTTTAGCAAGTATTCATACCACAGCTATTGCATTTTGAAGTACGTAAACTGTTTGCAAAATAAAAATGTAGCGCCTTAAATAACTCATCTTACTACTAACTTCACTTGCTTCCTACAACTGCCGTCAAATGTAAATCGAATTGATTATTAAAAAATCATTATCCTAACATAAATTATTGCACTTTGTTCAAATTGGCTTAGCTTGGGTTGCCCAAACGGTTTATTAGTCACCTGTATGAAGTATCCAGAGGGGTTTGATTTTTAATATCGTAAGTGATTTTTAAAGAGCAATTTGATTTTCTAAAATAATATTTTTTTTAACCAATATGTAAATAATCATATATGGTGATTATCAAAATAATCGAAAAAAAACATCAACAAAAAACTACCAAAAATAAAAACATCCAATAAAGAAAATATCCAGTAAAAAAAAGACGAACGTTCATTTCCCATCAAATGAATTTAACTCAATTTAATAAAATCGATGATTTTTTACTTGGATTTAAATTTTATGGATGTTTTTTTTTGTTGATATTTTTGAGTGGGATCATCATTTCTACAGGATGGGTAAAAATTGGTTGAACATCAAAAAATCTAAGATTCCTGGGACTATTTCGGCCTCGGCCATTGCTCAAAATTCTCAAAACATACAGCGTTAACGCGTTATTTGAGCAGTTAGTTTTGGAAGTGATTAAAGTTAATGTCTAAGGGCCGGTTTCGCAATGTTCAGTTAAGCTTTAACTGGAACTTGGACTGGCACTTTGACATTTAATGTCATACAAAATTTTTTTTTATCTGGAAGTTAAAACGGCCCTTAATATGACTTGTCGAATATTTTGTTAATCATTTCCAAAAGTTTCGTTAAATTTGATTTTAAAGTGTGTAAGTCTTAAACCTTTTTTTTTAATTGATACATTGAATTATTTTTAAATGGATAACATTACATAGTAATACATTGATTTATTAACGTGGGCTTATTGATATGTTCTCTGATGGACATATTAAAACATTGCTGTATTGACATATTGTTATATTGATATATTGATGTATTGATATATTGTTTTATTAATATATTGATGTATTGATTTATTGAAATATTGATGTAGTGATATAGTGATATATTGATGTATTAATATATACATTGATACATTGATATATTGATATAGTGATATGTTGATGTATTGATATGTTGATGCATTGATATATTGATGTATTGATATATTGATGTATTGATATATTGATATATTGATATATTGATGTGTTGATATGTTGATATATTAATATATTGATATATTGATATATTGATATATTGATATATTGATATATTGATATATTGATATATTGATATATTGATATATTGATATATTGATATATTGATATATTGATATATTGATATATTGATATATTGATATATTGATATATTGATACATTGATATATTGATATATTGATATATTGATATATTGATATATTGATATATTGATATATTGATATATTGATATATTGATATATTGATATATTGATATATTGATATATTGATATATTGATATATTGATATATTGATATATTGATATATTGATATATTGATATATTGATATATTGATATATTGATATATTGATATATTGATATATTGATATATTGATATATTGATATATTGATATATTAATATATTGATATATTGATATATTGATATATTGAAATATTGATATATTGATATATTGATATATTGATATATTGATATATTGATATATTGATATATTGATATATTGATATATTGATACATTGATGTATTGACATATTGTTATATTGTTATATTTATGTACTGATATATTGTTATATTGACGTATTGATATATTGATATATTGATATATTGATATATTGATATATTGATTTATTGATATATTGATATATTGATATATTGATATATTGATATATTGATAAATTGATAAATTGATACATTGATACATTGATGTATTGATGTACTGATATATTGATGCACTGATGCATTGATGTGTTGAAATATTGTTGTATTGATGGATATATTGACATACGGTAGACCATTTTACCTTCTTCTGTATAAAACGAAAATTTCAACCAAACACATCATTTGATTAATACATATGCACACGATTCGTAGCAAAATAAAGAGTTTTCATAGCTGTTCCAAAAAAATTAAAAAATTAAAAAAAACAATCCTTTTAGTTTTATGTTATTGTCGGTTTTTTATTATTTCACCATCGATCGTAATTTTATCAACGATTGTACCAAAAAACATTAAAGTAACACCTAAGCGAAGGCGTCCGTTTGGAGTGTAAGTTGGTAAATCATTTTCATCAAAAATCAAATCTTTCACCATGTATGTGAAGTTCTAAAACAAATAAGCCAGAAGAAAAAATTACAGTCATTAAAAATCTTAAATTTCTACCAGAATGCTCTTTTGCTCACCACCTTTAGGGGACAACTAATTGGTGAATTAATGTATTTATCAACAGTATTCTTAATTAATTTGAGAAACTCATTTTTGTTAGTTTCCTTTAACAAAAAACATCCATCAAGTGTTAAATCAAATATTTTTAATTTTGGTCGGTTTTGTTGAATAATGTTCAGTATCCAGCGAAATTTAAAATCATTTATGGGCTTGTGAAATTCAAAAATGGCATTGCAATATTCTTTTCCATTGCGTTTTACAACAAAGCATGTTGAATTTGCTATATATTCTGAATTGTATGAACGGCATTCGAAGGATTTGATAATAACACGAAAATCTCGCTGAAATTTTAGATTTTTTCTTTTAATAATAAAGTAAATACTAAACTTTTAGGAAGTATACATACCACAGCTATTGCATTTTGAAGTACGTAAACTGTTTGCAAAATAAAAATGTAGCGCCTTAAATTACTCATCTTTCTACTATTTTCACTTGCTTCCTACAACTGTCGTCAAATTTAAATCGCATTGATTATTAAAAAATCATTAACCTGACATAAATTATTGCACTTTGTTAAAACAATCAAAGCATTACTGAGTTCAAATTGGCTTTACTTGGGTTGCGCAAATTGTTTATTAGTCACCTGTATGAATTAGCCAGAGGGGTTTGATTTGTATATTGTAAGTGATTTTTAATGAGCAATTTGATTTTCCAAAATAATATTTTTTTTTATCAATATGTAAATAATCATCTATGGTGATTATCAAAAGCATCGAAAAAAAAAACATCAAAAAAAAACTACCAAAAATAAAAACATCCAATAAAGAAAATATCCAATAAAAAGATGACTAACGTTCATTTTCCGTCAAAATAATTTAACTCAATTCAATAAAATCGATGATTTTTTATTTGGATTTAAATTTTTTGGATGTGTTTATTTATGGATGTTTTTTTTTTTTTTGTTGATATTTTTGAGTGGTATCATCATTTCTACAGGATGCGTAGAAATTGGTTGAACATCGAAAAATCTAAGATTCCTGGGACTATTTGGGCCTCGGCCATTGCTCAAAATTCTCAAAACATACAGCGTTAATGCGTTATTTGAGCAGTTAGTTTTAGAAGTGAACAAAATTTAGGTCTTCATATGAGTTGGCTAATATTTTGTTAATCATTATCAAAATGTTCTTTTAATTTGATTTTAAATTGCGTCAGTTTTAAACCCATTTTTAAATTGATATATTGATTTTTTTTTTTAATGGATTAAGTTACATGGTAATACATAATACTGATATATTGTTATATTGATGTATTGATCTATTGATATATTGTTAAGTGATATGTTGATTTATTGATGTACTGATGTATTGATATATTCATATATTTATGTATTGATATATTCATTGATATAATGCTATAGTGATATGTTGATACATTGATATGTTTATGTATTGACGTATTGATATATCGATATATTGATATATCGATATATTGATATATCGATACATTGATTTATTGATATATTTATATATTGATATTTTGATATATTGATATATTGATGTATTGATATGTTGATATATTGATATATTGATATGTTGATATTTTGATATTTTGATATATTGATATATTGATGTATTGATGTTTTGATATATTGATGCATTGATATTTTGATATATTGATATATTGATATATTGATATACTGATATATTGATATGTTGATGTATTGATATACTGATATATTGATATATTGATTTATTGATATATTGATTTATTGATATATTGATACACAGATCTATTAATATAGTGTTACATCGATATATTGAAATAAAGTATTTTGATATGTTTTATTATTTCGGTAGTGTTTTATCGACGTTAGTCAATGATCAGAAGAACCGAATCAAAATAAGTAATAGAAATTATTGTCGTCTCCAAAGCATCAAAAAATTAAACTCTTCATTTAGTTCTTTGTTATTTTCACTTTATTACCGACTTTATTTTTTATCTCTCCTTCGGCCACAATTTTACTTGCAATTTTTCCATAAAAAATTAATGTAGTACCAAAACGAAATCGTCCATTTGGAGTATAAGTCGGTAAGTCATTTTCGTCAAATATCAAATCCTTCACAACATACGAAAAGTTCTGGAACAGGGAAAACCAAAACACAAAGTAGCAGTTATCACTATACTCAAACTACTGTCTGAAGCCCATTTACTTACCGCCTTTACAGGACATCCGACAGGTACATTGCCAAATTTATTTAAATTATTCATAATAATTTTTAAAAGCTTATTTGTTTGAGTCTCCTTGAACACGAAACATCCATCAAGTGTAACATCAAGTAGTTTTATTTCTGGTCGATTTTGTTGAAAAATATTCAGTATCCAACGAAATTTAAAGTCTGTTATTGGTTTAAAAAATCTAAAATTGGCATTGCACAAATCCTTCCCATTACGTTTGGTCACAGAGCATGTTGCATTTTCTATATACTCTGAACTATAAGAACGGCACTCGATGGAATTGATTGTAGCGCGAAAATTTCGCTGAAAATTGTTTTTTTCTTTTTATATTATTATGTATTTAATTGAAAGCATTAAGATTTTGGTTGTTCATACCTCAGTCACTGCATTTTGGAGAACACGTAGTATTTGCAAGATAAGAAAGCATTTTCTCAAGTAGTTCATTGTGCTGCTTACTTTGCTTGCTTCCCATAACTGAAGTGGAATGTATTTCAAATTGATCAATAAAAAGTCATTAACTTAAAAAAAACTGTCACATTTTTTTAGAATAGCCAAATCATTTGTTATTTGGTAAGTGATTTCTATCAATTTGATCTACAAAAATACTTTTTTATAATTTCTGAATAATCGCTAATGTTTAGTGATAATTGATATGAATAAATTTTTAGCAGTGAGCTCGTCAAAATAGACCAGATAGGTCTTATGGTATCAGGAAGGAATACGAAGAAGTATTTGCAAACATAACCAGACATAAGGGACATTTTTTAACAACTAAAATTTCATTTGTTCTTTCTTTTTTTTTGTTCTTGTGGTCACCAATGTTCAGAGATGAAAAAATCGGATAAAATCTACATGCACCTCCCATACAAATGTGCCTTTTTTTTGTAAAAAAAAAATTAAAAAATTGGTTGTAATGAAGATATCAACTTGAAAATTTGCATTTACCATTTTAGTGGTAACTAAATACTACTGTCAAAAAATGGGAGTGTTTAAAATAGATGACATAAATTTTTTTTTATGATTTCAGTGCAATTGTTCATTGTAACACTTCAGTCATTGTAAAAAAAGTAGCCTTTGGGCAAAAAATGGGCAAGATTTTATTTTTTAAGTCTATTCTATGAGTATGTATGCTCATCCTGTATGCTTTGTCATAGCCTAACTACGCCCAATTTGTAAGATATAGTCTATGAAAGATTCAAAATTTTTGAAATTTGTCTTACTTTTTAGCTGATTATAAAATAATTTGATTAAAATACTTAAGTGCAAATGTAAGCGTTGTGTATAGCAAAAACTTTTAGTGAAAGTATTGAGCTTTAATGCAAAAAACTCTTTGCTAAAGAGCGAAAGCGCACAACTTCAATTTGATCGCTCAAAGTTTTGTTTTCGATGCAGGCTTGAAAATTTGTTTTTGCATGCTGTTCAATAGTACGTGTTTAATAGCTGTTATCATGCCAATGACATTTCTTTTATTCTCTTTTATGCTTATTTTCGTAGCAATTGGGTATTTTCTAAAAAATTACTATGTAAGATCGATTTTCAAGCACATTGTTTTTTTTTTTTCATTTTGACGTCCTAGATTGGCAAAATCTCACACTGTGCGCTGTTCGAATAATGGAAGAGATATTTTGCTTCAAGCTCATACAATATTATTATTTTGGGCACAAGCATTTTCAAACTTAAGACCGGCTAGCCATCTCTCACATACCACTGTGCGTCTTGGAGATAAATGTCCACATATGGGGACATAAATATTTCTATACAATTACATGCTGATTTTTCAATATTTTTCTAAAATATTTGCGTAATCGAAAGAAAAAAAAACATGAAAACCATTTATTCAGACCCATTTCTTCCAGTAGTTACAGAAAAATACAATCCAAGCTTCCGAATTTCATAGTAGAATCTTTGTATTACACAAAGAGTTATAACAGCACCTAAAAAAAAGTACAAAATTTATTCGAAAGATAAAAACTCAAATCACTTAAGCTCAATTTTCCGCATTGTGTTAAATTACAAATTGACAAAAGAAAAAAGAAGAAAAACACCGAAATTGTGCTTCAACTTTACACTTGCAAAGGCCTTGAACTTTTAAAACAGTAGCCCATTTATTAAATAAACGAACGAACAATAGGTAGTTGTTGCGAAACTTGGCAGCACTATTGGTGTCATAATTTAGTGAAAATGTACGAAAAAATACTAAAATCCATTTATTTTACTAAAAACAAAAGCGCAGCAGCAACAACTGTATATATATTGCATATGAGATAACAACAATATAAAAACGACAAAAAAAAAAAAAAAAAAAAATACGAAAATTCTATAAAATTTCAATTACTTAGGAAAACCATTAACAAACTTGGAGTTTTTAGACTACACACTCAGTATATCTTTCTATGGTCATATCTCCATGTTAAAATCTATATAGAAAAATAACCGAATATCCACTTTGCATAGATGTAGTATGTTTTTTAGTGGTAAGTTTAATGGTTGTTGTTTTATTGTTGATGTTGCTGTTGCTGTTGTTGTTGTTGTTGTTGTTGTAGTCAGAGATGTTGTTCCTGGTTTTTTCCATTTCTTTTGCTTTGATTGCTCTTTAGTGACAGTGGAAAATTATTGTATTATGTAGTTTGGGTTTTTGAGGTGCTAGATAAAAACTTCAAATTTGGTGTGAGAATTTAATAACAATTTTTGTTAATTTTCTAACATATTGGTCAGAGACCGTGCTTTTAATTTTGAGTTTAGCCAATTTATTATTGGATAAATTTTTTATATAATAAATTAAACTAAATTTGGAAAAGAAAAGTGATGTTATCGTTCAAGCAAAATATAATGGTGAAACTTTTTATCTGTTACAGCATTTACTGATTTTTTCTTAAATATTAACTTTTCATAAGCCTCTAAAATTTTTCTCGTACTTGGTCGTATTTAGATTATGAGAATTGTGTAAAATTAAGTAATTTCTAGTTTCTCAATTTGCAAGTTTTGAAAAAAAATCATTTTTTTTTGTAGATAGCCTCTACATGCAATGAAGCAAAATTGCTACCGTTTAGTTTGTTGAAGAATTTAAAAAATTACATGTATGTACTTCTGTATTTTGGACCCGCAGTTGTAGCTAAGTTTGCATCAGCATATTTTTACACAAATACAATAAAATCCCACTTATCAAATGTTATTGCTGTAGCTTAAGTATTTAAGAAGTTTTCCTCTTTGGTTTAAACATTCATATATGAGCGATTCCGGAAAAAAGCCGGCATAATTCATTACTTTCCAAAATTTTCTAAATGATACATGTAGAACTTTCATCATTCAAGGATTGTGAAATTATAAAGGAGCCTTGTTGTGGACAAAATGCCTGCACCCAGCCTGCTCTTAGCAAGTTTTTTTTGCATCATAAGAAGTTTGAAATTTTATATTCGGATTCAATGAACCTAAAAACCACTTCGGTGGTACTATTTTCCAGTTTTAAGCACATATTTGAAAACAATTTTATAGAATATATCGGACTTTGAGCGCTTCATGGGGAATTAAAAGAAAACTAAAAAGGGTGTAACCTTTGGCCTGGCCAAACATTAAATACACTAAACTGCATTATTTTGAAAATTTTGCTTATATGGGAGGTGCCACGCGCTCTTGTCAAATTTTACTCAGTTTCTGCTCAGAGCTTGCACTTGTAGTTTTTAGTGTCTGAGTAAAATTTAGTTTGATTATCTCAAAGAACGCTTTTTGTATAGCGTTTTGAAGTTTTTGCTTATATGGGAGGTGCCACGCCTTCTTGTCCGATTTCACCCTGTTTTTGCTGAGAGCTTTCGTTTATAGTTCTCAGTGTCTGAGTAAAATTTAGTTTGATTATCTCAAAAAACGCGTTTAGTACAGCGTTTTCAAGCTTTTGTTTATATGGGAGGTGCCACGCCCTCTTTTTTGATTTTATCCAGTTTCTGCTCAGAGCTTGCATTTAAAGTTTTTAATGTCTGAGTAAAATTTAGTTTGATTATCTCAAAAAACGCTTTCAGTAAAGCGTTTTGAAGCTTTTGCTTATATGGAAGGTGCCACGCCCTCTTGTCCGAGTATTTTAACCCCCTCTCTATTCGTATGGTATTTTGTTAATGAAATACATGTTCTCAATATAAAATTTTGCAGTAATAACCGATACAGGTGCAAAGATATAGCAATTAATATGTTTTTTTGTAGGGAGCAACGCCCCCTTGTTCAAATTCCACCAATTTTCGCAAGGCATTTGATGAACTCTGGTTACTCTTGGTAAACAAAGTATTGTAATGGTAACTGCTACAAGTTTAGTGATATAGCAATAAATGTAAATTTTTTTGTCTGGGGGGTTCAATGCCCCCTCGTTCAATTTCCCACAATTTCTGTGAGGCGTTTTCTGAACGAAGTACACTCTTATGTTCAGAGTTTTGTATCAATAATTGCTACAAGTGCAGAAATATAGCTATTGAAGTTTTTTTTTTAGGGGTGCAGCGCCCCTTTTTCCAATTTCCTCCAGTTTTTTCAAGGTGTTCATTGTACGCACCTTTTACAGAGCTTTGTAATAATAGCTCTTGCATGTACAGAAATTTAGAGTTTTGTTAATTTTTTTCGTATTTAGGCTACCCCTCCCGAAATCGCTCATCTTCGTGAGGTCAATGGACATAACAGTTCTGCATACTAAAAAATGCATTTTAAATTTTTCATGTCTAGATTGTATGAAACAGTGCACTGTGCAACGCCTCAGTTGCCAAAGTAATGGGTGTAAATTGAAAAAAGCCAAAATCGGTAGATCTGTTGAGATTTATACGAAGGTTAAAAATTAATCGTGTCAAAAGTTGATTTATATTTCTATGGTTAATCAAACTACTTGATAAATCTCGAAACAGCAATAAAACACTTCAAAAGTTCCCGATGAAAACATTTTAAAATAAGATCAAGTACACAAGAAGTGTTGGCGCATCAAAAAAAAATAAGCCGAAAAGTAGCCTGTTGAGATTTATACGAAGATTTAAAATAAATCTCGTCAGAAGTTGATTTATATTTCTATGATTAATCAGGTGATCTGCTTTGGAGCTTAAACTCAAAACAGCCGTAAATCACCACTCAAAACTCCAACGGATACACTCTGAAGATAGATAAAGAACACAAGAAATGTTAAGGTATCCAAAAGTAATCGAAGCTAAAAGCGAAACCGAGTTTCTAACTAATCCAACTATCACTAAAAGATACCAATGCTGTTTGGAAGGCATGTTTTTGTATGCGTTGAATTTTGCGATATGGTGCGCGATGTATGTTGCCAATGCAACCGCAACAACTACAGTGACAAAAAATACAAAAAAAACAACAATAACTGTACAAAAAAAACAACAACTTATTCACAAAACTATTACTCAACGAAAGAACGCTGCAAACAAACAAACGCCATATCAGCATACATTGCACGATGCAATACATATAAAATTACAAAAGTATGGAAACCGGAACACACATGCACAATTATGCAGCATTTAATTTGTGTTTGCATGCTGCTGCTGCCGTTACCATTGTATTTGGCAGCAACATCAACGTTACGGTCGCGTTTTGTTATACCTGTACTGAATGGTTGGTGCTGCTGCTGCTGCAGCCGCAGAGAGAAACCAATTTACACTGCGGCAACTATTATCGCAAAGCCACAAAATTACGAACATACAGACTATAGGCAAATACACACACAAACACTTATGAGCACATGGGAAACCTCATATACATATTTTTAAAACAAGAAAAGAATCATTGGAAAAAATTGCAAAGAAAACCACAAAAACCAAATGGCAGTTGCAATATACAAAGGGGCAGCAGAGGGTGCATAAAATAAAAACCATCAAATGATAGAGACAACAATACAAGTTAAAGTAGAGACAAAGAACAGAGAAATAACAGATAAGCTAAATGTACAATAAATATGTAGAGTTTGTTTAACAACAACAACACACACACGCACAAAAACAAAACTTACATAAAGTGAGACAAACAGACAGACAGACAGCCAAAGGAAGTGTATCTAAAAGGAGACCAACTACGACAAATACAACTACAAGCTAAAAGTGACATAAAAATAAAACACATAACACAAAAGGAAAACCACAAAAATTGAATAACAATTTTAAACAAACTAAACGTAGCATACTTTTAAAGAGTCATAGCCATAAAATTGCAATGTGGCAGTTACCACACATTGCATAAATGGGGCGGCTGGTGCTGCATGCATAGATGCAGGAGTGGGTTGGGGGTGGAACAAGTAAAGTTGTAGAGTTAACATAAAAATCCAATTTCTGGTTTTTTTTTTTTTTCTAAATTTTTCTCAAACTGGCCAGGAGGACGAAATGTTGCAGCAGCAAAGAGTACGAAGTTGAATTAGAAAAATGGGGATCTGACAGTCAAAAAAATGAAAAAAAAAAGAAAAATCGCAAACAAACAAACAAGCAAAACGAAAGCATACACAAGCAATCAGCAAATAAAATGACCATTTTGCGCACACACACACACACATACACACACATCGGCAAACACGCATATAATGTGAGTATGAAATGCTATATGCATACCCAGTAGAGAATCTGGTAATAATTAAAAAGAAAAAAAATCGAAAAAAAATATTTTACGAAAAATCTTAATGACAAAACAAAAAAAATTTTTGGTTTTCTTAAGAAATCCACACAAAAAAATTGACAACTTTTCAAGAGAGCTAATGAACTGCTTAACTGCTTCCCAATTATATGGCTGAATTTCGTTGATACAACGTTTAATCAATTCAGTTTTACGAACCCTAAGCCATCACCCGTCAAAATTTTTTTTACATTGTTTGGTTGGTAACACTTTACCTTACAAATAACAGAAAATCCAAATATTGCGTGATTTATGGGACATCCTTCTACGGAATCAGCTAAACAAGCGAGTTTCCACAAAAACACTCCACGTATGTTGAGAGCTATTTCCTTATGCCTTTGTACGAAATTCCTATGTACGGAAACAGCTAAATAAATGAGTTCCCACAAAAACACTCCTTATATAAGAAAGCTATTTCCCTACGCCTTCGTACGGAATTCCTATGTTTGCGCAACCGGTAGGCGGACTTAAACTCCTGTATCAACGGAACCAGCTAAACAGGCAAATTTCAACAAAAACGCTCCTCGTATGTTGAAGCTGTTTCCTTACGCCTTCTTACGGATTTCCTATGTACGGAAACAGCTAAACAAGCGAGTTTCCACAAAAATACTCCTCGTATGTTGAAAGCTATTTCCTACGCCTATGTACAGAATCCCTATGTTTGCGCAATAAATCGGCACACTTCAAGTCGTATACCAACGCATACAGCATAAGCAAGCGAGTCCCCGTGTGTAAACGTACCGGACACGTGTAGTTGGATGTTTGTGAGTGCAACTTACCGAGCGAGTCCCCACAAACCAAATCGTGTTACATGCAACTTACTATGCGTACGTGCTAGGTCCCTATGTTTGCGCAACAAGTCGGCACACTTAAAGTCTTGTACCAACGGACACAGCAGAAACAAACAAGTCTCCGCTTGCAAACGCTACAAGCAAATTTCTACAATAGCCGCTACTACTACGACTACGGCTAACAATTACCTTTGTTTCCTCCGGTTCCGTCTGCGGTTGCTGCTGCTACTGCTGCTGCGATGTATACCGCGGGACTCCTCGGGAGCGACTGACTGATTTTTTTACGTAACATTAAGCCCAAACTCCAATAGCGCGTCGGCAGTGGCAGTGGCTGTTTTCGAAGCAGTATTTTACTGCCAGTATTTGCTCTCACTGCCGATGTATCCACAATAGCGCGTCAGCAGTGGCACTGGCGGTGTTTGAATAATAACAGTTTTCGCGAACGAACTCATTATTTTATCTTTTAATTTTAACGCACAACTCACAATATAAATTTTAAAATGTCACAGACTTAAAACTTTTAACAAATGACATGTTTTTTTCTCAAAATTTTGAAGTTCGAAAAATTCGAAAATATTCAAATGAGAGGCAGTGGCAGTGAATTTAGAAATAGAGAAAAATTGCACAGCGCTGTGTATTGTAGTTACTTTCATATAAAGTAGTGCGTTCTAAAATGACAACTATTTTCGAACACTGCCACTGCCACTGCCGACGCGCTATTGGAGTTTGGGCTTTATATATATTTTTCGTACTAATTGTACACATGTTCGATCAGCTGTTTCTTGTCAAAGCCGTCAACAGCTGTTTCTGATAATGACTGACGTGCCAGGGGTGACACAGTTAAATTTCAATTTACTACATTAGGTATGTTCACTAACTATATTAATTAATGAATTCATGTGTTTACTTAACTTAAATAATAAAAATAAATGCAAATAAATGAAAGGATGAAAAAAATGCACATAAATAATAAAATACTTACAGAAAAAAATGCGCTCAACTGATGTATGGGCGAAAACGAGTTACGCCGACTTTTGTCTAAATCAACGCTTAAACTCAAAAAAGTATCAAACACTAGAAAGAGTTGATTAACTTCGATCATCAACCTCAATATTTCCAGCAAGGGTTCTAAAAGAATAGAAATGCCAAAGTAGTATATTTTAGGATACACAAAACACCAGCCAAACGGCAACATTTGCGATAAAGTGACAATTAATCATTGTGACGCGAAAAAGGCGTTACACACACATCCAAACACGCGCACACATACACACACATATACATACAAAAGGAAAAGCATGAACAAAGCATAAAAAAACTGCTGCCAAAGCTTAAGTTTATCGCGTTTATAAAGTACGGAGTTTCAACGACGGACATTTGACCAAAGCAATAAATTTATTAAGCAATAAAAAGCAAATTTAGTAGTGCGAAAGAGAGGGAGAGAGAGTGAAGTAGTGAGAGATAGATAGCTTGAAATAAAAAGCAAATTAAGCCCAGAAAGAAAAAAAGGTTACAATTATTTGATGCCATCACAAGTACTTGCTTTGCCTCCCACCACATAATTTACTCCTTTTTAATGTGAACTACAGCAGAGGCAGCATACTACACGCAACGCTGCCGCTCATTTAGTTAAGTTCTCTACCACTACCACAATTTGTATGTTACGAAATGAATACACAGATTTTTTTCCTTCTGAATGCTAGAGCGATGCGCATCCAAGAGCATTTCTGGTAGCGAGAGCGATGCGCATCCAAAGAGCATTTCTGGATGCGAGAGCGATGCGCATCTAAAGAGCATTTCTGGTAGCGAGAACGAAGCGCTTTCGGTCACGTATTAACGTACAAAACAAAATAAATCAATAAGTCGTCTTCGTAAGAGCGCGATGATAGAGCAGTGGTCTAGCGACTGGCACTGCGATTAAGAGTTGTAGCAACCGTGAGGTCTTCGGTTCAACTCCGGCCCAGACCTAACACAAAAGTTTTCAACTTGCAATTTTTCAATTAGAATTAATTTAGTAAAATAAAAATAATTATAATTAAATCATAAAAAATAATAGTCTCATGAGTCTTTGTGGCAAAAGACGTAAAATTTCAATTAAAAATTAATTTTTTAATTATTTTTACTGTCATCCAAAAAGCATCCAAAGAGCATTTCTGAATGCGAGAGCGATGCGCATCCAAAGAGCATTTCTGGTAGCGAGAGCGATGCGCATCCAAACAGCATTTCTGGGTGCGAGAGCGATGCGCATCCAAAGAGCATTTCTAGTAGCGAGAGCGAAGCGCTTCGTTCCAATGACATGCCAATGTTAATTTCAGCGCTTTTGGCAACGAGAGAGATGCGCTTCACTGCTCCCTTAGAGAGCTTCAGAAGCGCTATTGATGCGCTCCATTCCCCATTGGGAAAATATTGCTTTATTGATGTAGGAAAAAAAAAAAAGTAGATAGAAGAAATAATTAAAGTAAAAAACTTGAAAAGAAAAATCCTTTAATATATAAGTTCTAATATTGATCTGAGCGCCTTCTTTTTCATAATATCTTCAAATAACTTGAAAAATCCATGTATATCGAAAACTTATAGTAGACGCATATAAAAATATTGAAAGATATGAACACCAGGGATGCAAAAAAATCTACCTTCAAAAGGAATACCAAAGAATATACTAAAAAAATTGCTATTTTTGTATCAAAACAAGAATAAAATTTACATGTTGAAAAAAAAAAAACTTTTAAGAAGTGAATGTTTGTTTAGTCATTCTCCACAAAAGTTGACTTGAGAACATCAGCAAAAAAAAAAAAGCATAAAAGTTACGGCCAGTAAAATTGAATCGCTTTTTATTCTTTTTTTTTACACATTTAATTTTTTTCAACTCTATTTTACGAAAGTGGACTTTAGACAAATCTTATGTTCATAAATAAGTAATTGTTCTTAAAGCAGTTGTTTTGGATATTTTAATATTGTTTCATTACAAAATGTTGTGTTCTTAAAGTAAATAGCCTAAAGAAATTTCCAACAACTGTGACAAAACGTTGCAGTAGAATCAAGGTTACGGTTTTTATTGCAATCTGTAAACATGAGGCTATGAAAACCTTTACAATATCATATTGATCAATTTTTATTTTCATTTTTCTTACATCCTTGCACGTATTGCCATATGAGCGTACTTCATCGAATGTTGCAATCCACGAAATTGATTCCACAAAATACCTTCTGACAGTTTTCTGCTGCCGTACATTCCATTTAAAGAGCTGAGAAATATACATAGATGTTTATGTCATTAACGAGGACACAAAAAAAAAAAAACAATGGATTACCTGTCACCACCATTGGAAAACCACCACGCTCCTTCTCTGCCTTCTGCAGAATTATAGGCAAGATCCGGATCCTTATCATTGTCTCTGTCATACGTAGACCATTTACAATCTGTATTGTTTCTTAAAGAGTCACCGGCGTTACCATCATAACGTCCAAGAATTTTTAACTCATATAACTCATCTTCATTCCCAATGGCACAACGACTATATTTTGCCCAAGCTGTTATGCTATCTTTATCTTCCAATTGTACCCAAAGCTCCTGTTCCGTTGACTTTGTAAGGGCGTAAAGTTTATCTAATCCAATCCAGAAATTTCATTTCAAGTCACCAAATCCACGTTTGTACATATCCCAGTTCTGACGAAAATCGGTTGTGTTGTCTTGCCTTCTTTGGATTATCAACCATTTACCATTAATGATATTTTCCTCTATCAACTTAGGAACTTTTGTCATTCAATATACCTCAAATGCACCGATGTTAGAGTTTGTTATGTTAATTTTGTATGTGCCGTCCCGACCACTTTCTTCCATAGCCTCAGCGCAATTTGTCGGTGAGGACTTAATTGGTTTTGGTGTTGTGGTCACAGGTATTACAGGATCAGTAGTACTTTGATATTGACAGCAACAAAAAGGAAGTGTTTGTGAAACCGTAAAAATTTCTGCGGTTATAACCATCTGTTGCTCTACACTGAAAAGATTGCAAGTGCTAATTGTTAAATGGCAGAAATTGAGCGAGGGAACAATTATCCTTACCTCGCACACAACAAGATAGATAGCATAATAATTGGAAAACAAAGCTCTTTATTCAAATCTATGGTAAAACAAACAATTGCAGCTGAGGCAACTTTCGCACATGGTGTTCGTGTCGAAAAATGATATGGCTCAGAAAAAAAATTTTTTTTTCTGAAATATAATTTATGAGCAACCTAAAGACTGCAATACTCTTGCAAAATATATTAAAAAGAAAGTTTACAGTCTGGAAAATAACTTTTTGTGCTAGGTTTGCCAGATGGTCTGGATTCGTCTGTATTGTCTAGATCCATATTCTTGTGTAAAGATAAAAATCGTCTTCCTCGTGTGTGCCAACTCAATAGTTTTCATTTTCATTTTCTGATTTAGATCGACTAATCCAAAGCTGTCCTATTGTAATAAAAAATCTGCCTTTGAAATAAAACATATTCTCGAAAAATATTTTTTATCAAATTGTTAGTCATTTTGGGAATTATCAATGAAGACGAATTGCACACATTTTCAAAAAGAAATATCAGACCAAAAAAAGAAATAGTGGCCTTAAAATTTGTCAAATACATTAGAGCTTTTTCCAAAATTTTTTTAAAGAAATCCAAGAGTACTGTCATTGATAAAAATAGCAATTTGTTTTTGAAAGTTGTAAATTTTATAAAAAATTATCATTTAAAAATATATTTTGAGTTTTTTATAAATTTTTTTTTTTTTTAATAAACCTTTTAAGAAAACAAACACTGATATGGCCGACTATTGGATAAGCTATGAGCATTTGAAAAAACTACTTAATGTCGTTTTTGTAGCTTTTTCGGTTTTTAAAAAATTTATATCTCTGAGACGGGCTTGGTAAAAAAAAAAATTTTAAAAAAATTATGGATGATGCTCTCAACTAATAGTGGAAGGGTACCGGATGTGGGCACCGTTTTGTTTTCGACTCATAACTTTTGACCAAATGTATATTATGTAGACATATAAGTGTCAATGGAAAGCTAGAGATCTTAGCTAACTATTGGTGGAGAAAGTAAATTGATTTCGTCAGTTGGAAAACTATATCAAAAAAATAGTGAAGTGATCATTTTTGACAAAAAAAAAATGTTAGGTCCGGTTGTGGGCACCCCTAGAAAATCGGCTAAAAATGGGAAAATATGAAATTAAAAGCAATCAAATGAAGAGGAAAGCAAAAATTTAACAAATTCTGCTCAACGGCTTTTTACAAAATCGGCGTCACTGAAAACGTCTGGATCGAATGGCATCATACCAGTTGCCCCGAAACCAGACTTGAATATCTTCGGCTGATGACATATCAACTTTTTTGCAAATTAAGCCAGCTAAGTGACGTAACCTCTGGCCCTTGTTGACATTGCTCTTTTGTCAAGCATGATTTTTTTTATACCAATCCATGCCCGCCATCTGCTCCTCGGTCTACTTGGCTGGAAACTCAATACTGAGATTTTTTGCAAAGTGTTATGCCACCTCAACAGCCACACTTAATTAAAATAACTTTTTTTCTACGATATCTTTAAAGAGCCTATTGGTTCTTTCCTTTCCACTAAAAAAGCATTAAATGACATTTGAATACCATTAAGATTAGTAACGTTGGCATCCACGACGATATTTTAGTAAAACACACGCTTTAAATAAAAAAAGAGTGGTGCCCACACCCGGACCTTTTCGGGGCCCATACTCGGCTTTGATAGCCACTTTGAAAAGCAATGAGCAAATTGTGTTGTGTGAACATTTTGGTTGCATTCGGTCTTGAATCACAAAATGTAATAAATTTACTACATAAATATAGATTGCACTCAGCTTTTCGATTGATTCACTTCGATTTATCGCACTTGGAAAATTATTGAAAAAAACTTTTGTGTTGACTTTTACTCATTCAAAAACTATTTTCTTCTCAGCATCAAGCAAATGTGTCTATTTGCTCCGATAAGTGCACAAAAACTTCATGCTGTCATTACACGCGCTTAACATTTGTCAGAACAGCCGCATTTGTTTTCTGTCAAAAGTCACGGGGGGTGCCCACACCCGGACCCTGCCCGCTGGCGGTACCCTTCCCCTACTATAAGAAAAAAAAAAAAAATTTCTAAAAAATCGGAGATGCCAAAGAGAAATGTTATCCCGATATGTATGTTATGCCCCATATATATTTTGCACATATATGTACAATAATGTACCAGAATTTCGTTCAGCCGTACTCGTATTGAAAAATGCATAATTTGATTTTAAGAGAAATTAAGATTTTTTTCCATATTTCAATTTGTTTTTATACTATGAAATGTAATTTTTCAAGTCTCAATAATCACAGTACGAAAATACGTCATGCTGCCCTTAAAAACCACTTTGTCTGCCAGAGCGAAACTTATCACCGCTATTGCAGTGATTAAATCAGAATGCCTGCTTTAAGCCAACATCATAAACCAATCTATAGATTCTCTCTCTCTTTCTGAAAATATACTGCTCGCAACCATTGATTGGGTACTCAATTGCAAAGAGAGAGGACCAACTTGTGAAACAGTTTCATATCAAGAATTTAAATCTCGGTTAAGGGAAAATATATATGTTTTTTTTTTTTCATAATATTCACGCTTTTTTTAACTTACATTGTTTCCATAAGAACGGTCTGGTTTCTATTGTCATTCTCTAGTTGGCCAATTCTTAAATTAATGTGTCTTTCCACTTGTCTTTGCAATCGATCAACATGGTTTCCACTTTATAAAATCTTATATTCATGTTCCTTTCTATTTGACGCATACTTTGGAGAATCTCTCTTAACATGTCATTGACGTTTTCATTTCTAACTAAATCCAGAAAGAAAGAAAGTTTAGACAATTGCATCTTTACCTCAATGAACGGATTTTTATTATTTTGGATTCCATACCTTGGCGTTTGTTGAATAGATTCCGTCCCTTGCCAAACTGACAAGCAAAACTATTTAAGCGGTTAAAGTTATCACAAGCATATTTATGTAGTTGCACTGTAATTGTATTACTAACTTGAATTTTTGTAAAAGGGACTATTTATATCGGTTATACACATGCATCTAAGTGTTAAACTCAAAACATTTAATAGCGCATTTTACCGACAAAGCTGTCTTAAAATTTCTTGTAACAGTGAGTATATTATTCACGATTTGCTTTCAAACGGCCGCACCGAACAGCAGACGGTGTATGGTAAAATGCATTTTGTCGGCGCTTCTAGAAAAGGCCTAAATTTTTTCAAAGATTTTAGTTCCACTTCATGTCAAGTTCTGAGCAAAAATATCGGTAAACTCAAACGCTTCTTTTATTGTGTGTTGCGTCAAGTATTTTAAACATTTTAAAATTGTCCATTTTCGGCGCCTCTAGAAAGGCCCTATGTTTTTTTCACAGTTTTTAGTTCCGTTTCATGAGTTGTTGAGCTCTGTATAAAAATTATGCGAACAAGAAGTGAGCAGAGAACCCATCGAAATACCAACAAAGGCATTCCATTAATACTATAATTGGCCTTTGTCGGACTTTTGAGAAAAACATAACATGTTTTAAGGGGTATAAACACTGTTTACAGTGGGTATGAACACTGTTTTCATAAATGGCCTCCACGCTCGGTGACGCATGTGCGGCATCTTAGTAAAAAGTTGTTCATAACTGTGTGAAGAGTTGCAGCACGAATCGCCGCAATTATTGTTCGACTGGATTGCTTTAAGTCGTTAAAATTTGCTGGTTTTGTTTTATGAACTTCCTGTTTGCAATAACCCCATAAGAAAAAATCAGGTGCAGTTAGGTCAGGAGACCTGTGGGGCCAACGGAATAGGGAGTTTCTGGAAATCAGCTTAATTGAAAATTTTCGCTGTAATTTTGTGATAACAGGCCGGGAAATGTGAGGTGTTGCAGTATCTTGTTGAAACCAAGCAAACTTGAGAAAGATTCTCTTTTGGCGTATTCTGGGTAAAAAAGTTATTTTATCATTTTTAAGTAACGGTCTGCAGTGACCATAACAGTAGCACCGTTCTTTTCAAAGAAGTAAGGCCCGCCAATGTATTTTGATGAAACTGCACACCACACTATGATGCGTAGTGGATGCAATTCCATCTCATGGAGTATTTGGGGATTATAATCACTCCATATTCGACAATTCTGTTTATTAACAATGTCATTTAGGTCAAAATGAGCCTCGTCAGACATAAAAATACAGTTTAAGACGTTTTCGTTCTCTTCCACCATTTGAAGGATCTTCTGGCAAAATTTCAAGCGAATCGGTAAGTCTGTTGCATTCAGTTATTCAGCTAGCCTTGCTTAGAGTTGCAAAAATAGCTTTTCTCTTCCTTATAAAGCTTTACTTTTTAACTTTTCTAAGTTAATGCCTAAATTTCGTGCTATCATCCATTTAAGTATAAATTTTTCAACTTAATACAAAGACTAATGACAAATTTTGAATCTTTTATATGCAGCTGAAATAACTTTATTAGACGATAGCTCGCAAAGTAAAGTATTTACGTTGGAAAATGCGTAAACTCTAAATCCCCAAACATAATTGTAATTATTTGATGAACGGCAGTACTAACCATCCGCATGATCAACTACCAAAACTTGAAATAAGCATGTATACCGTTTTTTAGTACTAACGAGTGTTGCCGTGTCTCTTTTACTCGTATACAACTTAAATGACTGACAATTGCTCAGCACAATTCTTAGTTTTCACTTCTGGAAAAAACTCATAAGAATATTTTTAAAAAATCAGATATTCTCTACAAAAGTTGACATGAGGTCATGAGCAAAAAAATCAAAGATCATTTTTGAAGCTTTAATCAAAAACCGCCTGGGTTTTTTCCACTACAGATTACTATTTTTTTTACATTTAATTTTTTTGAACTCTTTTTTACGAAAATGGACTTTGCGCATACGGGTAATTATTCATAAAACAGCTGTGATGTGTATGTTAATATTCTTTTATGAAAAAATTCTGTGATGAAATTCTTAAAGCAAATAGTCTGAAGAAACTACCAAGAAGTGTAACAAAACGTTGCGGTAGGATCAAGGTTACGGTCGCTATTGCAATTTAAAACATTTGGCTACGAAAACCTCTACAATATATCATTGATCAAATTTTATTTTTCTTACATCCTTGGACGTATTGCCATATGGGCGTACTTCATCGAATGTTCCATTCCACGAAATCGATTCCAATTAATACCTTCATACGGTTTTGTGCTGCCGTATATCCCATTTAAAGAGCTGAGAAATATACATAGATGCTTATGTCATTAACGAGGACACAAAAAAAAAACAATGGATTACCTGTCACCACAATTAGAAAACCACCACGCTCCTTTTCTGCCTACTGCACAATTCCAGGAAGGATCTCCATCATTGTCTGTGTCATACGTAGACCATTTCCAACCTATTTGTTTTGTTAAAGAGTCACCGGCGTTACCATCATAACGTCCAAGAGTTTTTAACTCATATAACTCATCTTCATTCCCAATGGCAAAATGACTATATTTTGCCCAAGCTGTTATGCTATTGCGATCTTGCAATTGTACCCAAAGCTCCTGTTCCATTGACTTTGTAAGGGCGTAAAGTTTATCTAATCCAATCCAGAAATTTCCTTTCAAGTCACCAAATCCACGTTGGTACATATCCCAGTTCTGATAAAAATCGGTTGTATTGTCTTGCCTTCTTTGAATTATCATCCATGTACCATTAATGATACCTTCCTCTATCGATTTAGCAACCTTTTTCATGCAATATACATGAAAAGAACCGATATTAGAGTCAAATTCGTATATTCCGTCCTCCGTAGTCTCAGCGCAACTTGACGTCAATAATTTGATAGATTTTGGTGTTGTGGTCTCATTATTTGCAGGAGTTGTTGTTGTGGTTTTTATTTCTGGAGCGTTAGTTGTATTTTGATAATGACAGCAACAGAAAGGAAGTGTTTGTGAAACTGCAAAAGTTTCTGCGGTTATAACCATCTGTTGCTCTACACTGAAAATATTGCAAGTGCTAACTGTTAAATGGCAGAAATTGAGCAGGGAACCAATTATCCTAGCCTCGCACACAACAAGGTAGATAGCATAATAGCTCTATGATCAAATCTAAGGTAAAACAAACAATTGCAGCTGTGGCAACATTCACACAATTAAACACTTGGCGCTCGCGTCAAAAAATGGCTCACAAAAAAATTTTTTTTTTTAAATTTAACTTATGAGCGAACCCAAAAAACTCAAATACTCTTTCAAAATATATTAAAAAGAAAGTTAAAAATCTGTATTGTCAAGATCCACATTCTTGTGTAAAGATAAAAATCGCCTTAATCGTGTGTGCCAACTCAACGATTTTCATTTTTATTTTCTGCTTCAGATCGACTAATCCAAAGCCGGCCCAATGTAATAGAAAAACTGCCTTTGAAACAAAAAATATTCCCGAAAAATATTTCGTAAGTTTGTTATGAAAATCTTAATCATTTCTAGAATAATCAATGAAGACGAATTGCCTGCATTTTCAAAAAGAAATATCAGACCAAAAAAAAAGTATACATACAGATATGGGGCATTACATACGTAAGCGGACAGTATTTGAATTTCGCATCTCTGATTTTTGATTGTGGGTAGTACTAGGTTAGGCTAGCATCCACGAGTTTTTAAAATTTTTTTTTTTTTTTTCATATCAAAAATTTAAATATCGGTTAAAGGAAAAAGTTTTTTTTTTTCATAATACTCTCGCTTCTTTTAACTTACATTGTATCCATAACCACGGTCAGATTCCTAATGTCATTCTCTAGTTGACTAATTCCAATATTATTTTTTGTTTCCATTTGATCTATTTGTCTTTGCAATCGATCCACATGGTTTTCCACTTTATCAAATCTTATATTCATGTTCCTTTCTATTTGATGCATATTTTGGAGAATCTCTCTTAACATGTCATTGACGTTGTCATTTCTAACTAAGTCCTGAAAGAAAGAAATTTTTAACAATTGCATCTTTACCTCAATGAAAGGATTTTTATTATTTCGGATTCCATACCTTGGCGTTTGTTGAATAGATTCCGTCCCTTGCCAAACTGACAAGCAAAATAGTTAAAGTAGTTATAATCATCACAAACATGATATAGTTGTACAGTTATTCTCTTACTAACTGAAAATATAAGAAATGGACTATTTATACCTGATAAAAGCGTGTATCAGAGCGTTAAACTTAAAACATTTAACTGCTCATTTTACCGACAAAGCCTTAAAAGGCCGCTCCGAACTGCCCTTTGTTGGCACTTCTAGAAATCAAATAAATTTGTTCATACTCCTTAGTTCCGCTTCACGTCGCGCTCTGACCAAACTAGAACAAGAGCACAGAAAACGGCCTATTCTTCTCTCAAAAAAAACCGACAAAGCTATGCGTTACTTTTATTGTTGTACAATTGGAAGTTTCCGGCACTTCTAGAAAGGCCTTATGTTTTTTTCACAGTTTTTAGTTCCTCTAAAATACCGACAAAGGCTTTTTATTTATATGTACTATAATTGGGCTTTGTTGGAATTCCTAGAAAAGCCTTACTTTTTCACAGTTTTTTGTTTTGCCTCACGAAGTGTCAAGCTCTACACAAAAGATGGGCAAATTTTAACAAAAGAAAGGGGACAACCCTTTTGTTGAACGAAATGCCGACAAAGCTATACGCTTCTTTTAATATTTTTTGCTTAAGGTGTTTCATTTGTTACTAAACTTTAACCTTTTCTACCCGGCTTTCTAATATCGATGTTAGAACTAAATTTTTTATTGGAATCTGTTATTTAGGTGTAATGAAAAGTACCAGTGAATGAAAACCTAAGAAACAATAATGGGGTGGGTCAGGGTTGGTGGTTGTTATTTTTTGCAAAGTAGTACACAACATTCCTGACATATTGTCTTAGTGCGTGTCTGATTTTTTGAGAGCTGCAGTTGATACAACGACGTCAAGCAGCTATTTGAAAAGTAAGATGCATTTCTCCTCGAATGGCAGTTTGTGCTGCGCTACCTGGATTTATTAACCGACGAATTGCAGTGGTTTTTAAGCCTTTCTCAAACAATGAATCCGCTAAGATTACTAAAAATGATTTGAATGGCATCTTGATTCGGTTGACCTCATTATGAATGACCCATTCGTCTGCGGCTGTCATCATTTTCAAACGGTAAAAACCTTTCTTCCACCATTTATTCAATTTTCGATCGTAGTCGTAGAGGCAACTCAGTTCATCTGCCAAGTCTACACCTCCCATGATCTTACGATAAAATTTAATTTGTTTTGGACATGGGACTTGCATTTTTTCGCCTGTGTTGAATTTTTTTGTGACGTCGTAACTGTTGCTTCATGGCAATTACTTATCACCAAGAGTTCTTCGGTGTCTTGCTTTTTGCGCATAGAAGTCCAGACGATGTGTACTTGAACTCCATTTTACGTTTTTCCAGTGTTCTCTCCGAAAATATTGGCATACCTTTTCTGTCTGCCATTACAGTGCCAATAGCTGAGAAAGAAATTGCATCCAATAAATGCATTGTGTGACTCGATTCGACCGGTTGGGAAATGGAGCCAGTGCAAGCTGGTTCATTAGAGGAAAGTACTTCCTCGGAAAACTCATTCACTTCATCTACCATGTCGACTGCTGAATCTTCCTTATCGCTAGAGCTAGAGACTGAATCGTAATTTTTGCTGGAGCTAAAGGCACAACTTGCAACAAAATTGTCAGACCTTCCACTAGAAAAGTCTTCTAAGTTGCTAGCACTATCAGCTTCATCCTCCAGGTAGACACAAATTTCTCACTCTCTAGATAGACACAAATTTCCTGCAAAACCAGGCTTCACATTACTTACTGCATAGCGGACTACTGGTACATATGTGTACCACCAAACCGGACGAATGATACATACAAGTAGCATATATCAAAATAAGCATAAAATTAATCTTTTTTTATAAATTCGTACCTTTCACAATTGAAAACACGCGCAAAAACTTCAATTCTACTTTATTTTTATAATTTTGCAAACTTCACCACTCAATCTGATCCAAAAACTAAGCAAAACCTTATTACGCACTTCACTTTGGCTCCATTCCAACTCACAAATAAAGGTATTGTGCAAAAAAAAAAACAGCAAAATGTTACAGAAACGATCAAAATACATTCAGGAATGCTTAAAGACGAATTGGTTCTTTCCGCGACCAAATAACATTTAATTTGAAACTTTAAGGGATGTTAAGCTTAAAGTGGTACATACATGTACCTCTCGGGTCGAAAGGGTTAAATATCAATTTTTCAAACAAAGAAATATATGTTTATTTGTTAAGAATGATTTGTGTCCTTTTAAGCCTGAAGCCAGAAACTCAACGATATGTTTGGCGCGTATGCCAATTATTTAAGGGAATTTAGCCAAGATTCATACTAATACTAAAAAAAAAAAATAATGACGAGTACTCAATAATGACTTGGTGAACTCAGAAAAGGCTAGGGTAATTCTGATAAAAGCAAATTTTTCATAATGCTATAGTGTAGATACTTTTGGAGATAATACATACAATGGTCAGGCGATCTGATATGATATCACCCGGCTGATTTAGCACTTTATGTCAGTTTTTTTCTTTTTTTGGGTTAGGTTAGGTTAGGTTAGGTTAGGTAAGGTAAGGTTAGGTTAGGTTAGGTTAGGTTAGGTTAGGTTAGGTTAGGTTAGGTTAGGTTAGGTTAGGTTATGTTAGGTTAGGTTAGGTTAGGTTAGGTTAGGTTAGGTTAGGTTAGGTTAGGTTAGGTTAGGTTAGGTAAGGTTAGGTTAGGTTAGGTTAGGTTAGGTTAGGTTAGGTTAGGTTAGGTTAGGTTAGGTTAGGTTAGGTTAGGTTAGGTTAGGTTAGGTTAGGTTAGGTTAGGTTAGGTTAGGTTAGGTTAGGTTAGGTTAGGTTAGGTTAGGTTAGGTTAGGTTAGGTTAGGTTAGGTTAGGTTAGGTTAGGTTAGGTTAGGTTAGGTTAGGTTAGGTTAGGTTAGGTTAGGTTAGGTTAGGTTAGGTTAGGTTAGGTTAGGTTAGGTTAGGTTAGGTTAGGTTAGGTTAGGTTAGGTTAGGTTAGGTTAGGTTAGGTTAGGTTAGGTTAGGTTAGGTTAGGTTAGGTTAGGTTAGGTTAGGTTAGGTTAGGTTAGGTTAGGTTAGGTTAGGTTAGGTTAGGTTAGGTTAGGTTAGGTTAGGTTAGGTTAGGTTAGGTTAGGTTAGGTTAGGTTAGGTTAGGTTAGGTTAGGTTAGGTTAGGTTAGGTTAGGTTAGGTTAGGTTAGGTTAGGTTAGGTTAGGTTAGGTTAGGTTAGGTTAGGTTAGGTTAGGTTAGGTTAGGTTAGGTTAGGTTAGGTTAGGTTAGGTTAGGTTAGGTTAGGTTAGGTTAGGTTAGGTTAGGTTAGGTTAGGTTAGGTTAGGTTAGGTTAGGTTAGGTTAGGTTAGGTTAGGTTAGGTTAGGTAAGGTTAGGTTAGGTTAGGTTAGGTTAGGTTAGGTTAGGTTAGGTTAGGTTAGGTTAGGTTAGGTTAGGTTAGGTTAGGTTAGGTTAGGTTAGGTTAGGTTAGGTTAGGTTAGGTTAAGTTAGGTTAGGTTAGGTTAGGTTAGGTTAGGTTAGGTTAGGTTAGGTTAGGTTAGGTTAGGTTAGGTTAGGTTAGGTTAGGTTAGGTTAGGTTAGGTTAGGTTAGGTTAGGTTAGGTTAGGTTAGGTTAGGTTAGGTTAGGTTAGGTTAGGTTAGGTTAGGTTAGGTTAGGTTAGGTTAGGTTAGGTTAGGTTAGGTTAGGTTAGGTTAGGTTAGGTTAGGTTAGGTTAGGTTAGGTTAGGTTAGGTTAGGTTAGGTTAGGTTAGGTTAGGTTAGGTTAGGTTAGGTTAGGTTAGGTTAGGTTAGGTTAGGTTAGGTTAGGTAAGGTTAGGTTAGGTTAGGTTAGGTTAGGTTAGGTTAGGTTAGGTTAGGTTAGGTCTCTTCTGAGCGATATCTTCAAGAGAGTCCAAGAAGTGACTTTCGAATATTTTATAACGTCGCGCTGTGCACTTGCAAAGAAAATAAAAAATGGCAGAATCTTTACAATTCAGAGATACAGAAGAAGATTTACAACTAAAAACTTAACTGGTAGTTTGTTTTAAAGTTTCGTACAGCTAAGAAATAAGCAATTTAATTATGTTAAAAGCATACGTTTCTAATTTCATAAAAACAAATGTATATTTTTTTTTTTTTTCATATTATTTAAATTTATTATTTCTTATTTTTTAATGTACACCATTATAAATAAAAAACCAAACACAGCAGACATAAATAAACAAACAAAGTAACAATGTTGTGCTACAAAATCCTCATGCATATGCAAAAAAAAAACACTGGAATATTACAACAATTTATTGTTGTTATATGTTGCACGTACATGTACGAGTGTAGGTAGCTGTATGTATGTGATAAATTGGTACATTTTTCTGTCGGAAATTTTTGTCTTGGGAAATGTTTTTTTTTGGTTTTTCTATTTTTTGTTTTGGACTGCTATAAGATTTTAGTTTGGCTGATGATATTTGTAGCTGTTTTTGTTGTTGTTTTTAAAATTTCGTTGTTATTGTTGTAATAATTACATACCTTACTTAAACAAAATTTATACAAAAATCTTAAACAGTTTTGCATAAGCTTAGCATGCCGTATGAGTAACTTGAAGTTATGAGCAATATTAGAAAAGTAATTTATTTTTAGTTGTTCGCTCATATTTTAAGTTCGATGTGATATATATGAAATATTTTGTTGCACTTTTGCTGAGGTATTAATGTCCTCTGATAGGTTCAGCTTTGTTTGGTGGCCGCTTTGCAGTTTTCGTATTGTAGTGTCAAATGTTTTCATGTCTATTTAATAACATTCACTTAAAACAAATTCCACAGATATTTAAAATTGCATTGAATATTCGTATAAATAACTTCTAATATTGGGCAACATATGAAAATATAAGTTTTAGTTGTTTTTTTTCTCAATGGTTCTATTCTAAGTTCGATGCGATGTACAAGAAAAACTTTGCTTCAATTCTGTTAAGGTATTTATTTTCTATGATAATGTTTTCTGATATTTTGAATTTTGGTTGGTGGCCGCTTTGCCCTTTTTATATTGTATTGTAGTATATATATAATATTTGAACATTTCACACAAATAATTATGTGAAGACATAGTTAGCATAAATTATTCGTATTGAAAAATTCGCTCAGAAATTAAAAATAGTTTTAAATAAGCTTAAGGGTCATATGAGTCACTTAAAGCTATGAGCAACAAAGCAAAATCAATTATTTTTAGTTGCTTAGTGTCAATGCATAAATTTTCATTTCGATGCAATATATATGGAATATTTTGTTGCATCTTCGTCGAGGTACTAATGTTCTTTGATAACTTCAATTTTGGTTGGCGGCCGCTTTGCTCTTTATATATACTTAATATTTACATAGCTCGCATACATAATACGAAGGTTATAATAAACTGTTGGTCTTGCTACGTAACATACTCTAAACGGACTATGTAGAGAAATTGAAGACATATTTCAATATGCTTAACATGTTGTAACCATTGTTTTGGTATTGGGCTGAGGTAGGCGTTAGCGGTGTCCAGGGTCAGACTAAAAGACAATCCAAAACTTTTAGTTTACAAAATATTTTTTATTTAGTGTTTTTTTTCCCAGTTACAATTCATTTATTTTTATTGCTGGTTATTATTTATAATTATATCAACTTTATATTAGTTTTAATCTCTTTGAGCATGCGGCTGGCTGAATCTCCTTTCGGTAAATGTTGTCCTTGCTTTGATCCTTTGGCCGGATCACTGATGGAAGAGTCTTTCTAAAGATTGTATTTTGGTGACTACGGGTACTATATGGATACTATACCAAGTGTTCAGCACCGTAGGTAAATACTCTGGTCACTTAAGGTGCCAGGAGGCCTATGTGGGAGATTATAATAAATCTTCCAGGCCGCTACGTGTAAACTAACTACCCTAAGGCTACGGCTACTATAAAAAGTGTCCAGGAAATCTTAGTGGAAGACTATAATAAGCCCTCCTGGTTGCTACGTTTACTATATGGATGCTATAAAAAGTGTCCAGTGCAGTAGGATAATGTCTCTGTCACTTAAGGTGACAGGAGGCCTATGTGGTAGATTATATTGTAATAAATCTTCCCGGCCGCTACGTGAAACCTAACAACCCTAAGATACCTAGTATATACGAGGCCTTTACACAATTAAACAATTCTTCGATTGCTACTTCTATCAAGTGCTTGGCAAATGATGTGTTCGCATCGGTTGTCTGGCTGTGACTGCCTGCCTTCTGTGTTTGCATTCGTGCTTTTATAGTCGCGAGCCGCGACCAGATCGGTTTGTAATTATCATTGTGTGTATTCATATGTGTGGCAACGGTATATTTGTTGTTGCTTTCATACACATGAATTGATTAATGTGGCTGTGGTTATTGTTTTAATTGTTTTAGGTTTTTGTTTGTTTTTTTTATCATATATATATATTATATTATATTATATTTTATAATATTGTGACGTCATTCGGGACGTTACAATGTCGTATGAGTAACATCAAAAAAAGAGTAATTTATGTAAAAAGCTTTTTTTAGATTGCTAAAACTTATTGCTTATATTTTAAGTTCGATTTATTATTAGTGAAGAATTTTTTTGAAGTTTCATGAGGATTTTGATATTGTCTGATAATTTCATATTTAGTTGCTGGCCGCTTTTCCGATTAGAAGCTATAGCATACAATATAAGCCTGCACTGAAATTTTTTCAGATTTGAAAAAAAAAACATTTTTTTTTTTAATTAAATACAAACTCAAACAAATTATTCTTGCAGTGTAGCGTCAGCCTAAATGTTGCATAAGCATTACTATGCTGTGGTATACAAGCAGTTTAAATGCAATTTATGTGTTTTTCTTCCTTTTTTTTCCGCTACTCTCATATTTACGTAGGTATTCTTTTTTCTATGTTTTTTTTCTTCTTTTATTCATTTTGTTTGACTGGGATTTTCTACTGATATTTATTTGACTTAAGTTTTTTAAGCACACACTTTTTGTTTTTACTATTTTTGTTGTTGCAGGCTGTTTTTTGTTTTTGCCAAGTTAATGTCGCTACTTGTGTTGTATTTTTGCTTGTGTTTCAGCCACTAACTACACCCGAAGGTAACATTTTCATGCTCACTGGCATAGTGAATTTTGTGGTCAAGATTTTGTAATCAGGATTTTTAGATTTTTTTTTTTTTTGTTGCTTTATTTCATTTAATGTTATAAAAATATATGTAAGCGACGCATATTTGTAACAGAATTTACTGTACATTTAAAAACATAATGAGTTTAAACAGATAAGTTGAGAAATATTTACTTGAAACTAAAAATAATTTATCTTCATTGATAGAATATGTAATAAGTGCGAGTTAATGGTCATTTGACTTGTACATAGCTATGAAGATATATATTAATGTGTGCAGCAGCCAGTAAATAAACTTTAAGTTTCTGCAGTAAATCAATAAAAGAAAAAATCTATCAAATTGCATCGAACTAAATAGAAATCAACAATAAAAAAATTTAAAAAAAATAATAACCAAAAGTTACTAACACGTCATGTTGCACAAATTGATTTTTAGAAATGCTTCGTTCTTTGTCATGCGCAAAAATTTAAAGAACAATTCAAAAAACCAATTTGAGAACTCTCAAAAGATCGGATAATTTTGATTAAAATAAATAAATATCACTCATACGACATGTTGTTCATGTTTTTCTGCACTAAAATAAAACTTTCGTTTATTTGAGACGATATGACTTAGCGCTATCCTTTTATCAATAGTATCTTTTTCTGTTCTTAAGCTGCTGAAATTATAAATATTAGTTATGGCCGTTCGAAAATACACTCATTGACGAGGTTTTTTGTCAACTAAATGGATTAGCCACTTACTGAAATTTATTCGTAAGCACACAATACACATACTCATTTACCTTTTCGCTTAAGAGAAAAACCACTTATGTTCAATTCTATAATTTTTTCGCTTTATTATTGACTTTATTTATTATTTCACCTTCGACTGTAATTTTAGTTGTGACTTTTTCCAAAACAATGCAACTTATACTCAATTGCACGCGTCCTCTCGGTGTATAAGTTGGTAAATCATTTTCATCAAACAAGAAGTCCTTAACAATGTACGAAAAGTTCTGAGGTAAAGAAACAAGAAAAATATCTAAAAAATCATGACCTTAAATTTTACTCTGACAACTCTTTAACTTACCATCTTTAAGGGACAAAAAAAAAAAACAAATTTGTATAATGCTGGCTGTGTTATTACAAACGAAGCATATGGCATCGTTATGATTTCTCGAAAAACGAAACATCATTTTGTCAAAAAAAAAACAACATTTTATTGGGTCATAACTTAGCAAGGCATCTAACGAAAAAAGTGTATATAGCAAAAAATGCCTGGAATTGTCTAAAGAATACGTGTGCATTTTTTCAGAAGTTTTTGAGATAGAATAAACACGGGAGATATGGCACCCTTTAAAACAAAAAAAAAGTACTTCAACTACTTAGAATAAAAATTATTGCAAATATGTTTTTTTTATACCCTGGGTGTAGGGTATATTCACTTTGTCCTTCCGTTTGTAACGCAGAGTAGGGGGCGTGGCAGATATAGAAAAGTATATATATTCTTGATCAGCGTCACCTCCTGAGTCGATATAGCCATGTCCCTCTGTCTGTCTGGCTGGCTGGCTGGGTGTGTGTGGAAATACTTTTTTTGGGAAAACTGAGCTACATAGTTCAATGAAATTTATTATTCTGCCTTCGTCGTTAAAGTTAACTCGGGAGATTGAAATTTATTGAAATCGGTCAACGGACACGCCTACCGCCCATACAAAAAATATATTCAAAATGCAATAATAACAGCATTATTCGCAATAACAGAAGCAAAATACACATAAATACTACGCAAAGTAAATATAAGCTCTGGGAAAAAACTAGATGAATTCGGAATAGAGGGCGTGGCACCTCCCATATAAACAAAAGATTCAAAATGTTGTACGCAAAGCGTTTTTTGAGATGACCCAACCAAATTACACTCAAACACTCGGATCTATAAATGTATGCTATACGCAAGATCTAGGTAAACTCGGACAAGAGGGCGTGGCATCTCCCATATAAGCAGAAGTTTCAAAATGCTATACTGAAAGAATTTTTAAAGAAAACCTAACCGAATTTTTACTCAAACACTCAGAACAGTAAATGCAAGCTCTACGCAAAATCAAGGTAAGCTTGGAGGTGAAGGCGTGGCGTAGCAATTTGTTCTTATACTCTCCAAATAATATACTTGAAATGCTGTGTAGGGTGTTCAGGTTTTGGCCAAGCCAAGGATACCACCCTTACTAGTTTTTTTTTTTTTTCATTTTAAAAAAATGCTATAAATTGCCAAATCACCCGAGATTATGGGTGATATGGCACCATATTATGGGTGATTTGGCACCCTAGGTGACTTTTAAGTTTTTTTTTCCACATACGTTGCATCTTTTCGTACAAGTAGTACATGTTCCATGTGACCACATACGGCAAATTACGCAATGGATCCAATCATCTGGTTTAGTGGTTTGTGCATAGTCTTCTCCATATCTAACGCAGATTCATCTTGGAATAAAATATTTTCTTCACCTTTATCGAAATAATCATAACTAGTAACCACTTTATGTTGATGACGCCTCTTCTTTGGAACCACCAACTTTGCATTGCTTGTGTTTTACGCTTCAAGATTTTTTTTTTTCTACTGAACTAAATAATTAGAACTCTTGCCATTTATTTTCTTTTGTTCAGCTTAGAGTTTTTCAAACTGAACAACTGAATATCATTTCTGCAGTGTGTCACTTGTACTCAAAGTTTTTTAAAAGTTTTCTAAAATATTAGCGAAATCTCAAATTATCAGCTAAAAATGAACTGAAGGTCCTACCAGACTCAAATTCTGCGATTCTGGTGACTGGTAATTCAAGCACTTCATACTTGTAATCCCAAATATCTTATAACAAAGGGAGAAATGCCAGCAGAACCATATCACCCATAGTAATGGGGTGCCATATCTCCCTTTCTGTATATACCGAGTTAAAGTGCCACGAAACGAAAAAACATGTTTACTCATGCTCGTATTCATCCGAAAACAGAATTACATTCAATTTTGTTTGTTCTGATATATGCACCATAAAGCTGTATTGAATATTATGCAAATCTGAAGTCAGACGTTTACATTCCCAAAATTATTTTAAAAATCCCACACACTAGTTATAATTGCAAATAAAGCTAGGCGAACTTCTCACTAAATACTGAATAAAACTGTGGCCATATTTAAATGCAATTAAAGTTGCAAGTATTGAAATTGATAGAGGTGCCAAATCTCCCAGAGGTGCCACATCTCTCGCGTTTTCCCTATCTTATAGTTTTTTAAAAATTTATCATACTTATAGAGTTTTCAGCTGTTAAGCTTACGTTCGTCAGCAAAATGCTAGGTTTATTCAAAACCAAGGCATCTACAAATAAATTTTATGAGACATAAAATGCTTAGAATTGTTAAAAAAATGGGTGTACACTAGGGATTCCAATTTTTGGACTTTTTGCGATCCCGGGATTTCGGGATCAGAAATTTTTGAATCCCGGGATCCCGGGATTTTTCGGGATTTGCATGAATTTTTTTTCTTTCTAAATAAAGCAGAACTTAGTATTAAAAATTCCTAATATTATATTTAAAAAATGTAAAAAATATTAGAGAACAATTTCTTAAAACAGGTTCATTTCATTAAACAATTCTCGCCTTTTTTAAAAAACAAAAAATTCAAAAATACTTATTTACTTCAAAAACGAACATAAAGGTTCATTACAGCATTATATGCTTAGTTAAATGCATACATAAAATATCATACATATCTAATTATATAAAATAGTGAGATCAAAGTTTTAACAAGTTGGACTTGAAAGGAATAAATTTTCTTTTAATCAGTTTTATTATTATTAAAATATGTTCCTGTTTTTAAAGGCGTTCCTCAGGGCTCTATTTTAGGACCTCTATTATTCTCGCTGTATGTGAACGATCTACCTAATTTTATAGTGAATTCTAACTTTCATATCTTTGCTGATGACTTGCAGTTGTACGAGAGTTGCGAACGTGGCATGATAGACAACTGTATCAGAAGACTAAATGAATCGCTAGACACAGTTAGTAACTGGGCTGAGAAAAATGGATTATGCCTTAATCCACTAAAATCCAAAGCTATTGTGATTGCGAAAAAGCCCTTTGATACTTCATTAATGCCTCAATTATATATAAATGGTTCTTCCATTGATTTTGTTGCCTCTGCTAAAAATTTAGGTATAATTTTTAATAAAACCTTGTCATGGAATAACCATATTAACAGCTGTGTAGGGAAAGTCTATGGGATGCTGCGAATTTTATGGAAAACTCAATATTTCACACCTATTCATATAAGGATTCTACTAGCCAAAACATATCTTGTACCCAAACTTCTTTACGGTTGCGAAATATTTGGAAATTGCGATTACACATGCAAGCACAAATTAAATGTACTTTTTAATAATATTGCGAGATATGTTTATGGCTTAAAAAGGAGAGACCATGTTTCACAAAGCGCCCGAATGATTTACAGCATGAGCTTCAACCAAATTATTGAATATCGAACGCTAGTATTTTTGCACAAAATAGTGTTCACAAAAAATCCAACATACTTGTTTTCAAGATTAACTTTTTCAAGATCAAGTAGGTCATGTACTTTGTTACAATTTCGACACTCTTGCCTTACCTCTGAGAGACAGTTTTTTATCTTTGCTATTCGTCTCTGGAACGCTCTTCCTTTGGATTTAAGGTCTATAAGAAACGCTGTGCAATTTAAAAAACATTTATCTTCTCACTTTGCAACGTTGCAATAATATTAGTTTCAATAATATTCATTAATTGTAATAATTAGTTTTTTAAATTTTTTTTTTTTTTTTTTTCTTTTTTGTTCTTTTCTAATTTAAAATTGTTCACACCATTTTGCTTTAGTTTTAATTAATTATTTTTAGGTTTAGTTATTTTTATTATTTTTTATTTTTTTTAATATTTATATTAGCATTCAATTTAATATTTTTTTTTTTAAATTTCTTAAATAACTAATGTTAATACCGCAAATTAGATTTGTTAAGTAGTTTTCTTTTTTATATTTCTTAATAGTTTTTTAAATTCATTTTTACACCAAACAAACATATGTATTATTTAACCATGTTGTTAGTATAGCCTTCATAAGACATCAGTCTTTTTATACTAACATTAAATAAATAAATAAATAAAATAAATGTTTTTAGGAAAACTAAAGCATTAATTGTTTTATCATCCAATTTATATCTTAATTTATTACATATCTGTGGACTTTTGACAAAACAACCTAAGTCGAGATATGACAATTCTCCAGGATTTTAGTCCTAAATAAAAATTTAAATATGCTTCTATTGGTATAATCGCCATGTGTCTATGATTTCTTGTTCCAGAGATATAAGGGTGTCCCATAGTTCACGCAAGATTTGAAAAGTAATGAACCAAAAAAAATAATAATTTGACAGCTGACACTTTAAGATTAGTAAAAATGTATGGAAAGAGGAGATTCAATGCTGCATCAAGGAAATTGAGCCACATTATTGAAAAGTAGTTAATCAGTTTTTAGGCTCTCCTGAAAAGTTGCCAATTTCGAGTAAGGTTGTTTTGTCAAAAGTCCACAGATATATAACCTCACACAAAGCATTAAAATAAGCTGCAGCAATGCCCTATTTCTGCAGAAATAACTTCAAATTTGCAGCAATAACAGTCAAAAATTTTAAAAAATTGTAATAATAATATTTAGCCAAATTCATATTACTTTGTTTTTGAGTTAATCGTTGAAACTAAATACTCATTTTATTTTGCATATAACCGTTGTCTTAGGTGTCTAACCTCCCAATCTGGGCTTAAATGTAGTACTCGGCAACTCTACTTTGAACATATTTTTACAAATGCAAGAAAGAAAATTTCACCATAAATTTTCAATTTTAAATTAAATCATGATATCTGATATTTAATATTAATATTTAGTAGGGGAGATGTGTGTACCTTGGTCCGCTTTTCAGATTTTTCAGTGTGCTGGATTTTCAAAAAAAGTTTCGTTAGTTTTTTGATTAAGTTATATTTACAATTAAACAATTAAACAATTAAACAATTAAACAATTAAACAATTAAACAATTAAACAATTAAACAATTAAACAATTAAACAATTAAACAATTAAACAATTAAACAATTAAACAATTAAACAATTAAACAATTAAACAATTAAACAATTAAACCATTAACAATCAACAATTAAACAATTAACAATTAAAAATTTTTTCTTTTTAAATGACCCATTTCTGTAATAAAACCCTTAAACGTCTTAGTTTCTTTTAAAATGACATAATCAGTAGACTTTAAATAACAAGAACTTTACTTAGATAAATTACATAGATTCCATCCGAAGAGGAATTTTTGTTCAAAAGCACAATAAGATCTACAAAGTATTCTTTAAACTGCCATATCGCAATTTTTTCATATTTCAATCATAGGACACCTACAAAAAAATGTTGATTCTTAAAAATTGTAAAACAGAGCAACATGAGATCGATATAATTAACTCAAAATTGTTTAATATACATACACTATTTTGATAATCCTAACACGGTCAAATATGAAAAAATTTTCAATGCTTGCGTCAAATTCCTTTTCAAATTTCATTTCGTGCAGACAATGACTTTGACATCGATGAAAAATTTTTCAAATAGATGCAAACAAACTTATTAACTAGAACACATTCTAAAATAATTTCAAAGTCTAATAAATGGCCACTCAGCCAATACACTGATAATTGTGCTCCAAAAAACACTTAAAGTCATTTCACCAAAAAGCACACAACTTCCTACAAAAGCTTTAACTTAAGTGCCATCATATTTTGCAACAATTCTCTCTCTTTTACAAGCGCGCATCTATGCAATTTTGAAAATGCGAATGGTTTTTTTGCTTACAAGCTAGAAAAAACAAGTTATAGCTAAAATTCTAGGCAACAAATTAATGGCGCATCCTTACAAAAAATACAACAAAAAAAAAAAAACAAAAAAAACTAATGCGACGACTCCAAACCAGCGTTGCAATTGCGAGAATTGCAAGCAATTTGATTAAAAGCAGATTGCAGCGCAACACATTTACTAGACGATTTTTTTACTTTGCATACCTTACAACTGCTTTATAGAAATAACACAACAACACTGAAAAAAATGAAAAAGTGAAAACAAGAAAAAAAAAACATCGCACAGACAGGACAATTCACATTTTCGATTTCCGTAGCAGACGACAGCGACAACAACGCTGTTGCGTTACTCGCTGCTATGGCACAGCCAATATAAAAGTCAATTTCAACTTGAATGTGCGTAATTTGGTTGAGTCGTTTTTGCCAAGGTTCACTTTTGGTGGTTTTAGTGCGCTTTTTTCAGCAATTACACTTAGAAAAAAAAATTTATAAAAAGCACAAAAATTTCAGTTTTCATCAACTTGTTTAGGCATTTCTGGAAATATCCATGTCCAAGTAGTATTAGCGTAATCTAAATAAGTACTTACCAACTGAGGCTATTAGTCGGTTTCTTTGCTGTGAAAGTTTCATTTGCTCTTCTTTAGTGAAAATGCTATGATTTTAAAAGAGCAAATGTGACAATCTCAACTACAGCATTTTCCAGCGCAATTTTCCATTTTTTCGTCAAACGCCCAAAAAATCATAATTTTTCCAAAAACTCAATATTACCTTAAACTTCCAACTTAAATTCAAGTTCCTTTTACTCAATCGGAATATAATATGTATCATTGGCAGTCGATCTTAGAAGTGTGTTCGTGCAACACAGTTTTCACATCGTGGTAATATCTTTTTTCATTGCAAAAGTCTTCATTGATTTACTGTGATATGTTTTTGAATAGAAACTTCTTTGACCGCGTTAGCGTTAAAATGTCAAATGTCAAGGCCGCAATACTTTTTTACCGACTATTTTTAGCGAAATATATTTTTCAACACTTTTTCAGCGAAAGTTTTTGAGCGATACTTTTTAGCAATAAATTTTTCGACACTGTTCAGTGACACTTTTTTGCGACACATTTTTTGACACATTTTTATATTTTTTTTTTTTGGCAATACATTTTTCAATGCTTTTTTAAGCGTTTTGAAGACTCTTTTTTCGACACATTTTAGTGACACATTTTTTACACTTTTGGCGACACATTTTTCGACAAATATTTCGGCACTTTTCATAGGGACAAATTTTCCGACGCTGTTCTCGCGACTCATTTTTCGACACTTTTTCGGAGACACATTTTTTAACGCTTTTTTGACAACACATTTTTCGAAACTTGTCATAGGATAAATTTTATGACGCTTTTTTGGTGACATATTTTTCGACACATTTTTGATACTTTTTTGGCGACACATTTTTTAACGCTTTTTTGACGACACATTTTTCGGCACTTATCATTTGGACAAATTTTCCGACGCTTTTTTGGTGACACATTTTTCGACACCTTTTTGTCGACACGTTTTTGATATTTTTTTGGTGACACATTTTTTAATGCTTTCTTGGCGACACATTTTTCGACACTTATCATATGGACAAATTTTCCGACGCTTTTTTGGTGACTCATTTTTTGACACTTTTTTGTCGACACATTTTTGATAATTTTTTGGTGACACATTTTTTAATGCTTTCTTGGCGACACATATTTCGTCACTTTTCATAGAGACAAATTTTCAGACGCGTTTTTGGTGACTCATTTTTCGACACTTTTAATCGGCAGATTTTTGATTGGTACTTTTTGGCGACACATTTTCCGACGCTTTTTTGTTGACTCATTTTTAGGCACTTTTTTGTCGACATAGTTTTGAAACTTTTGTGGCGACACATTTTTCGACACTTTTCATATGGACAAATTTTCCGACTTTTTTTTGGTGACTCATTTTTCGACTCATTTTTGATACTTTTTTGGCGACACATTTTTAACGCATTTTTGGCGACACATATTTCGACACTTTTCATACGGAAAAAATTTTCGACGCTCATTTGGTGCCTCATTTTTCGACACTTTTTAGCGACACATTTTTTGACACTTTTTTGGGGACACATTTTTCGACACTTTTTTTGGCGATACATTTTTCGACACTTTTTTGACGACACATATTTCGACACTTTTCATAGAGACAAATTTTCAGACGCTTTTTGGTCACTCATTTTTCGACACTTTTTAGCGACACTTTTTTTGACACTTTTTTGTCGACACATTTTTCGACACCTTTCGTTTCATCATGTAGGGTAAGCTGGGGTATATTTGACACTGGGGCACATTTGACTTTGCCATTTTCGGACCAAAATCCTGAAATGCAGAAACATAACTAATTAGAGTGGAAGCAACGCAATGAACTTTGGCAGTTCTCTTTCAACTCCTCCCGCGCTTATATGCTTTTTTAACTTTTTGTGTTTTTTTTTTGTAATTTTCGGCATCTTGTTCGTAAGGGTTTTGCAAATAAAGTTGTATTGTTTTTTTAAAAGTAAGTATGTAAATTTAGTAGCCCTAACCTTTATAATTAATAGAATACAATAGTTTTTTTTTCAAAGTGAAATATTTTGAATCTAAAAATATTTTTAATTCTTCAAGAGATTTTGGGGCACATTTGACTTTTGCCGAAGGGGCAAATTTGACGTTCTCCAGACATATGTGTTTGTGACAAAATGACTTTTTTTGAAAAAATTTAAAAATGGACTCTTAATGCAGTTTTTAAAAATTTTTTTTTTCTTGGTTTTAATCTTAAATAATCAATGTTTCAGAAACAGTAATGAGTATTAATATCGTGCAATAATTTTCAAAGATACAGGGCTTTGAAAATTTTGTGTCAAATGTGCCCCAGTCTCCCCTAATTTTTTGCAAACTACAAGTATACAAACTCTTTTGATATACAAATGTGTGCCACGCCCACTTTTGAAACATAAATTTGGCCTCTTCCGCATACCCTAAATTGCAAGCGCTTTAAATTTTCTGCTTTAGTTTCTCTATTCATAACTACTTCGGTAATATTGGTCCAATTTTTTTATGCAGCCTCTATTCTAAGTAACTCCTCAGAAGAATTAAAACTTATATTTTTTACACTGTAGCTCAAGAAAAAAAAGGTAACTCTATTGGTAACTCATAGAAACGTTTAAATTGCTTTTGTAGTAGTTGTTGTTGTTTTTGTTGCTGGCATTCCAGCAAAGAACACACGCCCAACTTGCTTACCTTTGCTTGTTCGCACGCACATACACACACTCGTACGTACCGCATGCATACATACATTTTTTTTAGTGCATCCTTAAAGTATGCAACATTTCTATTTTCTTTTTTTTCAACAATTTCTGTTTTGAGCTCTTCTTCTGCTTCCATTTTAATCAACTTCAAAACTAAACTCGTCACAAGCTCTCTATGTGCGTCATCTATTTTTTGCTTTTTCACTCTTAAGTGTATCCTTTATGTTGTTATCTTTCTTTTTTCCCATTTTTTTATTTATTTTTTGCTTTAGTTAAGTCTTCTGAAAATAGCAAGATTTTTCTATCTTGAACCATTCTCTCAAAGCAATGCAAGTATTTGTGTTCTATGCGACGTGTAGAAAAATTATTTACACACATACACCCTGCATTGGCATGTTGTAGTTTTTGTATTGCTGTTGCTGTGCTGTGAAGATATGTTGTTACTTTTATGCTTCATGGCTGTTGCATAGCAACCACCAATGAGGTTGGCATCTTTTCTGTGAGCTACTGCTAAGCACTTTGATTTTTCGCAAAGATTTCATATATTGCATTCATTATTATTTGTTGCATACTTTAAGGTAATAACGTACTTTTAAGGATTATTGTGTGGTGTATGCGCAGACTAATAAAATTTAAGCAAGCGCCTTTAACTATACAATGGAAAAATTTTGCAACTTTTAATATAAATTGTAAGCCGTTGAATTAACTTTTCTATTGCATGCTCTTAGGTGTGCTACATAGAAAATTTTATCTTGCTATGCAAGAGTTAATACAACTCTCTTCAGTTCTACTGCTATCTAAGTTGAAAAGACGCCTAGCAACCAGCAAAAAACTTAAGCCTTTTCAATGAACCAAAATATCTGCCAATCAAAATGTTAAAATCGCATTGAGACAATAGAGCCAACGAAAGGATTTAATGTCAAATAGAAATCTTATCAAATAAATCTTAACCCCTGAAAGTATACAACAAAAAACCAACAAGAAAAATAAAATGAAAATTTCTTTTGCAATCAATGGCAAGAAAAGAAAAAGTTAAAAGTAAAGCAAAAAGAAATTTAGATAAAGCAAACAAAACAAAAGAAATCCCAAACTTTTCACATTCAATAAGCTTTAAAAAGAATTAAGCTAAATCCTTTTCCTTTTTTTCGCCCTTTCCCGCACATACATACTTGTTTTTCTGAATCCTTTTGTAGTGTCTTGCTATATAGCATATACTTATGTTTGTATTTTGTGCTCTCTATCGCTTTGTTTATACGATTTCAAATGCTTCGTTTTTATTGTTTTCCTCACAATTTTTTCAAAAACATTGAGGTAGCACTCAATGATGATGGTGTACAATGTACATATACTTCAACTTGAACAAAATGTATTTTCAATTTAAACAATATAAAGTTAAAATAAAAGAAAAAATAAAAATTACGAAATTTACGTTTAGAAGCTTTTTATGTTGTTATTTTTATTGTTATTGGCCGTATTTTTGCTTATGTTTCTAAATACAATATAAATAAACACTCGAGTTAGGGTGACTCAATAAGATGACTGATCATTAGGGTTCTAAGTACTTGCAAATTCGTATTCAAGACGGAAAAATGAGAAATAGTACTGTGGATCATATTGGCATAGTAAATCGTCTCCATCGATAGTAGTATATTGAAATTACTTAGAACTCTGTACAAAAAATGTCGCATTTTTAGATTTCTTTTTTCAAAAGCATTTACTGATCATGCGGTTTTCAAAGACGATTTTAAAGTTCAAGGCTCCCCACAGTGGTAATTTTTTGTAGGTATCATTAACAAATGAACAAAGGCTATGGAACTATAGTTACTAAATATATCTGCATATTTTCTTATTTTATATGGAAGTAATGTGCAGCATACTTTTAGGGTTACAAATTTTAGGCAAGTATCATTAACATGAGAGCAAATTATTAACACTAGAGCTCGCTTTGAGGCCGAAATTCGACCTTTTCAATTTGACTTTAAAGACACTATGTAACTATAATAACTAACAAAAGCTGCATATTTTCTTATTTTATATGGAAATAATTTGTAGCATACTTTAAGGGCTAACAATTTTTTTTGACTTTAAAGAGACTATGGAACTATAATAACTAACAATAACTGCTTGCTTTCTTTTTTTAGGAAGCTTGGAAATGCTCACTATGAAACAAATACAAACACATCCCTGTAGGACCGATGAAGTCAATTGTCTCAATAGCTCAATCTTTGGTCTAGTTTTTTGTAAGAAGTCCACAATGAACTACACCTAAAACTAGAATAAATTCATTTAAATTATTAATTGTTTCAAAAACGGTTCAAATTTAATGCAAAGTCGGCCAATTGTATCAAAAAAGGTCCAAATGTAATTCATATCTTTTAATATGTATACAATTTGTCTGAAGAGTCTTTCGAGCAGAAAATGAAACATATGTCCAACATAAAAAAAAAAACTAGTAAGGGTGTTACTTTTAGCCCGGCCAAAAATTAAATACCCAACACTGCAGTATTTTAAAAATTTTGCTTAAATGGGAGATGCCATGCCCTCTTGTCCGAATTCACCCAGTTTTTTCTCAGAGTTTTAATTTATAGTTAGTATTTGAGTGAAATTTGGTTGGATTATCTCAAAAAACTCTTTCAGCATAGCGTTTTGAAGCTTTTGCTTATATGAGAGGTGCCACGCCCTCTTGTGTAAATTTGCCCATATCTTGCTCAGAGCTTACGCTAACAATTCGTAGTATTTATGTGTATTTTGGTTGCATTATCGTGAAAAATAATCCAAAAGTAGCATTTTGAATATATTTTTTGTTTGGGCGGTAGGCGTGTCCGTTAACCGATATCAGCTATTTTCAATTCCCCGAGCTAACTTTAACGACGAAGGCTGTGCACCAAATTTCATTGAATTATCTTGCTTAGTTTTCCCAAAAAATGTATTTCCACACACAGCCAGCCAGCCACCCAGCCAGCCAGCCAGCCACCCAGCCAGACAGACGGACATGGCTATATCGACTCAGGAGGTGACGCTGATCACGAATATATATACTTTTCTGTGTCTGCCACGCCTCCTTCTCTGCGTTACAAACGGAAGGACAAAGTGAATATACCCTGGCTGTAGGGTACAATTAATTAAAAAATGTTTATCCACACTAAAATGCGAACCCGGAACGCATTGCTCAGAAATATATTACAAACCCTTCAGCTAATTTGTCTATGCAATCTTTTTACGTTTTTAAGTAAAATGTGTATATTAAATTAAATCCTTTGAAATTTATAAATTAAATATAAAAAAATTGGGCTTTTTCTGGTCCGAATGTAATGCATAAGAAGACAACTGACCTTCTTCTGGTCCGATTGTAATGCAAAAGAAGACAATTGGTCACGCCGAATGACAAACAATGTAAAACATTAAAAGAACTTTATATGTGACGGAACCAGAATTTCCACTAGACGGTTTCGCTCATGGAGTAGTTTAAAGGAGTTTTGAAATAGTCCGTGGTCCTGCAGGGATTGCTTTCATTTTTTAATTTCTATCCTAAGCATTAAGCTTACTGTTGGTGCATGTGATATTTAAATTAATGCAGCAGTTTTGGCGCGAAAATGTTGTATTCTATTAACGACCGTGGCACCCCCCTCTAAAAAGTATCAGCTTTTAATTAGCCCTAATTAGTGTTAAGCTTATATCAGTACCGAGTTCCATTAAAATCGGTACAGCAGTGTAGTGCCTGTAGCGCATTATACCGTTAGAGGCGTGGCACCACCTATTGAAAAACATAATGTTCATGATATCGTTGCTTAGTGCTCACCCTATATCTATATCAAATTTCGTAAAAATCAATGCAGTGGCTTTGCCGTCATAGTTTTTTATGCATTTAGGGTCGCGACAACGCCCAGTTAGTAACATGATGGTTATTTTATAGTTTCCTAGCGCTAATCCTATTTCCGTGTTAAATTTCATAAAAATCGATGCAGTGGCTTCGACATGAGATTTTTATCCAATTAGGGGCCGTGGCATCGCCCACTGAAAAACATCATGGTCATGTTATCATTTTTTAGTGCTAATCGTATCTCTGTTTCAAACTTCATGCAAATCAAGGCAGTGGCTTAGACGTGAGAGCTATTTTTCCAATTAGGGGAGTGGCATCGCCCACACAAAAACATAATGGTCAATATATCGTTTCTCAGTGATAGCCGTATTTTTATAACAAATTTCACAAAAATCGTTGCAGTGGTTTAACTACAACAGCGTTTTTTCTTTAGGGGCGTTTCACCGCCTACTTTAAAAACATACATAATCCTATGCACTGCCCTTCCTCACAACCTTTCCAACAAAAAACAAAGCGTTCCATTGGAAAAAGTTTACCAATAAAAAAACTTCCACAGACAGATAGCCATGAGAATTTCGTCACAAGAAATTACTATGATCAAGAATATTTAAACTTTTCCATACCTGTGACGCTTTTTTCTCTGCGTAACGCAATAAGACGAGGTGAACATGAAAAACCCACAAGGTAAGAGACGACGTGGTAGACCAATAATCACATAGAAAGGTTATTGGAGAGAAAAATCAATGAATTGTGAAATTCATGGAAAATATACATTTGATTGCAAAGGATCGTGATAAATGAAAATGCACCATTTTCGATTTATTCTCCTCCTAGAAATTCCACGAGAATACATGCACTTATTTATATATATGATATTATCTATACATAAGTAGAGTAGAACGGGGCATAAGTACTTTAATCTTTACTTTACGGCTTCTTTTTAATACTTGTCGGTATATCCCTTTAAACATATTATCGCATGTGTTGGAGTCTTAAAAGCAGTTAAAAATGCACTCTTGCATTTATGTTTTTATTTAATTTAATAAAAGAAAGCCGACTGCTGTTCATGAATATCAGATATAAATAACCCATTACTCAAATTTTAAGTTAGTAAGAAAATATAACCACTATCACCAAGATGTTTCCAGAAGTCGCTGCAGTGTTTGCAATTTTCTACATTAGTTTAATACAAAATATAAGCAGTTCCACAAACATCAAAGTGTGAAAGCTCTAAATTATAAAATTATCCGGACAAATATAATTTTTATAATTTATTTCCTTTAGAATGCAGTTAGAAGTGACTATGATAATGATATACTAAAGGAAATACTTCAACGCATTGATCGAATGCAAATGAATATGAATCAAATGCAAATGAATGTGAATCAAATGCAAATGAATATGAATCAAATGCTAACACAGTTGAATGAAATCGACAGAAATATCGATCGTAAGGATAGACAAAATAACATGCGCCTTGATCTTATGGAAAAAAATATCAATATGCGCTTGGATCAGAATGATGTCAATAGCAAAAACATTAGCATTCTTTTGGAAACGCAGTAAGTCAGTCTACCTCTATCACAAATTTCCTAAAAAACCGGTGCCTGAGATGACACTGTGGTTCTTGCTATTATCGTATTTACATAAAAACCTATGATTATGTTTTCAAATGCCGTAGTGGAAACTTATGAGTCCAAATTTTATTCTATATCGGATCACCTTTCATCGGTTAAAAAAAGGAGTCAAAGAAAATCGTTCAAATATTTATATATTCTAATACGTGACGTGGTCTCTGAAAAGGGTGCTTAGGATTAAAAAAAAAAAAAAAATTTAGAATTTTTTGCCGTTTCGAGTAAATTGACCTTTAAAAGTTGTTTTCTAGCTGTTTTTTGTGCAAGTTGATTTTATTCCAGAACATCTTTGTAACCAAACATCCAACATCGACAACTACGAGAAGTATAGCTACAGAAAGGGGAGAACGTGGCTTAAACGTAAACATTTTTTGTTCGATTTAGCAAACTGAAATCACTGAAAAGATAAAATGAGTTGGAATTAGATTTTTGTATACTGCGTGCGTGGAGATTTAAAGCTTAAGAGGACCAATCCTCAGATTATGAACTTTAATTTTAATATATATTGGAAGAGGGAAGAGCCTTTGGTTTGTTTTGTTGAAGCATTATATTTAAGTAAGAGTTTTTTTAATAACGGACTCGGTTCTTATAGTTTATGCTCCATAATAGTGAGAGTCACCTTTGGGGTTTTAAAATATCGTTTGACTACCGTAATGTGTTTGATTTTGTGTGTTGTGGAACAGCCTTTCATTGGTATTCAAATTTATCAAAATGGTTCTTAGTATTAACGGGAAATTTGTTTGTTTTCCTTTAAATATCTTGTCGATCCTAGAGCTTCGTTTTCTAGTAGTCACAATGGCTAGGACAATAAATTGAAACAAGATATTTAAAATTAATAAATCTTTAAAATTGCATTATCTCTAGGATAGAGCAATAGATGGTGATCACCGCAGAAGTTTTTACGGTTTCACAAACTCTTCCTTTCTGTTGCTCTAATTATCAAAATACACCTGATGCTGTACAACCTGATACTACAACAGCTACACCTTTGAAATCAATGCCGAGCAACTGCGCTGAGGCTATGGGAAAAAGTGGTACAGACGGCATCTACAAAGTTAATATTACAAATTCTGACAATAGTCCGTTTGATGTGTATTGCATGCAGAATATTGCTAAGTCTTTGGAAGAAGAACCTATAAATGGTACATGGTTGATATTCCAACGAAGACAAGATAACACCAACGATTTTTATCAGAACTGGGATATGTACAAACGTGGATTTGGGGACTTGAAACGAAATTTTTGGATTGGATTAGATAAGCTTCACTCCCTGACAAAATCATCAGAGCAAGAGCTTTGGATACAAATGGAAAAAAACGACGGCAAAGCAGCATGGGCTAAATATCATAGTTTTGCCATTGGGGCTGAAGATGAATCATATAAATTAAAAGCTCTTGGTGTTTATAAAGGTACTGCCGGTAACTCTTTATCAGTGCACGTTGGTCAAAATTGGAGCACGTGGGACAGAGACCATAATGAGTGTGCTCAGTATTGCAAAGGATCGTGGTGGTACAACGAGTGCCATGAAAGGTAATTCATTGGTTCTTGTTTCTTCTATACTGACATAAACAAATGAATTTTTTAGCAATTTAAATGGTGTATATGGCAGCGCTTTACTCGATGAGGGTATTAGTTGGTATTCTTTTAATGGAATTGAGAATTTACTTAAGTATGTCCATATGGCAATACGACCCATTTAGTGAGCAGAATTAAAATTTAAATTGATTCATGTACCTCATTATCAGATTTATAAAAAAATAATAAAATTTATTATTTAGAGAAATCTATGCATCATTATTATTATTGGAATTCATTGAAAATAAAAATAAAAACTACTAAGGCTATAACCTTTTTCCTGGCCAAACATTAAATATCCTACACTGCAGTATTTGAAAACGTTGCTTATATGGGAGATGCCACGCCCTCTTGTCCGAGTTTGCCCAGTTTTTTCTCAGAGCTCGCATTTATAGTTATTAGTGTCTGAGTAAAATTTGACTCGATTAACTCAAAAATCGTTATCAATATAGCGTTTTAAAGCTTTTGCTTGAATGGGAGGTGCCATGCCCTCTTTTCCGATTTCACCCAGTTTTTGGACAGAGGTTGCGCTTTCAATTCGTAGTATTTATGTGAAGTTCGGATGCATTGTCGTGAAAAATGCTTCCAAAGTAGCATTTTGAACATATTTTTTGCATGGGCGGTAGGCGTGTCCGTTGACCAATTTTGCTTATTTTGAATTCTACGAGCTAACTTTAACGACGGAGATAGTGAACCAAAGCCAGCCAGCCAGACTCAGGTAAAGGCGCTTATCAAGAATATATACAGGGCGTATTGCATTAGGTTACAAATCTTCTGGGAGGTGATAGAGGAGGCCTAGACTAACACAAAATTGCATCTAGAGGGCGGCTCTAAAATTTAAAAATAAAGAGCAGTACATAGAGTAGCGTGCACATCATATGCAGCGCAACGCATGCAAGTAACCCATTTGGTACATATTTTATTAGAACCACCAAAGTAAAAAAATGGGGAAAAGAAATTAAAATATGCACTTTAAAGGTAAAGAACTTTGAGACATCCTTTAAAAAAATATACACTTTCTGAAAGCTCTTACAAATAGCTTAAACTTCGCCATAAAAATATTTTCTCGAAAACGTTAGGGTGATCCAAGAAAAATTTTTTTTTTTGAAACACGTCAGTAAATCAGTTTTAACCCAATAACTCCTCAGGTGTATATTTTAGACCTCCATCTAGGTGCAACTTTTTGTTAGTCTAGGCCTCCTCTATCATCTCTCAGAAGCTTTGTTACTTTTTGCAATACACCCTGTATACTTTTCTGTGTCTGCCACGCCTCCTTCTTTGCGTTAAAAATGGAAACAAAGTGAACATACCCTGGGTGTAATGTATAGAAAAGTCATCAAATTTTATGAAATTATTTGTCTTGTTTTAATCTTGAGTAATGATTATTATGTGGTATATATTTTTGTGTTTTTTGGTGAGTGTCAAACTTGCCAATCATAAAATCGAATATGCATTTTTGGTCACTTTTGACAAAGTGACTTATGGAAAAATATTAAAAAAGTGCTCCTATATCAATGAAATTTCGCATGCTAGTTAAGAAATATTTCAGAATCGATGGTGAATTTTTGTTTGGGGGGTAGAAGAAGGTTTCTGAGTTCAAATCCGGTTAGTTTTCTCAGCGCCCACGCCCCATTTTTCCATGGTGCCCTGATGCCATACGGCATCACTGGCGGGAACCTCTTAGCAAAAAGTGTACTTTGAGTTTTATTTAAAATTCTATTTTTTACACGTATGCATACATATTTCTTGAATAAAAATGGTAAATTAGCATAATAATCCGCGGTAGTGTGATATTTGATTTTATCTATTCGATTAGATCCTTCCATACATTTATTTTATGGTTCGACTGCCTTTAGACTTTCGATCATTATAGCTTCCATTTTGTTCTACAAAGGAGCGTAGCTATCGATTTTATATCTCTTTCATGTGAAGTAGAAGCAACTAAAACGAAATTATTATCATTCCACTTTACAATGGCGATGTCAAATTCCTTGTTTTCTGCAAATTTGATATGCCCTCTTGGATTTTTTTTTTTTTTCATGATGTCTTTCCAGGAAGTGGGCATTTGTGTGGAATGCAATTTTCTCTTATGGTTCCCGTTTAATTGTAGCCTAGGCTTTGCAAATAATTTAAAACTGGGATTCTAGTTAATAAATTATCGAAATAAAAGTGGAATAGGAGGGCACGAACGTCGTCAGGAAGGGCGTTGATCATTTGTAATAGAGCTGCCACAAAAAGAATACAACAATACTTTCCTCGGTAAATACCAAAGGACTCCAAATACCCTCCAACAGTGTTCAGACACCATGCAATGTATCTAAGTCGAAGAAGTTTGGCTTGAATAAACTGTTTGCATGAGAGCAGTCTGAAATACAGTGTCACGGACTCATCAAATGATGCTCAGGGTGAAAGGGATCAATGTGGTTTTTCAGTGTAAAGTGAATAAAACGGCTTATTTGATTGAAACTATTTCGAGACATGCCAGCAAAAATCGTGGCTTTAATGTTCCAATAATCTTCACGATTAACTACAAGCATTGTAACCAAAGATAAGCATAATCCCAATAGTTTACAGCACGCCTTCATAAAAAAAAGGCTCGAAAAATTCATATGACACCTAGGCCCATTCACACGGGGTGGGTTTTTTGGTGTTCAAACCCCCCAGGTAGATATTTTCCCCATAAAAATTATTTATGAATTGAATTATTGAAATAAATGGAAATTAATCTGCCTCTAAACTTTACATAAGCGGTTCCCGCCAGTGATGCCATATGGCACACTTAAAATATATTGAGGCCTATCACTTAGTAAGGAACAACTTATGGATAAATATAAATGCACTTTAGAAACTACTGTATTACTCTTCAATTTGGCATAATTACTTTTTTCAAAATCGAAAAACAAATAAATATTTTTTTGCAACTCGCCGACGTCTCGATGCCATAATCGATTTTTTTCGAATAATTTTTCATTGATCACTTTCTCTCCACTCACGCTTGAAAAGTTGATGGAATATTTACGCGTCGAATGCATGAAAGGATAGATCAAACATTTCTACTCACATAAAGAACAACAAACCTGCGCGAAAAAGTTACAAAATGATTTTGGTGTACAATCGGGTAATGCATTTTATCTGTGCCGTATGGCATCGCTGACAGGGATTGGGTTAAGCTTGACATCTCCGATTTCTATGAAAATTGGTGAAAGATTAGTATTTGACATACTGTGACAATACTGTGGTGAAATAATTTTCCGAAATTCCGAAAATTTTTAAGATGGCGGCCATAGGAATTTCGATCCAACCTATGGATACTCCCATATTTGAAAACTTATAGCTATTCGGATTTTTAACCGATTTTAATGAAATTTTCAGGGTTTTTGCAGGCAACTGTGGACTTTTGAAAAAAAAAATGTAGTTTTGCTGAAAAAAACCCATTTTGGGGCTAGGAGCACCCCTTGAATTTTTTTTATATATTTTTATTTAAAAGTAAATCTTACCACAATTATTTTCCGGTACTCAATTTTATGGTATGTTTTACGGTTATCAAGTTATGAATTTTTGAAGTTGTATAATATTATGATTATCATGAGTCGTTGGTGCGCGTGAGCTAACATACAGGGTTGTCACCTTCCGAACGGTAATTTTTTCAGTGAACCATAGCAAAATTTTTCATAGAATTATTTTACGGAATATCTTAACCCATGGTAACCAAGTTTTTGGATAAAGTGGTCAAAAAGACTCATAAAAACGAGATATGATGGGTTGAGATGTAGGATCAATTTGATAAAGGCAAGCAAAATAATAATTTTTTTTACTTCAATAATGAATTTTATTAATTTTTTATGAACTTGATAATTAGGTATATAAATCAATTTTAATTTTTATTTTGCACATTAAATGGGACGTATTGCCATATGGACATACTGAAGTGAATCCGTATTTCCATTGAAAGATTCCCAACAAATACCTTTTCCGTATTCTCTGCTGCCATATACACCATTTAAATTGCTAAAAAATTCATTTGTTTATGTCAGTATAAAAAAAAAGAAAACCAATGAATCACCTATCATGACAATTAGTGTACCACCACGCACCTTGAAAAGTTCGGGCACATCTATTATGGTCTCTGTCCCGCGTGCTCCAATTTCGACCACTGTGTGGTGATAAAGAGTCACCGGCAGTACCTTTATAACCACCAAGAGTTTTCAATTTATATAAGTCATCTTCTTCACCAATGGCAAAACTACTGTATTTAGCCCATGCTGTTTTGCCGTCGTTTTTTTTCATTTGTATCCAAAGCTCTTGCTCTGATGATTTTGTAAGGGAGTAAAGCTTATCTAATCCAATCCAAAAATTTCGTTTTAAGTCCCCAAATCCACGTTTGTACATATCCCATTTCTTATAAAAATCGGTGGTGTTATCTTGTCTTCGTTGGAATATCAACCATGTACCATTAATAGGTTCTTTTTTCAAAGATTTAACAATATTCTGCATGCAATATACATCAAACGGACCGATGCCAGAATTTGTAATATTAACTTTGTAGATGCCGTCTGTACCACTTTTTCCCATAGCCTCAGCGCAGTTGCTCGGCATTGATTTCAAAGGTGTAGCTGTTGTAGTATCAGGTTGTACAGCATCAGGTGTATTTTGATAATTAGAGCAACAGAAAGGAAGAGTTTGTGAAACCGTAAAAACTTCTGCGGTGATCACCATCTATTGCTCTATCCTAGAAATAATGCAATTTTAAAGATTTATTAATTTTAAATATCTTGTTTCAATTTATTGTCCAAGCCAACGGACTGCTGAAAAATTAAGCTCTAAAATCAACAAAATATTTAAAGGAAAACAAACAGATTTCCTGTGCATACCAAGATCCACTTTAATAAATTTGAATGCCAATGAAAAAATGTTCCACAACACACAAAATCAAACGAAATTTTAAAACCCCAGGTGTAGCTTAAACTATTACTGAGCAGAAACTACAATATATAAAAAAATGTTCTGACTTAAATAGAATTATTCAGCAAAACAAAGCAAAGGCTCTTTTTTCTTCCAAAATACTTGAACTAAAAATAAAGTTCATAATCGTAAGAAAGGTCCTTCTATGCAACTATATAGTTGGTTCTTCTAATCTCCACGCACGCAACATACAATAAACTAATTTCGACTCTCTTTTTATCTCTAAAGTGATTTCAGTTTGTTAAATCGAAGGCTTCAACACAAAATTTCTACGTTAAAGCCACATTCTCTCCCCCTTTCTGTAGTTATACTACCCACAGTTGTCGATGTTTGGATATTCGGTTACAAAGATGTTAAGACCGTTCCGGAATAAAATCAACTTGCACAAGAAATAAATGTCAAGAATTATCTATGTAAGAATATGTAGTAAATATTTGAACGATTTTCTTCGACTTATCTAGAATAGTATGAAATGAAAAATGGAATCATAAGTTTCCATTAAGGCACTTAAAAACAAAATCGAAGGTTTCCATGTACTAATGCCAATAGCAAGAACCACAGTGTCATCTGAGACAGCGGTATTTCATGAAATTTTTGATAGAGGTAGACTGACTTACTGCGTTTCCAAAAGAATGCTTATGTTTTTGCTGTTGACATCATTCTGATCCAAGCGCATATTGATATTTCTTTCCATAAGATCAAGGCGCATGTTATTTTGTCTATCCTTACGATCGATATTTCTGTCGATTTCATTCAAATGTGTTTGCATTTGATTCATATTCATTTGCATTCGATCAATGTGTTGAAGTATTTCCTTTAGTATATCGTGGTCACTTCTAACTGCATTCTATAAGGAAGAAACTCTAAGAATTATATTTGTCTGTAAGGATTTTTATGATGTAGGGATGTGATACTTTGTTGTTTGTAGAACTGCTTATATTTTGTATTAAAATAATGTAGAAAATTACAAAAACTGCTGCGACTTTCGGTAACATCTTGGTGATAGTGGTTATATTTTCTTACTAACTTCAAATTTGAGAAATGGTTTATTTATATCTGATATTTTTGTACAGCAGTCGGCTTTCTTTTATTAAATACACTTAAAAAAATGTATGCAAGAGTGCATTTTTAACTGCTTTTAAAACTCCAACACATGCGAATATATGATGAAAGGGATATACCGACAAATAATATTTTTTACCCTTGTTCGGTACTTCTAAAGAAACCCAACGTTTTTCACTGTTTTTAGTCCCGCTTCATAAAAGAAGCCGTAACATGATGTAAGTATGTAAGTATGTATATGTTTTAATGTATTCTCATGGAATTTCTAGGAGAAACATTAGTCCAAAATGGTGCATTTCCATTCATTGCGATCCTTTGCGATGATATATATCTCTTTTAATGACTCTCACGATTCTTGGATTTTTCTTTCCAACGATCTTGCTAAGTGATTCTTGGTCTACCATGTCCTCTACTACTTTATGGATTCTAAAATTTTTTTTTTTTTATACCTTACACCCAACTTATATTCTCACATTGTCTTTCTGTGTAACACAGAGAAAAGTGCATGACAGATATTTTGAATATTTTTGATCACTGTCATTTTTTTTCATGCCCTTCTGACTGGCTCTTTGTTTGTGGACATTTTTTCAATGGAAAACTAAATCACATAACTACTTATGCATATAAAATTCTGTACCTTTTTCATCAGACTCAGCTCTAGCGATTTTAATTTGATCAGAGGACTTGCCTACAGCCTATAGAAAAATAAAATTTTCGAAGTGCAATACTTAGAGCATTATTTGCGATAACGCAAGCCAAATTTACATATAAAGAGGCAAACGAAATCAGTTCAGTCTCTGTTTTTTTACCTGAATCTCAACCGATTTTCTTGATTTTTATGTCCTACATCCAGAATATATTCACTTTGTCCTTCCATTTGTAGCGCAGAGAAGGAAGCTTGGCAGAAGTTTTTTAATTTGGCTAAAGCCTTATGGAATGTTAAACATGTTAAACAATAGGTTTCTAGCGGAAGTAAATTTAAAAATAAAAAGTTTAAATAAGTTTATACACTATTCCTTAACTTTTTTGCTGTGTACCGATTCCCACCCTCTTTAAGATTCTTGAAATAGACTTCAAAAAAATACCCATTTCTTGTCGTTTTTTTTCCAGAATGTTAGATATACCTACTAAAAAGATTTTTGGAGTCTTCTATTACACTGTACAAAAAATAACTGAGATAATGCACTTTTGTGTTAAACTGACGCTTAACTATACGATTCGTACATCTGTTGTTCTTTACGTATCCAACAAACTTATAAAGGATATCACGAGGAATATTTTGTGTGCGGTAAATTTTAACCATATTCATGTCATAAATCCGGTTTTTTTAACAAAAACAGCTGTCAAATCGTTATTTTTGTGCAAATTGTTTTTTTGATAAAAAGTTATACGTGTAGACATCATGAAAATATTGAACAGAATTTTTCTCAAAATCTTAAGTATGTTGTCCACTTAAATTTCAAATTATTGGAGCCACCCTTGGGCTAGTGCGCAGCCATAGAAACGCACATGTATATGACCACTTAAAGTAATTCAATTTGAAATGCAAACAAAAGTTATTCAATTTCAATTTTACTTACATTTCATTGTATTAGGTATATTGTTAGAAAAAAATCAACTAAAATAAAAACAAAATACACAAAAAACTTTGGAATACAAATTTTAAAATCTACATAATTTCGGCAAAAAATGTTCATAAAAAAAACAATTGAATATGGCAAAGTTTTTAATAAAACCAATTATTTTATACAATGGAAGTTAAGTAAATAAAAATAAAGTACAAAATAAAACTTTTCGCATAATAAAACTTAAATAAAATAAAAGGAACAGAATGAAATGTAAAGAAAAAAAAAAAAAAACAACCAATTGCAGATTTTAGCAATCCTTTAAGCCACAATAACACCGCAATGCCAACAGGGACCTAAAAAGTTTTTTAACTTTTTTTTTACTGATATGAAATTTAAATATTAAGCTTATTAATTTATTGAGTGCAGAGGGCTTAAAGATTTTGTTATTTTTTTTTCTTTTTTTTATAAATTTACTGAAGCTTATAAGCTCATGCATATAAATAAGAAATTTTGCATTTTTTCTGCAAAAAGTCAATATATTGACAGCATTTATGCAAAAAATTGTGAGGAAGAAAGTTGACGCGTTTTCCTCCTACAAACCATTGCTTCGCTTGAAATTCTTATTTTAAGTCTTATTTATTTGTTATATCAATATTTATTTACCAAAATGTGGTTATTAATTAGTAAAGAATGAATTAACTATTGGAATTAGGTTACTACAATAATAATGAAGGAAAGGCATAGAATTAGTTTTGGCTAAAGTCCGCACCACATTACTAAAAGTAATATAAACGGCAACACTCTACAACAGCTGTTTCTGACGCACAGCCTTCGTTTGATTTGTTCAACGAAAAAAGATTCATAGCTTAAATTTAGACACACAGTAGTTGATCGTGTCAGTCTTTGCGTGGCCGGCAACCGGAAAACAACAGAAGAAGCAGATAAAGCGGTTAGCAGCAAGGAAACAAACTATTTGATAAATAAATGTACTTGCAGAAGAGACCGCAGCACTAAACACACGTAGCCTGATAATAAATCAGTTGCCTGTGGTTATTACAAGGGTGAGAGGTCACACAAACGAGTAGACCGTTAATATATCAGTTATTCGTGAGTGTGATCTAGTCTCAAATAGAAACGGGAAGCAAATAGCAGAGTAGTGAACAGAATGAGGGGTATTTAGACGCACATCGGAGAGCATTGTGGGCAATAGCGAGAGCGTAGTATAGGGGGATAATGCTCAGTGGGGAAAAGAGAATACCATTGCGTTAGGTGTGAGCAGCCCCATGACGATATCAGCTACCCACGACTAGAGAGTACGCGTTCTAGAGAAAACCATTGCATTAGGTGCGAGCAGCCCGATAATATGTCAGCTACCGACGACTATAGGCCATGCGTTCAAAAGAGGCCCATAGGAGAGCCTTGTGGGCAATAGCGAGAGCGTAGTATAGGGGGATAATGCTCAGTAGCGAAAAGCGAATACCATTGCGTTAGACGTGAGCAGCCCCATTACGATATCATCTACTCACAGTTAGAGAGTACGCGTTCGAGGGCATATCATTGCGTTAGGTGTAATCAGCCCGATACGATATTAACTACCCACGACTAGAGAATACGCGTTTAAAAGAATACCATGGCGTTTGTTGTGAGAAACCCGATACGATATTAGCTACCCACGACTAGAGAGCACGCGTTCAAAAGAATACCATTGCTTTAGGTGTGAGCAGTCCGATGCTATATCAGCTACTCACGGCTATATCAGCTACTCACGGCTATAGGCCACGGGTTCAAGAAAAGTAGCCATTACGTTAGTTATGAGCAGCTCAATACGATATCACCTACTTGCAGTTAGAGAGTACGCTTTCAAGAGAATACCATTGCGTTAGGTGACAGCGAGGCAACTAACCACTGCTACACTCAACTAGTCCACTGCTAGTGGCGGAGAGAGCGAAGCACAGGAGCAGAAAGTGGTGGGGAATAGAGAAACGTGTTTTATTTATTTTATTATTATAAATATATTGGGAGAAACCGAATTAAAAAATGAAATTGAAGTAAACCAAGAGACCATCCTTTTGTTTTATAAATTTTTGTAGTCGAACCTCTGGCCACCGGCGAGCAAAACCGCTGGCAGAAAGGTTCGTTAAAAACTGTTGCTTTACTATGGACTATCTTCTGTTATTCAGCTTTGATTTTGACAGTTGTTGCAAAAGCGTATTAAAGTAGTTACCACTGTACCACAGCTGATAAATATCTTAGTATTAACAACAGCAACTTCAAACGTATACGCCACAAAGTTGAGTAATTGGAACTGAATGTGTTACATTTTTACGGTGCTCGAGCATATACATACGTGACATAATGGGGCAGAAAACTGTAAGAAAATAAAAAAAATCACTGGACCACCTTTTCCTTTTGCTTAATTATACTTGAAGCTGGTGATGAAGCATACTAATTTAAGCAGCTTTTTCTTTTGCTGCCATTTGACAATCAGTACGCACCTATGTACACCCATTATCACCACCTAGAGCTTATACGCATTTATCATTAATTTCAGCAACATTTTCATACGGCGTCATCATCAGCAACATCAACAACATCACTATCGTCAACATTATCATCTTCAACATCATCATCGTCATCATCATCGTCTTCGTTATGAATATGTTTTGTTTGGGGACAGCTGGACATTCTTTTCTTGAACACAACATTGACTTCAATTATGCAATAGAGGACTCAGTGTTGTCAACGGAAACAAATCAGGGAATGGCAACAAAGCAACACAAAAAATAAGGAGAGGCTTCTCACAGGATTTACCTTGAATATTTCAAAAGCTTTAAGAGCATTGTAGAAAATTCTTCTTTTTTTTTTTTTTGTTGTGATTGTGAAAGGCTTTTGTGCTGCTGCTATTGCTTGCTTTTAAGGATTTAAGCAAAGATGTGGAAGGCACAAAAAAAAAAGCTTCAGCTCATCATACATACATTCATATACTGCATGCATTCTGTTGTTGTGTGTTTAGGTGCTACGTAAAGGTTGCTGCTGTGTCCTTTTGAAAATATTCTTTTTTCCCTTTGTAATAAGCCAACACCTCCGCTGGAAACAATTTTCGCAAAAAAAAAAATCACTTTGAGTTATTCGAGCGGACTTACAATATGAAGAAAATAAAAAGGTGCGTAGTGCTGCCCGATTCATTGCTTTTTCCAATTTTCAATATCTATTTGGTTTTTTTTTTTTTCTTCCTTCAGCTTAGTTTTGGCCAAAAGATAAACAGCATAAAATATCAAAAATAGCTGAGAAACTAAGCTATAGATTTCCGCTGCTGATTGAGTTTATTGAGGAGATGATTTTACTTTCGTTTTGCCAAAGGATAACGTAAAAAAGATTTGATTTTTCTATCAAATTTTTTTCTATTTTTTTTTTCTTTTGGGTCGTAAGTAGGGTTCTTATTGACATATCTTTATAAGAAGAAGCGGAGAAAAAATTTATTCATGTGTGCATCTCATACAGGGATTAAATAAGGGAAATATTAAGTTACAATTTTATTAAATAATATTTTGTTTCAAAAAGAAAAAAGGTTTGTAGAACAAAATGCTAATAATATGCATATAATAGGATTTCACGCAAAGCTTACTATACGAAGTATACCTACACTTAATCAAATAAAAGATTATAAGGGTATTTTTATTTAAAGGTATCTATCCTTGCTTTTATTCCACTGACTATTTGAAAATACTCGAAAATTTATTTTTAGTGTTAAGTTTTTTTTTTTTTGATTTAACAGTAAAAAGTCCCTTAGGGCGAAGGATATTGTGTATTTGACTACGTCACACCTATTTGCTGGAATTCAAAATAAATATGTAGCTCAATTTCAGGCTGGGCTCACGTTACTTATGATTGCATTGTTGTCACCAATTTAGTAAAACAACTATAGAAGACTCGATAGTAAAATAAAAACTAGTAAGGGTTTGGTCTTTCCAAACATTAAATACCCTACACTGCAGTTTTTAGAAAAATTTGCTTGTACGGGAGATGCCACAACCACTTCTCCAAATTTTCATAGCTTTTGCTCAGATCTTGCACTTACTGTCCTTAGTGTCTGAGTGAAATTTTGTTGAACTATCTCGAAAAACACTCTCAGTATAACATTTTGAAATTTTCTCTTATATGGGAGATACCACGCCCATGTCCGTGTTTATTTGTAATTCAAGCTTACATTTACTGTTTTTGGTTCGATTACCTTGAAAAACGCTTTCAGCATAGCATTTTGAAAATTTTGCTTATATGGGTGGTGCCACGCCCTTTTGTTCAAGTTTGCCTGGTTTATGATCAGAGCTTGCAGTTACTGTTTTTAGTTTCAGAGTGAAATTTTGTTGGGTGGCGCCACGCCCTTTCGTCTGAGTTTGCCTAGTTTCTACTCAGTGCTTGAGCTTAATATCTCTAGTATGTATGCGTATTTTGGTTGCATTGTCGTAAAAAAATACTCATACACGCAAAAAAATGATCCGGAAAAATTGATTTCCATATAGCACAAAGTGATAATAATCTCATGAAAAATTACGGTTTGTTCCAGTAATTCAATTACTTTACTGAATTCTCATGAAAAAGTAATGGCACGAAAGTAAAATATACGGTTAAAACTCCAAAATGTACAGTGATAAGCAGTAAAAAATACTAAATAGAGAAGTGAAAACTTGTCGCATGAAAAAATACCAGTGAACTCTGCAATATTTGCTTAGAATACATTTCAATTATTGCTGATTGAGATTGTAAAAATTTTTTTTTTAAAAATAATTTAAATTAAAAAATAAACTATAGAAATGAAAGTCCTACGGTAGCTCAGTGGATAGATCGTAGCGTAGAAACACAAAGGTCTTAAGATCGACTCCATCAAGAAAAATTTTTTTATATTTTTTTTTTTTTTTTTAAATTTACTGTGTGTAATCAGTAAAAACTACGGTTTTTCTTTACGGGCGCACAGTTACTGAAAAAATCAGTAAAAAAAACTGGGATTTTCAATGAATTTTTACGGTTTAGTTTTTTCCGTGTAAAGTTACATTTTGAATATATTTTTTATATAGGCGGTAGGCGTGTCCGTAAACCGATTTCGCTCATTTTCAATACCACGAGCTTAATTTTACGAAGAAGTAACTGTGCTAAATTTCATCGAATTATCTTGCTTAGTTTTGGCGTGAATAATATTTCCACGCACAGACAGAAACCCAGAAAACCAGCCAACCAGCAAGCCAGACAGACGGATATACAAAAGAAAGGTCAAAGTGAATATACCCTGAGTGTAGGGCATAACTAGCATTCTTTTAAGGACAGTCAAACCAAAAGCAAAGCGCAAGCCCAATATAGACTATTCTGACCCCAAGGCGAGCCTTTGAACTGACTCAAATATCAATTCCGCACAACTGACTTCCAAATCGTTCTTCACGAAATTTAAAATAGAGCCCACAATACGGCTAAAATCTCAAAATATCTTGAAAATTCGAAAAATTTTGATAAAGTCAAAAAATATTGAAAAATCTGAAAAAATTCGAAAAATTTTGACAAAGACTTAAATCTCCAGAAAGTCGAAAAACCTTGTTAGAGACGAAAAATCTTGAGAAAGTCGAAAAATTTTGAGAAAGTCGAAAAATCTTGAGGAAGTCGAAAAATTTTGAAAAAAATAAAAAATTTTCGGGAAGTCGAAAAATCTTGAAAAAGTCGAAAAATCTTGAAAAAGTCGAAAAATCTTGAGAAAGTCGAGAAATCATGAAAAAGATGAAAAATCTTGAGAATGTCGAAAAATCTGGAGAAAGTCGAAAATCTTGGGGAAGTCCAAAAATATTGAAAAAGTCGAAAAATCATGAAAAAGATGAAAAATCTTGAGAATGTCGAAAAATCTGGAGAAAGTCGAAAATCTTGGGGAAGTCCAAAAATATTGAAAAAGTCGAAAAATCATGAAAAAGATGAAAAATCTTGAGAATGTCGAAAAATCTGGAAAAAGTCGGGAAATTTTGGGAAAGTCGAAATATCTTGAAAAAGTCGAAAAATGTTGTGAAAGTCGAAAAATCCTGAGGAAGTCGAAAAATCTTGAAAAAATCAAAATCTAAATTTCTGGAAAAAGTCGACAAAATTTTGGAATAATCGAGAAGTCTTGAGTCGAAAAATTTTGGGCAGTCGAAAAATCTTGAGAAAGTACAAATATGTTAAAAAACTCTAAAAATTTTGTGAAGAAAATCTTGAAAAGTCGAAAAAAAATTGTGAAAATCAAAGAATTTTGGAAAAGTCGAAAAATCTTGAGAGAAACGATAAGACTTGAGAAAGTCCAAAAAGTCTTGAGAATTGCGAAAAATCTTGGAAAGTCAAAAAATCATGAAAAAGATGAAAAATTTTGAGAAATTTGAAAAATCTTGGAAAAATCAAAATATATTGAGAAATTCGAAAAATCATGAATCGAAGAAAATCGAAAAATTTTGAGGAAGTCAAAAAATGTTTAAATCGGAAAATCTGAACGTCTGGAAAAAGTGGAAAAATTTTGTAAAAGTCGAAAAATCTAGGAAAAATTGGAAAATTTTGGGAAAGTCGAAAAATCTCGAGGAAGTCGAAAAAATTTGACGAAGTCGAAAAATTTGGAAAAAGGCGACAAAATTTTGGGAAAATCGAGAAATCTTGATTCGAAAAATCTTGAGAAAGTCCAAAAAACCTTGAGCGTAAGATTTGCTTGTAAAGGTTTGTGGTGCCTTTTAGTGCTAAATTTGGCAGCATAGTTAACTTCTCAAATTTTTCCCAGTACATATGTCAAATTCTGTTCAGAGGGTAATTGTTGTTTGAAAATTTAAATAATTTTTTTTCAACAAAAGAGTCAAAGAGCTATAAAAAAAATAAATAAAAAAATTAAGATCATGATTAATAAACAAAATTTTTAATAAAGTATTTTCAGCAATAAGCGGGTTCGGAAAGCTTTTGAAGCACTTTTTTCCCATTGGGTATAAACTGCCAGCTTGGGTTGCAGCGGCATCTCTGAGACTCCTTGTTCAATACATAATGCCTGTTGTTTTTCCTTCGTTTACCCGTCCATCCCCTTCGTCAACAACAAAAGGAGAAAATTTTTACACTAAGGGTACAATCGTGTTGTTATAAATTGCAGCTACCAGTAGTAACAACTTTCTTTAGTTGCTCTTCGCATGTCGTTGCATAAATTAATATGTAGATATTTTGCTTGCAACAACGGCAACAAGGGTATTTGATGGTTTTTTGTTTTTTTGTGCCTCTTTTTTTTTTTATTTTGCTGACGCACACTTGAGCACTGCATCTAATTAAGCTAATGAAAGATTTTCTATAGAATAATTTTCTTCCTTATGGTAATTTGTAATAAGTAGAAGTAAAGGTAGGTACTATCAAGCTTGTTAATTTTCACTTGATATATTTAGCGTCAATCTCAAATATGTATCACAGGATACCACTCAGAGCTAAAGCTTCAAAATAAAAAGGGAACAAACAGAATGGGGGACTTTAAAGTGATACTTTGTCTAAGGAATACTAAAAATATATTTACTTTTTAATACAAATTGTAATTGTAATTTAATCAACACTTTTTTTTCTATTTTCAGGTGAGTTTACTTAATCATGTACCTTCAGAGCAAGTGAAAAATATAAGTAAGTTATAAGTAAGTAATTAAGTACTTATATCTATGTAGAAATTATACTCGTACTACACATTTTGAAATAGAAAATTTTTGGTGCAAGTGTATTGTTATAAAATTTTAACAAAAAATTATCAATTTAAGGTATATATTTCAATTAAGTTTTTTCCTTAAAGCATGACTACAATTCACTTTTCTTATGCCCCAGACAGACGACAGCTCTAACCTAGATTATAGACAAAATAATGTGAAAATTTTCATTGCATGATTTTAAGCAGTTTTTAAATACATATTTCATAGATATGAACTAAAAGAAAATTTCCCAGGTCCAAAAAATTCTAGTTAGCTTTTCTGATGCTTAACTCTCTATTAATCTTGTTTTTGATGGTTTTGAATTTTTTGGACCCTGAACTGGGAAATTTTCTTTTAGTCAATGTCTATGAAATATGTATTTAAAAATGCCTAAAATCATGCAATAAAAAGATTCGCATTATTTCTTCTATAATCTAGATTTAAGCTGTCGTCTGTGTGGGGCATAACACTATAACTTTAATGCACTTCAGGCAACACAGTGACAGTTTATCGTGGTTGGTGGCAATATTTTAGTTTTCATGATATATCTTTAAACTTTTTTCATAGCTAAAACGGTAACATTTTCATTCTATCTAATGCAAAACTATACAGCATTGCAGGACATTTTGCTCCATTCTTAATCATCGTAGTAGTTTTTGCCATACATTGATAGATGGCGCGCGTGCTGTTTGATATGTTCTTCTAGTAAAGACACAAACCTTTTCCTATAAATTTGCTACTTTATATACTTCACTGTACTGTATTGGTAACACTTGCAAGTTGCAATGCCCTGGTAACCCCGGATTGTGATAGCTTTTGAACATTGTCGCTAGAGAGAGAGACAGCATAAAAAAAGAGGCATAAATAAAGAGCGAACAAATACTTTTGACATTAGAGTAGCATTTTGTAGAGTACACAATAACTACAGTATATTCAAATAAAATAAGACTGGCCTAATATGCAAACAGTATAGTACAAAACAAAAACTAGAAACAAAAAACCAGAAGGTTTGTGTTCAGAATAAAGTACATTCGAAGTATTTTCGCACGAATATATATGATGTAACAACCATTAAGAAAGTTCCAATGATTGCACATAAATACGCTGTAGTTTGATTGCAGTGCAGTAAAGCCAAAGTAAACATAATTTTATGTACACAAAACTGAACAGTATACAGAAACCACCACTCAGAGTCTACGCCAAGCTCTTGAGTGGTATGCACAAGGCAGTGGAGAACGTGTAATACCAACAGTCATCAGTAAAATGATCTTAAAGTATTCATTTGTAAGACTTATTTCTGATTTTGAACGGCCTCATCAATGTATTGTAATAATAACTAAAAGCTGAAAACAAAAAAAAAAGGAATTTTTTTTTTGCATTTTTTTGCATTTTTTGACTTTTGACCTTTTTTGACATCAAAATTTCTGTTTTTGCAAATCTTAGCAGTAGCTAAGAGATAAGTTCCCATATAAAGACTATGCTCTGTCGCTTTCCCTTTTACATTTTTAATTAACCTTCATAAATCTTTCCAAGCGAATGCACACTGGTATAATTTCACCGCCTTACATACGATGCTGATACGATCAAATTTCACTATTGTCTTTGTGTTTGTGTTCCCCTGTTGCGTGACCCTCTTTAACCATACGTACACTGTGTTGTACGTACGCACATTCAAATTTTTAATGTTCACGAAGGCGAGGCTATAGTGATAATCGTATTAGTGCATCCATGTGTGAAGGAAACACTTTACACAAAACAGAGCGTCTTCTTACCTTCCGCCCGCTCTTCAAAATCAAAACCCCACCTGAGTTACAGTTAGACAAGCTAACGTTTATGTTAATAATACGCTATAAGTGAGACTGAAATGGGACAAATAAAACAATTAAGAAATGAAAGACACAAATAGATGAGATAAAAAACAGAAACATTGACATAAAATCAAACGTACAGACAACTAAAAGAAATGCGAAAAAATAGAAATATAGTACTGTCACATTAAGTAGTGCATATTGAAGCCGCAAATGTGCCGATGGCAACACTACTAATACTGTCTGAGTTGTAGTGAACCGGCTGTCATCAGTTAGTAGCAGCAGCAACACCAGCAGGGCTATCGTTATGGCAGGGTTAAGGTTAATTTGTTTACAGTTGAGTGTGAGAGAACGCTGTGCAGAGGCTACGCTGACGTTCTGCGCTCTCGCACCGTAGCCGCGTAGACAGCATGTCTCCGAATGCCTGGTTTTGTTGGTTTTCTCTTGTTGTAATGCTAAATTAGTTGCTTTCTGACCGTAGCGTCCGGGCGGCGGGGTATGTTTGTATACGTACTGTACTAATTGAATTTGTATATTGTGTGCAGAGTTGAGGCGAAAATCTCAATTTATCATTTGTGATAAATATAAATCATTGTAATATACCAATGATAACAGAATTATTAATAAACAGAATTATTAATAAACAATTTACAAGGTGGGGCAAAAGTAATGTAAATGTGCTATAATTTTCGCAAATGGCATCAAATTTCATTGTGTTTTGACAGCATTTACTTATGTTGAAAACAAATAAAGACCTAATCGACAATATGCAAATCTATTTGGAGCCAGATGTTTTCTGATCAATAATTCGGAATGCCACAACTGAGCACAAATTAGCATCAATTCAAGAGATGGACATTTGACCAATATAATTTTGCAAATTTTCTGTCATCAATTTCTTATTTGCAGATAAACTTTTTATGAAAACAGAGCTTAAGGTTTTTTACTCTTAACAAAAATTCAGTTAATATATATTATGACATCGGTTGAAAACCGCAGAAGTATCCCAGAAAAATTTCTGTTTTATCAACAAAAAAAAAGACAACTTCAAATATTATGAATTTTGTTTATACTCACGGTGGTTTTTAAAAAATTTCAACTTTTTGAAATACCACCCGCGATTTTTTTCGGGGATAGTGTTGGAAAACCCTTCTAGTATCAGAATCCGGGAACCGCGAAATCGAACGTCCAGCCGTTTTTTTTCTCGACATTTTAGTTTTTTTAACGATTTTTGAGAATGTCTCGGATTTATATACATATTATGTACACATATATATGTATGTACGTACATATATATACTTGTATATGTATATATGTGTAATATATATATATATATATATATATACATACATGCATACATACATATAAAAGGTATCGTTTCCGCACCATTTATTTTTAAGAAAAATCGGTTTTTTCGTATATAAAAAAACACAAATAAAAACCGAATACAGCAATAGTCATTCCAGATGTGATTTTTGATGCTTAATCCGAATCCGGTCTTAGAATTGCTCTATTACTTCTGGACTTTGAGATATCCCTACATATATGTATAAAGGACACCACTTTTTTTCCTATTTTTGAAGTTATATAACAAGATAAGATAATATTATGCTGTAAAGTCTGGTATGACAGTTAATAGCCCTAGTTTTTTCTTGAAAACTCAATCAAACCGATAACGATATCTTTTTTTTTTGTCGGAGATATCTTTGCCTAAAAAGTTTAAAAAGTGCAAAAACACGATTTTTGGCTATATTGGATGTTATATGCAGGACGCACAAAATTCTTCTGTGAATTTCTATTACCAGAAGCATTTAGTACTTTTTTTTTGCTTTCAATTGAGCTATTAAATGTTTATCTGCAATATTCCTCTACAAAGTTATGACCATTTAAAAATTACATTATGAAGTGCAAACTCACAGGGATGTCTAGTGTACGAGTATTTCTTATATACGTATTGCTGCAACATGTCGTCTTAAAATAGTCATAAGTTTTAAGAAAACTATTACAAGAGACCATTTGTTAGCTCATTTTGAAGATAAAGAATGGTTTTAAATGCGTCGGTTAGTAAAAAAGAGCAGACGGATTTCGTCCGTACTGTATACAACCTCAAATATAACCCAAAACCGAGATTTTTCGCTTTAAGTTTCATGGTGTGATTTTAAAGTTAACATAACTTTGCAGAGAAATATTGCAGATAAACATTTGATAGCTCAATTTAAAGCCAAAAGAAAGTACCAAATGTTTCTGGCAATAGAAACTCCCAAAAAAAATTTTGTGTGTCCTGTATATAACATCCAATATAGCCAAAAATTGTGTTTTTGCACTTTTTTAACTTTTTAGGCAAAGATATCTCCGACAAAAAAAAAGATATCGTTATCGGTTTGATTGAGTTTTCAATGAAAAAACTAGGGCTATTAACTGTCATACCAGATTTTACGGCATAATATTACCTTATCTTGTTATTTAACTTCAAAAATAGGAAAAAAAATGGTGTCCTTTAAACATATATGTAAGAATATCTCAAAGTCCAGACGTAATAGAGCAATTCTAACACCGGAACCGGATTAAGCATCAAAAACCACATCTGGAGTAACTACTTTCGTTTCCGGTTTTTGTTTGTGTTTTTCTTAAATACGAAAAAACCGATTTTTTAAAAAAATAAATGGTGCGGAAACGATACCTTTTATACGTATGTATGTAGGTATGTATATATATATCCATATATATATATTACACATATATACATATACAAGTATATATATGTACGTATATACATATATATGTGTACAAAATATGTATATACACACCGAGACATACTCAAAAATCGTTAAAAAAACTAAAAGGTCGAAAAAAAAAAAAACGGCTGGACGTTCGATTTTGCGGTATGCAGATTTAGTTACTAGAAGGGTCCCCCAACATTATCACTGAAAAAAATCGCGGGTGGTATTTCAAGAAGTTAAAATTTTTTAAGAACCACCGTGTACTTAAATGAAGACTTTCGTCTAAAAATTCAAGATTCAAACTTTCATTATATAACGATTTCATTTTGTCATCAGTATGTTTTCGTTATCAAAGTCATGGCAAGGGATCGCAACAAATGGATGCGTCTTATATTGGCCCTATGCTTCACCGAGAAGTTAAAGGAGAGTACATACATACAGGTTTTTGTTATGATACAAATTTATTTGCCCCTTCAAACTAAAAACTGGTGTCGAATTGACCTCCACTGCATCCCTTCTTTACTAGTTTCGGGCTAGTACTAGCCATGGACTAGTATTTTTACTGCAAGATTTGGCATTAGATTTGAATCTATATGAAAAGGGAAGTCTTAGGACACTGCAGTAAAAATATGAGACAGTCTACAAAAAATACTAGTACACGATTAGTGCTAGCCCGAAACTAGTGAAAAAGGGATGTAGTGTGGGCCAGTTTGATATCAGTTTGTAGTTTGTAGTGGCAAATAAATTTGAATCGCTACGAAAACAAAATACAATTTTCTTTTTGGCTTTGGCTTTGGCTTTTGAAATAAATTGTGTTTTGTGTCACTTGAATTGTGTGTCAAAATAAATTATGGAAAAAAATGAAATTAATGAATTCATTTTTATTAATGTTGTTATGAATGCAATTAAACTTTATTAAATTTATTTTAAGAAAACGTAAGCTAAATGAAAAAAAACTAGTAAGGGTGTAAAATTTGACCTGGCCAAACATTAAATAAATACCCTACGCTGCAGTATTTTTAAAATTTTGCTCATATGGGAGGTGCTACGCTCTCTTGTCCGAGTTCACCCAGTTTTTGTCCAGAGTTAGGATTTATAGTTTTTACTGTCTGAGTGAAAAACGTTTTCAGTATAGCGTTTTGAAGCTTTTGCTTATATAGGAGGTGTCACGCCCTCTTGTCCGAGTTCGTCTAGTTTTAGCTTAGAGCGTGCATTTATAGTTTTTAGTATTTGAGTGAAGTTTAGTTGGATTATCTCAAAAAACTCTTACAGTATAGCATTTTGAAACATTTGCTTATATGCGAGGTGCCACGCCCCCTTGTACAATTTCACCCAAATTTTTTTAAGAGCTTTCATTTATGATTCTTAGTGTCTGAGTCAAATTTGGTTTGAACATCTCAAAAAACGCTTTCAGTATAGTGTTTTGAAGCTTTTGCTTATATGGGAGGTGCCACGCCCTCTTGCCCGAATTCAGTTTCTTTCTAGAGTTTGCGCTTACCATTCTTATTATTTATGCGTATTTTGGTTGCATTGTCGTGAAAAATACTCCTAAAATTGCATTTTGAATATATTTTTTGTATGGGCGGTAGGCGTGTCCGTTGACCGATTTCGCTCATTTTCAATCGCCCAAGCTGTCTTTGATGACGGAGGCAGTGTAGTAAATTTCATTGAATTATCTTGCTCAGTTTTCCCAAAAAGTGTATTTCTCACATAGCCAGCCAGCCAGCCAGCCAGCCACCCAGCCAGGCAGCCAGCCAGACAGACGGACATGGCTATATCGACTCAGGAGGTGACGCTTATTAAGAATATATATACTTTTCTATATCTGCCACGCCTCCTTCTCTGCGTTACAAATGGAAGAACAAAGTGAATATACCCTGGGTGTAGGGTATAAAAAGTAAATAAATATTACTATAGGTTGACTACATACGACACCACTGATTGAAAACTAGTTGTTAAAATACTACTTTACATCACAACTAGCCTCGAACTTGTATAAATGTAATGCAGAAGGGGACAATTGAAATTTCGTAGGACATCAACACACAAAAAAGAACAGTTGCTTGTATGCAAAAGTCTGTATGAAGTCATACTAGTACTGGGTCGTAGAGGACTAATTAATGGACAACACTTGAACTAGTCCGTTTGCCTACAGGGAAGTTTTCAAATTTTTTGATGTTGTTTGAAAAATACAAAATTAAAACAATTTGAACAATAAGAGGATACCTTTAATCTCGTAAACCTTGAAAAACTCGAAAGTTTACCAGCTTGTTTTCAGGAACACACATTTCTAAAAAAGTGTAAGCAACGGATCAGTTGTCATATAATTTGAAAAATATTCAATTCAAATTCAATTTTCAAAACAAAAAATATTTTTTCAATACATTTATTTGACAACAATCTCTCTCGTACTTTTTCGAGGCTGTTTACGCATCGAATTTGCCTCGTAAGTTTTCGAGGCCTGGTAAACTTTTTTTTCATACAAATTTTTAAATTTTGTTTACGAGACTCAAAAGTTTTCGAGGTTTACGTGATTTTCGAGGCTTTTACGAGTTTAAAGGAAACCCCTTAATATAAACTAAAAACAATAAAAATTTTACAGTCAGAGAAAAAGTTATACAAAAAGCGCAAATGACTTCTCAGATAGTCTGAAGAACCTTTTAGTACTTTTCACTTGTATAGGGACGATAGGAATTCGACTATAACACTTTGTAGTGAAGTAAAGGAGAAGCAAAAGACTCATGTTTGGTAAAATATTCAGTCTTTTTTTTTCATAGGTGGGTAAAAATCAATGCATTGATCCTGATTAAGCATGATACTAGTGCATTTAGCAAGATACCACTGCTTTCATTATAAAATTTCTGCTTTCAGCATAATACTCCTTCGTTTAGCGTGATACTCCTGCTTTTAAATAGTATGATATTGCTGATTTTAGTACGATACTTCTGCTTTTAGTATGATTCTCTTGCTTTAAGTATGTACTTCTGTATGATAATCATGCTTTTAGTATGATAATATTTGCATAGAATACATTGAGATTGTGAAAAATTTTATAAAAAAATAATTAAAATTAAACAATTAGCGATAGGAATGAAATTGCTACAGTAGCTGAGTGGTAAAATGTCGTAAGTTCAATACTAGCGCCGCATGAAATTTTTTTTATTTTTAATAAATTTTACTGTACGTAAACCGTAAAAATTACTGTATTTCTTTACGGGTGCTTAGTAGAAATTACTGGGATTTTCATTGAATTTTTACGCTTTAGTTTTTTCCGTGCAGCATCGAATTGCACGGACAGCAAACTACTTAATGTCGTGACACTTAAGTTTGTGCGTCGCACACAAAAATGAAATAAAAAATTCTATTGTATAATTTGCCACTCTTCTTTATGTACGGATACATCCTTTTTCTTCCTTTTTTTTCTGTCGTGGTGAATTTAACAATTCAATATTTTTTTTGTATTGAATGCGCGACAGCGGTGGCGGGCGTCATTACCATAAAGCAAGCTGCTGCCACTGATATTGATGTTGCTACCGCTGGCTGTTGGTGCATTGTGTAAAATAAGGCTCAAGGTCAAACTGATGGTGCTTGACTGTGAGTGTGCGAACAACAAAGGAAAGCAAATGAAAAATGAAATTGCTAAAAAAAGGATGCGTTTCAATTAGATTTTGCAACCCTTGCAAAATAAGTGAAAAAAAAAACCCTAATAAAATGCCACCCCTATTGATGCGCGCTTAGTAACAGCTAAATTTTACAATATGACGCTGTATAAATTTCGTAATTCAATTCAACTCTTGTTGCTAAGTGCAGAAATTTTTGAAGGCTATTTTTTTCATATATATTCTTTCAAGTATAGGTACTATTATTTAAGGGTGATTTTGCTGCAATAAAAATGTTTATAAAGAGAGAAAAAAATCGCAAATTAATAAAGGGTCCAAATTTTTATTGTAGCTATTGTTAAAAAATGTATTGAAGTTTCTGACTTAAAGAGATGTTATTGGTACTGTGGCTCATAGTTCTTTTTAAGGAAAAAACCGAAAAATTTTACATTAAAAAAAAAAGGAAAATTCGAATTAAGTTGAGTACATAATTCAAAACGTGTAGGTACATGTAAAAAATTTTCAAAAAATTACAAAAAAAAAACCTTTTATTTAAAAAAATTTTAATAAACATGGATTAAGTTCAAAAACTTAAACAAATATTTATGTACAAAAACTCAGAAAAATGTAAGTCCCTGAAAAAATATAAAAAAAGGTTCATTAAACGAAAAGGTTTTAAAAAATTATGAAATATCCATTCCACGAACTGTTGTATACTTATAGAACCAAGCTTCATCACTTGCTAAGGACTAACTGATATTACTAGATTGTTGACTTTTCACTTTGTTTAGAAAATATTTAGTAAAATGTACTCAAGCTTCTTTTTTGGATCTTATGGTGGAACCCATCTAGCAGACTTCCTTGTACAAAACAAATCATTATCCAATTTTCTCGAGACAGCCATGGAACTCAGCCACAAATCTTCAACAACCATTCCGTGTGTCAGTCGTGGATCTACTTAAGTTTTGATCAAGACCACATGTCTTTCATTAACACAAATTGGCCCAGAGGAGTAATTTGCTTCCCTTAAACTAAAATTCGGATTTCTTTAAAACTAGAAACACTAAAAGTTACTTGTTGATACATATATGATTCCTGGAATAATGTCTATTATTTATGCATCAGAATGATTTTCTGTTCACTACGCCCACACTGCCTCCTCATATTAACCAAAAGTCTCCAAGAAGATGGTTTTTGATAAAAAGAAAACCAAAAATATTTTAATGTATTGAAAATTACTTTTGAATTGAACTTTTAGTCATATATTTGCAAAGATCGATTTACATATAAATCTATCAATGCATTTTCAAACACATAAATATGACAAAATAAGGAACGGATTAAAAACACGGCTATAGTGACATATGTTTCGTCCTTCGCCACAAAGACTCATCAGACTATTTTTGTTGTAATTATAATTATATTTATTTTACTAAATTAATTATAATTGAAAAATTGCAAGTTGAAAAACTTTTGTGTTTTTTGCCTGGGCGGGAGTTGAACCAAGGACCTCCCGGTTGGTATCACAAGTCGTTAGACCAATGCACCAGCCTTGCCCGACTGCGAAGCCGACTTTTGCCAGTTTTGTTTGTGTGTTAATACGTGAGCCTTGATGTCATAATTGTTGTTTGTGTTATTTATTGATATCACTGTGCGACACAAAAAAAAAAAAAAAATGAGAAAATCCAAAAACTTCTTAAAGTAGACGTGTCTCGTGGTTTTTCCCAGCACGTCACATTTTTTTTTAATCGATTTTTGAAATTTTTTTATCCACTCTACATGAAAAAAACAAAAATACCGCATTCTTGTGTTAAATCGATGAATTTAACTATATGATACTTACATCTAAGGTGTATCATGTGTTCAACAAACTTATGCAGGATATTGCGTTACAACCCCCAGATGTGGGTTTATCTCCGATTTCGCTCAAATTTGGCAATATGGTAGTTTTGGTGTGCAAGAACAATAATCCGGGAGGATTTAGTCCTAGTGCTTTTTGTTGTCAAAAAACAGGGTGTTGAAGTTGGCGTTTTTAGTCATTTTCATGAAAAGGGTGATTTTTCACAAACTTATAGTTTACACCAAAGTTTGTAAATTGATACATCTTAGTAACTCGTCCCATTTATTTTTAAGTGTTATTTTTATAAAAAAATATATATTTTTTCAACAAAATTCTTAAGCTTAAAAATACTTTTGGATTTTTTTTTTAAAAACCCCCCTTAAATTTTTTTAAAATGATGTATGACTCAAGATGGGATTCGGTAGCATGATGAGAGATTTGGCTTTTAAACGCCCGCGGCAGACAAAACTCTTTGTTTATTCAAGCGGAAGGCATCTTACGAAAAAAGTGTACAAGGCATAAAATGCTTAGCATCGTGTGAAATTTTCGGGAATTTTTAAATAGATTCTTTTTTCTATGAATAATTTAAAAAAAAAATTTAAAAAAAACGACATATCAATGAAACTTTAAAATTTTTTCAAATTAACTTGCAAAAACTTTACAAAAACAAGTTTTGTTCCGAATTGAGTATATGTATTGGCCCAAGGTGTAGAAAACTACCCCAACTGTTACTAGAAAATCATTTGAGATATCCAAAAAATTCCAACGAATTTTTCTTGATTAGGCCCAAGGTAGCTTGTGTTCTAAAATTCACAAAAAAAATTTTAGCGGGATCGGGTACTGGGGCGATATGGGCTTAGAACTAATATTCTGGCCAATCATTCACTTTAGAAAAATTTTCAGTCTGGAATCTTTGAAACACACAGTCTCAGGGGATAGTGCGTTCGTACCGTATGCAGTTTTAACTGGCTTAAGTTGATGCCAAAAGCCATAAAGGATCGCATGAAGGGTTTCTTGTTTGTTGGCGGCAAAATTTCTTTCAAATTTTCATCAGTTATTTTATGTGTTCACGTCTTGATTGCAATCGATCTTTCTGAAATCTCAACTGAAATAAAGTGAGACAATTTTGATTTGTCTTTCATCTTTAAATTTTTTCAAAAGTAATAAACTAGCACCAAGTCAGCAATCTTTTCTTAATCTCCTCAATCATAGTAATTGTTTTCGTTTTTTGAACTTTAATTCTCCTTTGGAAAAATTTTAAGTGCATTCGAAATGTTAAAGTTTTTATGCCGTTCTTGCGCGAAATATTCAGCCAAGTGTAAAATTGTTGGGCTTGAATATTTTGTAATTATTTTTTGTAAATTTACATTTGTTTTCCATTTTCGGTTTTTTTTTTGTTACTAAAATAAAAATTAAACTATCACTATTAAACACAAAGTGTCACAACTTCTAACTGCTTTTTCTTTAGAAAGTTAAGTCTAAGAGCTCTGTGTGCAAGCGTGAAATTATGTTTACAGATTTCTACTTTAAAATTGTTTGATATGTTTTAGCAAAATATTGCTATATTGGTATATTGAAACAGTTATATAGAGACAAATTGAGATATTCGTATAATGATCAATTGCTTCATTTATATATTGCTGCGCTGATAAATTGATATATTGATTCGTTGATACTTTGATATGTTGATACACTGATGTAGTGATATATTGAGAAAATTGGTACATTGATGTATCGAATTTTTAAGTTATGTTTCTATATATGATGTTCGTGTTCAAAATACTGGCCAAATCTGGTAAAACCCCTTTAGCGTCATGTTAGTATTTGCATATTAATGCCCAGTTAAAACAGAATAATTTTTATTTAATTCATACAAATATGTTGATTGGAATTAAAACTATATGAACTTATCATTAGGATTTGCATATATCATTTAAACTGAATGATTATTTGAAAATTGCTAGACCGATTGATTGTTAAAAAATCACTAAATAGCCATACTACAATTGCACAAATAGATCATCTAAGTTATCTAAGTGGATTACTAATATCCAAAATGAATATCAAGCCAACAGTGAAGTTGCTATTTTTTCTTTTTTTTTCACTGACTGTTTTTTATATCGTTGATGGTTTTTTAAATTTGAATTTCATACATTTATAAATGTAGAAAAATAATTGTCAAAAATTGTTTCACTAACATTTAAAAGAAATGATGCATTGAATTTTCTGGCCAATCTACTACAGGCATATTAGTAAGAGACACAGCACATTTAGTAGCAAGATGAATAATTTAAAGTGCTATCTTTTTACTTTACAAATACTGTTTACACTTAAAAATGCAATTACCGAGGTATGTGCAAGCAATAATTTACTTACTACAAGAATTTTTATCATAAAGTTAGTACATTTTTAGCGAAACTTTCGTGTGGTTTTTGATGATGTCAATTGTCGTTCAACTAGTGCGGAGTATTTTTCTAATGCAACTTGTTTCTTGAGAAAACACAATGAAAAGGATTTAATAAATATTATTTTCCATGTAAACAAAACTATTAAAAACTTTAAACTTCGCTGGACGCTAGACAGTGTAGCACCAAAACGATCAAGGAGAACTCTAATTGATTTAACAGTTGATGGATGCCTTTTATTGAAAAGAAACCATAAAAATCAATTTTTACAGACAATTTTGAATAAATTGAATAAATTTGTTAAAGACCCAATTGAATGTCCGTTGAAGGCGGTAAGTGAAAGAATTTTCTAACGAAAGTGTAACATTTTCAATAATTTATTTGGTTTCTTTAATGCAGAACTTTCCATTCATTGTAAATGACTTGATATTTGATGAAAATGACTTGCCACCATTTATTCCAAATGTACATTTTCGATTGAAACTTAGTGGTATTATTAATGGAGAAAATATACTAAGATTGGTGGTCGCTGGACAAACTATACAAAAATAGAATCGGAGAAAATAAACAAGACTTTAACAAAACTGTTGTTTTTAATTATATTCAATATACTATCCAAATCTGTTGAAACTCCTTCAGCTTCATGTTAGCATTTGCCTTTTACCTCCCTGTTAAGGCCAATGATTAATGCCTCTGTAAAAATCGCTTTCAAATAAGTATGTTTACACGCTAATTTATATTCATTTCACACAAATATGTTGATTGCAATTAAAACTACTTATGTAAGTACATTGTTAAAATTTGCATATACTCGTACCATTTAAACTGAATGATTATTTGAAAATTGCTAGACCGATTGATCGTTAAAAAATCACTAACTAGCCACACTTTAATTGGACAAATAGATTATTTAAGTTATCTAAGTGGACTACACATATCGTTGATGGTTTTTTGATCTTGAATTTCATACATTTATATGTAGATGTAGAGAAATAATTGTCACAAATTGTTTCATTAACATTTTGAAGAAATGATGCATTGAATTTTCTGGACAACCTCATTCAGGCATATTAGTAAGAGACATAGTAAGTACATTTAGAAGATGATGATGAACAGTTTAAAGTGCTACCTTTTTACTTTGCAAATTCTACTCATACTTGAAGATGCAATTACCGAGGTATGTGCAAGCAAAATTTTACTTACAACAAGAATATTTTTCATGAAGATAGTACATTTTTAGCGAAACTTTCGTGTTGTTTTTGATGATGTCAATTGTCGTTCAACTAATGCAGAGTATCTTTCAAATACGACTTGTTTTTTGAGAAAACGCAATCAAAAGGATTTAATAAATATTATTTTCCATGTAAACAAAACTATTAAGAACTTTAAACTTCGCTTTACGCTGGACGGTACAGCACCAAAACGATATAAGAAAACTCTATTTGATTTAACAGTTGATGGATGTCTTTTATTGAAAAGAAACCATACAAATCAATTTTTCCAGATAATTTTGAATAAATTGAATAAATTTGTTAAAGACCCAATAGAATGTCCGTTGAAGGCGGTAAGTGACAGAATTTTCTAACGAAAATATAAGATTTTCAATGACTTATTTGGTTTCTTTACTGTAGAACTTTCCATTCATTGTAAATGACTTGATATTTGATGAAAATGACTTACCACCATTTATTCCGAATGCACATTTTCGATTGAAACTTGGTGGTATTGTTAATGGAGAAAATATACTAAGATTGGTGCTCACTGGACAAACTATGCAAAAATAGAATCAATGAAAATAAACAAGATTTTAACAAAATTGTTGTTTTTAATTAATCCACGGATAATAACAGCAAACTACTTAGCATACTGGCCTTGTATTGAAAATATAATATGTGATATAGTGATATATTGATTTATAAAAAATTTAAGTTTTAGTATATGATTGATTCATTGATATATGGCGAAATTTAGGTGTTGATAGGTTAGTGTATTGATATATTGATACGTTGATAAATCTATATATTTACGTACTGAATTGTTGATATATTGATGTGTTGATTTATTAATAAATTGATAAACTGGTGTGCTTATATATTGACTTATTGATGAACTGATATATTGACGTATTGATAGATTAATGCACTGCTTTATTGATATGTTGATATATAGACACATTGATGCAATGATATATTGATGTAGTTACATATTGATATGGTGATATTTCGCTATATTGATTCATTGATATATTGATGTATTGAAAGCAAACCACGCCAAGTGTACGAGCTCAAAATTTTTCTCATCCCATCTTGAGCCATACATCATTTTAAAGCTTATAAATTATGCTTTACTTTGAAAAAAATTAAGTGGGGTTTTTAAAAAAAAATCAAAAGTTTTTTTAAATGTAAAAAATTTTGGTGAAAAAAAATTTTTTTCACTAAGAAATATTTTTTTATAAAAAGAACACTTCAATTTATCAATTTACAAATTTCATTGTAAGCTATAAATTTTTGAAAAAACAAAATTTCAGTGTAAGCTATAAATTTTTGAAAAAACACCCTTTTCATGAAAATGACTAAAAACGCCAAATTCAACACCTTGTATTTTAACAACAAATGGTACTAGGACGACGGTAATGGTAATATTTCGATACATTGATTCATTGTTGTACTGATGTATTGATATTTTAATATATTGATATACTGATGTATCAATATATTGATGTGTAGACAATGATATATTGATAAATTGATATATTGATATACTGATATATTGATACATTGATAGATTTTTGAAAATATTGTCAAAGACAAACTTTACTTTGCAGTAAAAAATTATATTTCTCCTTGCCAGCATGGCTTTGTGAGTGGTCGGTCGACAATTTCTAACCTTGCTGTGTTTTCAAATTTTTGTATTGACGCTTTTGAAACTGGTTTTCAAGTTGACTCTGTTTATACAGATATTTCTAAAGCCTTTGATAAGGTTTCGCACGCTATTTTGGTTGCTAAATTGGCTAAGTTGGGCTTACATTCAAATTTTTTGGAATGGGTGAGATCATATCTTAGTGATAGGAACATGTATGTTGGAATTAATGGAGTAAAATCTAAACCCTTTGTTGCTACCTCAGGAGTCCCACAAGGTAGCATTCTTGGGCCTTTACTATTTATTTTGTACATTAATGACATAGGTAATTGTATCTCGAACTCTGGGTATTTGTTGTATGCAGATGATTTAAAAATCTTTAAAAGGATTCGCACTGTCCTTGATGTTTTTGAACTTCAATGTGATCTGAATAAAGTCGTGTGCTGGCTTCAAAGAAATCGTCTGTCCCTTAATATAAATAAATGCTCACAAATCTCGTTTTCAAAATCATCCAATAAATTTCCATCTTCGTATTATTTTAGTGAGAAAAATTTGGTATCTGTTGATAAAATTTTGGATTTAGGTGCTATGTTTGACTCTTCTTTTGCGTTTGTAGAGCATGTCAATTACATAATTCCTAAAGTTTATTCTATATTAGCTGTTATTAGGAGAAACTGTTCAGATTTTTCTGACCCTTATACTTTGAAGGTATTATTTACCTCCTGTGTAAGATCGAGGCTCGAATATGCATCGTTTATTTGGAATCCTTTCTACGCTGTACATTCTGGTCGTATTGAACGTGTACAAAGAAAATTCTTGAAATTTGCCTTACGTACTTTAAATTTTTCTAAGCCGTTTCCATCTTATTCAGCTCGCTGTTTGTTGCTGAATTTAAAGTCTTTAGAAAGTAGACGTATTATTCAATCTTTAATGTTTATCTACGATATTATTGGTGGCAATATTGACTGCGATGTACCGTTAGATCAAATTTCTTTTAATGTACCGTTGAGGGCACTGCGCAATGTTTCCTTCTTATATACCAAGGTTTATAGAACAAATTATGCTCTCAATGAGCCTATTAATAGAGCTTTATTAGAATTCAATAAGCTAAGTTCTTATATAATGGTTGATTTTTGTTTTAGTAAAGAAAAGTTTAAAAATATCTTATTATCTTTTTATACTTAATTTATCCTTTGTTATTCTTAGGTTATTTATTTGTAAATATAAGTCATACTCTGTTGCTAGTCCGTAAGGATTTTGTCCATAGACTGAATAAATGAAATGAAATGAAATGAAATGAAATGAAATGAAATGAAATGAAATGAAATGAAATGAAATGAAATGAAATGAAATGAAATGAAATGAAATGAAATGAAAAGAAATGAAATGAAATGAAATGAAATGAAATGAAATGAAATGAAATGAAATGAAATGAAATGAAATGAAATGATATGAAATGAAATGAAATGAAATGAAATGAAATGAAATGAAATGAAATGAAATGAAATGAAATGAAATGAAATGAAATGAAATGAAATGAAATGAAATGAAATGAAATGAAATGAAATGAAATGAAATGAAATGAAATGAAATGAAATGAAATGAAATGAAATGAAATGAAATATTGATATACTGACATATTGATATATTGATATGTGAATATATTGATATATTGATACATTGATATATTGATATATTGATATATTGATATATTGATATATTGATATATTGATATATTGATATATTGATATATTGATATATTGATATATTGATATATTGATATATTGATTTATTGATATATTGATATATTGATATATTGATATATTGATATATTGATATATTGATATATTGATATATTGATATATTGATATATTGATATATTGATATATTGATATATTGATATATTGATATATTGATATATTGATATATTGATATATTGATATATTGATATATTGATATATTGATATGTTGATATATTGATATATTGATATATTGATATGTTGATATGTTGATATATTGAATATTGATATGTCGATACATTGATATATTGATGTAATTAAATAGTTATACCTTACAATATTGTTATATTTATGAATTTGAATATCAAATGTTAATTTATTGGCATTCATTTTAACTAAAGTGTTGATGTACATTATCATACATATATCTTGCATCAATTAATTGTTTGATAAATAACTAGTAAGGGTGTAACTTTTGACCTGGCCAAAAAATAAATACCCTACACTGCAGTATTTTGAAAATTTTGCTCATATAGAAAGGGCCACGCCATCTTGTCCGAGTTCACCCAGTTTTTGTTCAGAGCTTGCATTTATAGTTTTTAGTGTCTGAGTGGAATTTGGTTGGATTTTCTCAAAAACCGTTTTCAGTATAGCATTTTGAAGCTTTTGCTTATATAGGAGGTGCCACGCCCTCTTGTCCGAGTTCGTCTAGTTTTAGCTTAGAGCGTTAATTTTTAGTCTTTAGTATTTGAGTAAAATTTGGTTGGACTATCTCAAAAAACTCTTTCAGTATAGCATTTTGAAACTTTTACTTATATGGGAGGTGCCACGCCCCTTTGTCTGATTTCATTCAATTTTTGTCAATAGCCTGCATTTATAATTCTTAGTGTCTGAGTCAAATTTGGTTTTAATATCTCAAAAAACGCCACGCCCTCTTGTCCGAATTCGCTCAGTTTTTTCTCAGAGCTTGCGCTTAGAATTCGTAGTATTTGTGTGTATTGTGGTTGCATTGTCGAGAAAGATACTCCTAAAATTGCATTTTGAATATATTTTTCGTATGGGCGGTAGGCGAGTCTGTTGACCGATTTTGCTTATTTTCAATCCCCCGAGCTAGCTTTAGCGACGGAGGTAGTGTACCAAATTTCATTGAATTATCTTGCTCAGTTTTCCCAAAAAGTGTATTTCAACACACAGCCAGCCATCCAGCCAGCCACACAGACGGACATGGCTATATCGACTCAGGAGGTGACGCTGATCAAGAATATATGTACTTTTCTATATCTGCCACGCCTCCTTCTCTGCGTTACAAGCGGAAGGACAAAGTGATTATACCCTGGGTGTAGTGTATAAAAATGAATTATTGTTTTTATTTTAAAAAATTCTGTTTAGTGATCGTCTTAATGAACATCACACTATTTTAGAATTAATGAGCCCAGTTTAGATTCAACTCTGTTGCGAAATACTTGGTTAATGAATTATTAATGGTTAGTATCATATAGGCAATAGAATTAGTCCCAAATTACTTTATAAAACTTCAGAAGATATAGTGCATTGAATTTGGCGGAAAGTCTCGTTGTAATTCAGCAGCTACTGATTTATTAATGATAGATCAAAAAGAAAAATTAACATTTCAAATTACCACCATTCAATTTGGCCTTTTCTACTCGTTTTTCAAAATGTTTCAGCTGCAGTATTTAAGAGATGATTTGATATCTAAAAAATAGCTATCTAAGATATTCCTAGCATTTTTAGCGTAATTTGCGTATTGTTTTCAAGTCTGCCAAATGCAATTCTTATAAAGAAGAGTATGTAGAAAATGCAACTTGTTTTTGGGTAATACGTAATGAAAAGTATTATATTAATGCTATTTTTAATTTTCGCAAGCCCATTGAAAAATTTAAGTTACGCAGGATAATGAAATTCATAGAACCAAATCGGCTACGCATAGCACTGCTGGACTTAAGAGTTAATGGATGTTTTATATTAAAGGAGGCAAATAACAATTGATTAATACAAATCATTTGGAATAAATTGAATACATTTATGACGAAGCCACTGGAGTGTCCTCTAAAGGAGGTAAGTAGACTATGTAAAGAAACCTTCTAGAAAAATTCATTATTTATTTTAATTTTAGAACTTTTCGTATATAATCAAGGATTTAACATTTGCAGAAAGTGATTTACCAATATTCATAAAGGATTTACGAGTTCAAGTCAGTGCTACTAATTATATTTTGGGAAAACCTATACTTGAGTTTTTGGCCGACTTACAAGTAGTAAGCAAATTCGGTAAAAGCAAGAAAATACTTTAATATTAATTACGAATGTCCACATATGTGGACAATTGTTGAATATCAATAAGAAATTCATAATTTTTTACTTTTGTTTTATGTTATATTTATAAGAAAACACATTTTAATTTAAAAATTTGAGAGATGAAATCTATAAATCAGCAAATGTCCACATATGCGAACATATGTCACATACTTCCCATGAAGCATATTTTCTGAATCAAATTCTATAATTATCATAGCATTGTTTCAGTTCGTTATGATTTTTTATATATTAAAAAGATGCCTTAGGTCTTACTTCACCACTGTCCTCCTGCAGATTTCAAAATGTTACTTCTCCTAGGAATATATTAAGTATGCCATTTTTTAACGTTGGAATATTAACAAATGTATTTAATTTATCCTAGACTATTTTCAATTAAATTATCCATTTAGTGAACACATTGTTCATAATCAAACAAATTTATTTTCCATCTTTATTACCGGCTTTAGTTACAACCTGCAAATCGGCCATAAACCTAAGTATAGCTTTTTCCGAAACATAGGCATTAAGAGAAAATTGAGCACGTGCATTTTGAATGAAAACTGGTAGATCACCTTCAGCAAATGTTAAATCCTTAATAGTATACGAAAAGTTCTGAAATTAATAAAGAAAATATATAAAGATAAAATAAAAAATTTAACAAACTTATAAACTTCTTCATTTACCTGCTTCAACGGACACTTTAGTGGATTTTCCATAAATTTGTTTATCTTACTCCACACGGTTTGTGTAATTCTATTTTTTTGTACATCTTTTATCATCGAACATCCATCAAGTGTTAAATCCATTAGCACTATTTGTGGACGATTTTGTGCTAAAAGTTTCATTGTCCAGCGAAGTTTAAAGTTTTTTATTGGTTTGCGAAAAGTAAATATGGCATTAATGTAATCCTTTGCATTGCGTTTTTCCAAAGTGCATGTTGCATTTTCCACATACTCTGTACTGTATGAACGACACTCGACGGACTTGAAACCAACACGCAAATTGCGCTGCAAATTATTGAAAGAAATGCATAGAGTTTTGTTTAAATCAATGAAATTTTCTTTTTACTCACCGCAGCTAAGTTCTGAAATATAAATAATAAAGTGCAGATACAAAAACACAGCTTTGAAACGTTCATTTTTCTATTTTTAATTTGTTATTGATGCATCAATTTCCACTAGAATACAATGATAGTAGCCAGAAAACTCGATAAACTATATCTTTTGTAAATTTGTGAAACAATTTGTTGCATTTATTTTGTTATCAATATAAAATTAGACATTAAAAAGTCATTAGTTAAGCAATTAGCAACCTAGTTGGACTTAAATGGCGTTCATTAAATTTGTGCAGACGATTGCAGAAACGATTAGCTTAGTTAGAAGTACAGATAATTGCAAAAAATTTAAAATATGCTGACACATAAATACATTTTTTCGGTAAAACTACAATAAGTAAAATGAAATGTCAATATATTAATTTTGCAACATGAGAATATATTTAAGTCACAATACATCTATCAATGAATATCATCAAAAGCAATATATCCATACACAAACATAGCAATACTTCAAAATATCAATATATCAGTTCATCAATATAACAATATTTTAATACATCAATATATTAATATATCAATATATCAATATATCACTATATCAATATATCAATATATCACTATATCACCAAGTCAAATCATTGATAAATCAATATATCAACATATTGTTACGAAATTTCCTGTCTCGTATGACGATAATTACAATCTCTTACTGTTTTCTGAGTTCGATCACTGGATTGTGTAGCAATCAAAAACACAAACTTAATTTAGTTATAAAATGGTTTAATTTAATTACAAACGTTGATTTTTACACGGAACAATTATTTTACTGATGATTTACATTCAAAATCTAATATTACAATTAGCACTTTATTTAAGGACCGTGTCATTATTTATGAGTACATTTGAAACACCTTATAAAGCAAGCGTTGATTGTGCAATGCCTTAGCAACTGAGGAGTGATTTTTCAAAAGGGCTTATAACCAAATCGAAGCAAAAGTAATGTCATACACATTATTTGCATAATAATCGGTTATTTGATAGATATGATTTTTTTTAACTAAATGTCATTAATTTCACGGTATGGAGTAAACTTTTTGTGAAAACAGAATCCAATTTTATTAATTTATAACAGAGCATCAGACAACTAATTACATTACTTTTGCCTCGTTTTGGTTATAAGCCCTTTTGAAAAATAACTCCTCAACTTATGTCAATAAAATATGACATTTATGTTGTTTCGAAAAATTTATTTAATTTGGAAAATTTTTCAAAGGCGTTAGCAATGAAGGGACTTAATCCAAAACAACGCGAGGCAATTCTTTGCAAATGGTGTAAGAAAATAATGTCTCACAGAAAAATTGCCAAAGAAGAAGGCGTTAGCGTATGGGTGGTTCAGAAAACTATAAAGCGGTTTACAGAGCATTATACTCTTGATTATTTACCTGGAAGAGGCCGAAAAAAAGCTGAAATATTTTAAAAAATTGACCAAAGAATAATAATTATTTTACAAAAGAAAAATAAATATCTGTTCGTGATTGCGCTAAAAAATGTGGTACCTCGTCTTCAACTGTCCAACGTGTTAAGGTGAGGAACAACTTCAGAACCTATAAAAAGCAGAAATGTCCAAAAAGAAGCAAAGTTCAAAATGCAAGAGCAAAACAACGAGCCCGTAAGTTGTATCGCCATATTTTAAACAAAAAATTTGAATGCATTGTAATGGATGATGAAACTTACGTCAAATTGGACAACAAAACCCTACCAGGCCCCCAATATTTTACAGTTATTGGGTGTTGGAATTAATTTTAAAGGTTTTTTTCGGTTTTTGAGCATTTATTTAGAAACAACTGTACAATGTATATTATTCAAAGTATTGTCCATCGTAAGCTTCAACTTTTTCCCATCTTTCTGGCAGCATATGGATTCCGCGCCGGAAGAACGACTCGTCTTTTGAGGCAATCCACGAATCAACCCATTTTTTGGTATTCTCGTAAGAAGTGAAGCGCTGCTCAGCCAAGCCATGCGTCATCGATCTGAATAGGTGGTAGTCGGAAGGGGCTATGTCTGGGCTATAAGGCAGGTGGGGTAGCACATCCCAAATCAGCGCCTCCAACGTTTCCTTGATGGTTCTTGCAACATGTGGCCGTGCGTTGTCATGTTGAAAAACCACTTTGTCGTGTCTTTTGGCATATTTCGGCCGTTTAACCTTTAATGCTCGGCTCAATTGCATCAATTGTTGTTGGTAGCGTTCCCCAGTGATGGTTTCGTTAGGTTTTAGCAGCTCATAGCACACGACACCCTTCTGATCCCACCAAATACACAGTATAAGCTTGGTGCCATGAATATTCGGCTTGGCCGTCGATGTTGATGCATGGCCGGGTGGTCCCCACGATTTTTTTCGCTTAGGATTATCGTAATCGATCCACTTTTCATCGCCAGCGTGCGTGCGTTGTGCTTCAACCGCTTTTTTCTTCAAATGGAAGCACAAAAGTAAAGCTTCCAGCAAATTGCGTTTTGTTGGAACGAAAGTCGACATGTTCACAGAGAAAAAAATATATGTTGTTTACACTTCAGTGGAATGACACATACTGAAAAATTAAGCTTAGACAATGTGCTTTGAAATGAATATAGTCACAGGTGTGCCCGATGCGATCTATTGGTAGGTACGCCATCTCTTAGAAAACCTTTAAAACTAATTCCAACACCCAATAATAAAGAAGAGATGGTAACTACTGCCGATAAGTCAATTAATTCAATGCGAAAAATTTGGAAAAAAACTCATGGTTTAGCAAGCAATTTGTCAGTGCGGTAAAGTTTCTTCTCCTTTCGTCACAAACAAAACAATGAACCAAGAAATATACCTCAAGGAGTGTCTTAAGAAGAGACTTCTTCCGCTTATTAAAGAGCCACTATTTTGGCTTGACCTTGCTTCCTGTCACTATGCATCTTCCGTGGTAAATTGGTACGATAGTGAAAATCTTGATTATGTAAAGAAAGAGCTTAACCCACCAAACTGCCCAGAACTTCGTCCAATAGAAAGATTTTGGGCAATTATAAAAAAAGATTTAAAGCAAACATGTAAGCCTGCAGATTCAGTAAAAAAGTTCAAATACAACTGGAACCGTGTGGTCAAGAAGCGTGGAGAAAGGTTGGCAAAAAATTTATTGAAGGACGTAAAGAAAAAGTTTAGAAAAATGGGTTCAGGGGAGCAAATTTAATTAAATATCTTAATGAAAGTTGACATAAGAATCTGATGTATCAGAGTATTTGTGTAAATAAAAGTTATAATTTATTACTATTAAATATAATGCATTTTTACTGTACTCATAAAAACGGGCACGGTCATTACTTTCACTGGCACTGTGTGTACAACCTTTTCGCTTTATTGCTTAAAATCAACTGTATTGCAACTCTGGGCCGCATTGCCATTTATTTAATAACATTATGGAGTGCAAACTCACAGTGTACGAGTATTTCTTATATTGCTGCAACATGTCGTCTTAAAATAGTCATAACTTTTTAGAAAACAATTATAAGAGACCTTTTGTTAGCTCATTTTGAAGATAAAGAATGGTTTTAAATGCTTCGGTTAGTAAAAAAGAGCAGACGAATTTCGACCGTACTGTATACAACCTCAAATATAGCCGAAAACCGAGATTTTTCGCTTTAATTTTCATGGTGTGATTTTAAAGTTAACATAACTTTGCAGAAAAATGTGGCAGATAAACATTTGATAGCTCAATTTAAAGCCAAAAGAAAGCACCAAATGTTTCTGGTAATAGAAATTCCCAAAAAAATTTTGTGTGTCCTGCATATAACATCCAATATAGCCAAAAATCGTGTTTTTGCACTTTTTTAACTTTTTAGGCAAAGATATCTCCGACAAAAAAAAAGATATCGTTATCAGTTTGATTGAGTTTTCAAGGAAAAAACTGTTTTACCAGATTTTACGGCATAATATTACCTTATCTTGTTAAATAACTTCAAAAATAGGAAAAAAATGGTGTCCTTTAAACATATATGTAAGGATATCTCAAAGACCAGACGTAAAAGAGCAATTCTAATACCGGAATCGGATTAAGCATCACAAATCACATCTAGAGTGACTACTTTCGTTTCCGGTTTTTGTTTGTGTTTTTCTTAATCCTGCTGTAAGGTTAAAAAAAACTTACGAATTCGAGGTTAACAGACCATTTTGGTCTATACCAATTTTTTTTGAAAACAAGGGACGTAATTCTATTTTTTATACTTATTTATTTCAATTAAGTATTTGGCAACAAATATTTTCACTAAAAGTTATATTTGTATGCTTAACAAATCGTTTGGGTTATTCATTTTGTTTTGAATGTTTGTTATTATATTTCATACAAATTAAATTTGAAAGCCAATAGTGGGATTCCCACCTGCTAGAAAACGTGGAATTTGTGGTTGCTGCAAATCAAAATGCGATAGTAAATGTGTTATCTGCAGCAAATTTATTTGCAAACTAAGCTGAAAAATTGTTTGTACATCCTGCATAGAAGCGAATAAATAAAAAATTACAATGGACCAAAATGGTCCTTAACATAAAATTTGTAACTGTTTATTTTTCTCCCTTCCAATTTATGTTAGACACTTAATTATTTGAATAAAAACATTGATTTAGAAAAAAACCACGTGAGCTGACGTTTCAAGTCGATATGTTTTACCGTTGAAAAGATAGAAAGGAAAGAAAAAAAAATTTGACCAAAATGGTCCAAACCTAACAGCAGGGTTAAATATGAAAAAACCGATTTTTCAAAAAAATAAATGGTGCGGAAACGATACCTTTTATATGTATGTATGTATGTATGTATATATATATCCATATATATAAATTACACATATATAAATATACAAGTATATATGTGTACATAATATGTATATACACACCGAGATATACTCAAAAATCGTTTAAAAAACTAAAAGATCTTAAAAAAAAAAACGGCTGGACGATCGATTTCGCGGTTTGCGGATTTGGATACTAGAAGGGTCTGCCAACATTATCTTTGAAAAAAATCGCGGGTGGTATTTCAAAAAGATAAAATTTTTTAAAAACCACCGTGCCACTCTATCCAGGCTGTGTCAAAAGCTTTCTCAAAGTCAAGGGCTACAGCAATTGTTGCACGCCGCTTATTTAGGTTTGTTGTGACAAAGTCAGAAAGAAGAGTCAGTGCATGGCTAGTGGAGTTAGAGGGTCTGAAACCAAACTGAAAGTCTTTAAGAATATTGTGTTCCGCTATATGATTTTTGAGTTTATCAAAGATAAAACCTTCATATAGCTTACTAACATTGGACAATAATGAAATTGGTCTATAATTTTTAGGCACTTTTGGATCTGTATTTGGTTTAAGAATGGGAATAACCTTTGCACATTTCCAAGAAGTAGGAAAATAACCTATTCTAAAAGTATGGTTGAAAAGGGTCGCTAAAAATTTCCAGACAACATATTCAGTTTTCCTCAAGAGAAAATTGGAAATATTGTCTTCACCTGAGCTCCTTTTATTAATTTTTCTCTTAAGAATTATAGCAATTTCAGTGGGCTTAACTAACTTTAGGTAATTTTCAAAAGATTCAGGATCTAACCTACTCACTAAGGACTCCCCATCTGCTGTTAGTTCACTATTAAACCTTATGGTGGGTTCAGAATAATCTAAGTCAGAAATTTTGCTAGCGACCTGCCTTGCAAAGTTTGGACAACCTAAACTCGAATTTATGCTGTTAATTTCTTCAAATTTATCCGCTACTAGATTGATTTTATAAAAATTTTCTACCTGAACGTTGCCCTGGGCGTCCGTTAAATCAGGCAGATCCCTTTTCTTACTAATACTACACATACCCTTGATTTTTTTGTATGTCTTGTGGTTCATTTTAATGTCCCAACAGACTTTTGCCCAGTGATTTTCCTCATGAATTTTTATGAGGTCTGAAATAATTTTATCTAAGTTTCTAACTATTGCTTTGAGTGTATTTTTCCGTTGAGGATCTACACATCTATTTACTATCCTACGTAGCCTTTTCTTTTCTTTGATGAAGTCTAATATATTCTGGGGAAGATCAATAAGACCTATATTTCTAACTTTGACCTTTGGAACGGAACATGCTATTGCTAGTTCAAAACATTCATTTAGCCCTTGTATGCAAGTGTCTATTTCTAACTTGCTTACGTTTCTATTTACAGGAAGAGTATGTGTGGGTAGATTTCTTTGAAGTGAATAGTTGAAATCTTTAACATTCATTTTATCATAATTGAAAAATTCTCGAGGCGGACTTTTTTCTATGTCACAAGTTACTAAGACTAACTCAACACCTAAATGGTCTGACTCATAATCTAAGGTCCTAAGACAGTTTGTGAAGTTTTGATGGTATTCAATACTAACAAAAGGAGAAGTGAGGAAAAGATCTATTTAAGAATTACAAGTTGAGACTCTTGTAGGAAATTTTGTGGGAACTATTTGTATGTTGGGAAGTTTATCTATCCAACTTTTGAGAACCATCCCTCTAGAAATAGAGTTTTGGTTTTCCCAGTCTGGATGCTTAGCATTAAGATCTCCCCCAAGGATAAATTGTTCTGTGTCAATGGAGCTAAGTATTTTGGTTAGGTCTTGTTCTGCAAGTGTGTCTTGGGGTGGTGTATACATAGATACGAAAGTGATTTTACACCCATCCCTAAGTCCTATTTCTATTGCTGTATTTTCCATACTATTTGTTAAGACTACCAATCTCTTGTAATTAAACCCTTCTCGCAGACAAATGGCTGTACCCCCACCTCTACCAAAGGTCCTATCCTGTCTTACTAGGTTGTATCCTTTAAAAGTCAAATTGTGCATATTGCTTAATTTTGTTTCTACTAACAGAACAATGTCGGGATTGCGGTCTACTAAAAATCTATTGAAAAAGTGTCTCTTTTTTATGGAAACTAAGGAATTTACATTGATGAAAATGCACTTGAGATTTCTAAACATCTAAGCGAAAACCTATAAGGAAGTTAATAAGGGCTTTGGATTTATCCTCATCCCTAGAAAGGGTTTAATATGAGGTGGAGAACTCACTGACCTTGTTAAGGCAATCAAGGAAGTTCTTTCCTAACAGACGTTTGCAGTCTGTGTCAATTTCCTTAAATTGAATTTGGGACTTGCCGCCGCTGACTTTCGGAGGTGCTGCGGGATTTAGGGTGCTACCTGTAAACATGGAAGCAAAACTTTGGGTCGTTCTGAACGATGAGGGCCTTGGTGCAGTGTGAACTGCAAGAGGTACATTTTTGGGTTGTGTGTTTTTCTTTTCCCTTAATCTAGCTATTAATTCTATTCTTTTGTGACAGATTTTTGCATTTGCGGTATGCCCTATAGAATTGCAGTTTATGCACTTTAAAGGTATACCTATACTTTTAACTATTTGACCTGTAGTTGGTTCAGTCATTACTGCCTCTTCAATGTTTAACCTTTTTTCAGGTATTTTGCACATTTTGGGACCATGCGATTCACCGCATTTAACACAACGGTATGGCATATTGTAATTGCTTGCAACATGATTATACCGCTGGCAAGTTTTGCATTGAACAGGTAGTTTTGACTTAAGTGTTGCAACTCTCATGAACAGTTCCTTTTATACCCGGATGAACGTTCTAGAATTGCATTAGCGAAACATCTGGCAACATCTCGTTGGTTCCCTCGGCTAATAGTTTCTTGACAAAACTTGGCATCACTGTTTTTATTGACATCTTGAACTGCCAAGTATTTACGTGACGTTTCTTTTTATTAGTTCTTATATTTCGTCACAATGCCCTCCTCGTAAACTTGTTCGTCCCGAGCAAAAGATTCACTGCCGCCTCTATATGGCGTTAGTCTTTCAATTTGTACCACTTTTAATTTACCTTTGTTACCGGGGTATTTTTGAATTCGATACACAACATCGTTAATCCTTGTGACGATCCGGTAAGGTCCCTCCCAGTGAGTCTGTAATTTAGGAGACAAGCCTCGTTTTCGTTGTGGGTTGTGTAGCAGCACTAATTGACATTCTTTGAACCCTTCAGTATTTGCTCGCAGATAATATCGAGCTTTCATCTTGTCGCTAGCCAATTGAGTACGTCTCCTGATAAGCTCGTGTATATCAGCCAGTCCTTCTCTTTTTCGCAACTTGTAATCGTCAGCTTGGGTTGTTTCTGGGACAACGCTTACTGCGTACTTCAAATCTGCTGGAGGCCTTAAGTCCGTACCAAAAATGGCTTTTGCTGGCGTGACTGTAGTGGAATCGTGTATTGACGAACGATAAGCCATCAGAAGTATTGGTAGATGCTCATCCCAATCTTTTTGTCCTTTGTCGACAAAGATGCTCCTCTAGAGTACGGTTGAACCTTTCGACCATGCCATCGGACTGAGGATGCAATGCTGTGGTACGTGTCTTCTGTAAAAAATGCCCACCCAAAATTTCGGCCCAGGTCGGAATGCAACTCAAGTGGAGCTCCATTGCATGAAATTGTTGCTGTTGTTTTTAACGTCACAAAACCATTTGGTGCTTGGTTGTTTTGCAAAACACATTTGGTAAAATAAAAAAAAAAAAAAAAAAAAATTAATATGTGAGAAAAAAAACTATTTTTATTGTTTTATTGTGTTAACAACCTTTAAATGATAAGAATAAGCTGTCTAAATTCTATAAATGCATAAAAAAAGATTGATTTTACAATTATTAAAAAAAGAGGGCCTCAAAATTTGAATGGCCTAAGGCCCCCATTTGGCTTTATCCGGCACTGAGTAGAGGCTACTATACTATCAAACAGTTTAACTCTGCCCTGCCAAGAGTCTGTTTTAAAATTACCCAGTATTTGCAGAGCCGATCCCAAAGCCATTTTACCCTTTTTTATAGCAGTTTCGGCTGCACATTTACCAAGAGAAGAGCTCGATATAGTAACACCTAGGTAAGGATATGTTTTGACAATAGCGATCGGTTGGTTTTTGTATAAGAAATTAACAGAGGAAGCCCTTCCTCCTTTTCTAAAATGAATAATTTGGGTTTTATCGGCGTTAACTACCAACTTATTTTTGTCACAATATGTTTCGAGAGCTAGTAAAATTTTACGTAAAATTATGGCAGAACTGGCTAAGAGCACAGCATCATCTGCAAAAAGAAGCATAAGAATGTCATTTACGCCGTCTATATTAAGTCCTTCAATACTTAGGTTCTGTATATCGTTTTCGAAATCCGAAATGAACAGAGTGTACAAAAGAGGGCTTAGGATCTCACCTTGGAGTACATCCTCAGTAACAGAAATAGGGTCAGATTCGCGATCTGCGAGTCTTATGACAAAAAATGCCTGGTTATAAATAGACTGTAAGATTTTGATAAAACGTGAGCTTACGCCATGGGTATGTAACTTTTGCCAAAGGAAATTATGCACGATTGAGTCAAAAGCTCTTTTAAAATCAATAAACAGACCGAAAGCTGAGCTTTTTTTATGACGAAGATGAAGATGTATAGCTGCTTACAGGGTAAAAATATTATCGACACAAGATTTTTTATTTCCATTTTGAGACTCGGGAATAATGCTGTTCAGTTCAGCCCATAGCAAAAGGCGGTCGTGCAATATATGGGTGAAGATTTTAAGTAAGGTGTTGCATAACGCTATACCTCTGTAATTTTCGGGTTGATTAACATCACTTTTTTTATGGAATAGCACAAGAATAAAACGAGACCATGCTTCGGGAGTAACTCCATAGAGGATAACTTTATTGGATAGTGAGCGAAGAATGAAAAGCCCTTGATCAGGCAAATGTTTAAAAAATTCAGCGCTAATCAAATATTCTTGATTGGTCTCGCAAGCTCATTGGATGATATTTCGGAATCTAAAATTGTATCACTGGTCCCTATAAAAAAATTTCTTGATAAAAATGATTTCAGATCCGGCTAACTTTTTCGAATTATTGGACTTTAGCTTCAGAGTCAAACTCAACAACAACAGCCATTTTTGAATTACGAACGTATAATTTTTTGGCTGACATGATTGCTACGTTTGCTGGCATTTGAAGTTTTTCACGACAAACTTTCTCAACCTCAGCGAGAACTGTCCCTGAACCTTTGAAAATAAGATTATTCCTCTTACTATAATTTTCAAGAAATTCGATTCTTTTACGCTCGGCTTCCTTCTCGTCTTTAAGCTAAATAATTTCTTTCTGTAATTCGCATTTTTTAAATAACTCGCATAAATCAGAATTACTCATCTCACCTAATTTTTGTTTACGTGCTTCGCTATTGTTTTCCATGTCAGGAGAAGTTTCAGACAAATTACTTTTGAAAGTTGGTGTATTTAAAATATGTTCGGTTTTGGACATGGCGTTTTTATCATTCTTTCAAAACAATCAAAATCGTAAGCTTGTGTAATAGTATAAGTATACTTTTGGAAGCCACTTCTGTTTTTTCCCAACAGAAAATTTCGAAGCGCTTCCCCAAGATGCAATAGCGATGCGCGACCTTCTCGCATCTAAACAGCTGATTTGTATGAGCATATTTTCTGTGCTATAGGTAGCGAGAGCGGAGCGCATCCCAAGAGCATTTCTGAATGCGAGAGCGATGCGCATCCAAAGAGCATTTCTGGTAGCAAGAACGAAGCGCTTCCTTCCAATGACATGCCAGAGTTAATTTCAGCGCTTTTGGATACGAGAGAGATGCGCTTTAGTGCTTCACTACGTTTTCGGTCACGTATTTACGCACAAAACAAAATAAGTCAATAAGTCAGCTTCATAAGAGCGCAAGGATGGAGCAGTGGTCTAGCGGACTGGAACTGTGATTGAGAGTTGTAGCAACCGTGAGGCCCACGGTTTAAATCCGGCCCAGACCTAATACAAAAGTTTTTCAACTTGCAATTTTTCAATTATAATTAATTTATTAAAATAAAAATAATTATAATTACATCAAAAAAAATAATAGTCTGATGAGCCTTTGTGGCGAAAGACGTAAAATTTCAATTAAAAATTAATTTTTTAAATATTTTTATTGTCATCCAAAAGCATCCAAAGACCATTTCTGAATGTGAGAGCGATGCGCTCCGAAAGAGCATTTCTGAATGCGAGAGCGATGCGCATCCAAACAGCATTTCTGAATGCGATAGTGATGCGCATCCAAAGAGCATTTCTGGTTATCGAGAACAAAGGGCTTCCTTCCAATGACATGCCAAAGTTAATTTCAGCGCTTTTGGATACGAGAGGTTTGCGCTTCACTGCTGCTTTAGAGCGCTTCAGAAGCGCTATTGATGCGCTCCATTCCCCATTGGGATGTTGATTTATTGATACATTGATATGTTGGTATATTGATATAGTGATGTATTGATATATTGATACATATATTTATATATTGATATATTAATATATGATGTATGATATATTGATATACTAATATACTGATACATTGATATATTGATAAATTTATATATTAAAGTATTGATATGTATAGATATTGCTGTATTGATATTTTGGTGCATTGATATATTAATATATTGATGTATTGATATAATGATATATTGATACATTGGTATGTCGATATATTGACATATTGATATATTGATTTATTGATTTATTGATATATTGATTTATTGATATATTAATATATTAATATATTGATATATTGATATATTGATATATTAATATACTGAATATATTGAAACATTGATATATTGATTTATTGATTTATTGATATATTGATATTTTTATATTTTGATATTTTGATATTTTGATATTTTGATATATTGATGCATTCGTGTGTTGATATATTTTTGTGTTGATATATTGATGTGTTGATATATTGATATATTGTCATATTGATATATTGACAATTGATATTTTAGTATTTTGATATATTGATATATTGATGCATTGATATGTTGAAATATTGTTGTATTGATGGATATATTGATACACGTTGGACCATTTTACCATCTTCTGTATAAAACAAAAAGCTCCATCCAACACGTCATATGAGATATTCGTATGCACTCCATTCCCCATTGGGTTACTGCAAGATCTAATGTATGTAATACATGTTTACGTTGCATACTTTTAGGATGTAACTAAAAGTAAGAATTATAGCATCCGCTGGAATGTGTCTTTGCTAAAATTCCTTTTAGGGTCCAAAGTCCAGATAGTTGTTGACATTGACTGATTGCAATTACTGGATTTGCTTTATCAGAGCTGCTTATTGACATAAAACTGCTTTATTGACATAAAGCAAAATTGATATTTTGTTATATTGATATATTGCTATATTGATAAAACGATATACTTACAAAATGATATATTTATACAATGTTTAATTGGTACATTTATATATTGATGTGTTGATAAATTGATATATTGATTCGTTGATACTTTGACGTATTGATACATTAATGTTCTGATTTATTTATATATTGATTTATTGATTAAATCGATACACTGTTGGATCGAATTTTTAAAATATGTTTCTATATAAGATGTTCGTCTTCAATACTAGCCAAATCTGTTCAAACTCCTTTAGCTTCATGTTAGCATTTGCCTATTACCGTCCTGTTAAGGCCGCCGATTTATGTTTTCTTTAAAATTGCTATCAATTCACACAAATATATTGATTGTAATTTCAACTATATAGATTTATTGTTAGGATTTGCCTATATCATTTAAACTGAATTATTATTTTTAAATTGTTAGACCGATTGATCGTTAAAAAATCACTAACTATCCATACTATAATTGCAAAAATAGTTTATCTAAGTTATCTTAGTGGACTACTACTATCCATAATGAATATCAAGCCAACAGTGAAGTTGCTATTTTTTTTTTACTGACTGTTTTTTATATTGTTGATGGTTTTTTAATCATACATATAGATGTAGAGAAATAATTGTCACAAATTGTTACACTAACATTTAAAAGAAATGATGCATTAAATTTCCTGGCCAATCTAATACAGGCATATTAGTAAGAGACACAGCACATTTAGTTGCAAGATGAATAATTTAAAGTGCTACCTTTTTACTTTACAAATACTGTTTGTACTTGAAAATGCAATTACCGAGGTAAGTGGAAGCAAAGTTTTACTTACTACAAGAATTTTTTTTCATAAAGTTAGTACATTTTTAGCGAAACTATCGTGTTTTTTTTGATGATGTCAATTGTAATTCAACTAACGCAGAGTATCTTTCAAATACTACTTGTTTTTTGAGAAAACACAATGAAAAGGATTTAATAAATATTATTATCCATGTAAACAAAATTATTAAGAACTTTAAACTTCGCTGGACGCTGGACACTACAGCACCAAAACGATCAAGGAGAATTCTAATTGATTTAACAGTTGATGGATGTCTTTTATTGAAAAAAAACCATCAAAATCTACTTTTGCAGACAATTTTGAATAAATTGAATAAATTTGTTAAAGACCCAATAGAATGTCCCTTAAAGCCGGTAAGTTAAAAAAAGTTTTATCGAAAGTATATGATTGTCAGTGATTTATTTGGTTTCTTTACTGCAGAACTTTCCATTCATTGTTAATGACTTGATATTTGATGAAAATGACTTACCATCATATATGCCAAATGTACACTTTCGATTGAGGCTTAATGGCATTATTAATGGACAAAATATACTAAGATTGGTGGCAACTGGCCAAACTATACAAAAATAGAGTCAGAAAAAATAAACAAGATTTTAACAAAGTCTGTGTTGTTTAATCAATCCACAGATAGTAACAGCAAGTCACTTAGCATATAGGCGTTGTATTGAGAATATAATAAATGATATATTGATTTATAAATAAATTGAATTTTTAGTATACGATTGGGAAATTTGTATGTTGTTAGGTTCGTGTATTGATATATTGATACGTTGATAGATTGATATACTGAAGTGTTTTATAGTTGATACATGGATATATTGCTTTATTGATGTATTGATGCATTGACGCGTTGATGTACTGATATATTGACATATTGATAAATTAATGTACTGCTGCATTGATATGTTGATGTAAAGACACATTCATTCATTGATATATAATGTATTGGTATATTTATATGTTAATATATTGATACATTGCTACATTGATATATTGATTTATTGATATATTGATGTATTGATTTAATGATACATTGATATAGTGACACATTGATTTATTGATATGTTGATACATTGATATATTGATTTGTTGATTTATTGATATATTGATATGTTGATACATTGATATATTGAAATACTTATATATTGGTATATTGACATATTGATATATTGATATATTGTTATAGTGATATATTAATGTATTGATGTATTGATATATTAATATATTGATATATTGACATATTGATATATTGATGTATTGATGCATTGTAATATTAATACATAGATTGATATGTTAATACATTGATATATTGATACATTGATATATTATATTGATATGTTCATATATTGATATATTGATGTATTGTAACATTGATATATTGATGTATTGATATATTGATATATGGATGCATTGATATATTTATGTATTGATATATTGATATATTGCTATATTGATATATTGCTATATTGATATATTTATGTAGTGATATATTGATGTAATGAAATAGTTATGCATTAAAATATTGTCATATTGATAAATTCGAATATTAAGTGTCAATTTATTGGCATTTTTTCAATTAATTGCTTTATAAATAAAAATATATATTGTCAACTCAATAGAACCAAAAAAATAAAATGTTTTTAAACTCTTTCTGTGTCCAAAATTATTCCTGTCAGTTTTCAAACGCTTAAACTAGTCTTTCGATGGCTTAAAACAATTTCTTGATTATCTTATATCCCATAGCTTTCTGAAACTATTGTTACAAAAAACCATTTCCAGGGTAAAAGTCAAAACTGGTTTTGAACAATAAACCTATTGGAGCTTTTCCTTTCAATTGTCCATTTGATTTCTAAACCTCTTAAATAGTTAGGGTTTAGGTTTGCGGCAATAATGCCACACATAGACCACAAGGCTTCATAATGATACCGAAGACTCTCTCATTAAAGTCTATTCATTTTCATTCATCGTGTTTGTCCAAACTGAAGAATTCTGTCAGTTCACGGAGTCCTTCGATGTCACTGTAGTGACTACATTAAATACATACCTATACTCTAAAAAACAAAGTTTTCATAAATCTAAAGTTTCGTAAATAAATTCATACGGTTTTTAAATTTTCTGATTTCACAATAACCAACGCTGGTCTATTTGTAACTTAAATACTACATTCACAAACACAAATGTTAATTTTTGTGAATTCGTGTAATCCATTGAAAAGCGAAGTTTGACTTTTGTTCTTGACAAAACAGGGCAGGGACATAAAGGATGTTCAACGCTTACCTCCTCTTGAGGCTGGTGACAGGTTCTGCACCATATGTTGGAGACTAGGCATGATGCCCAAATAGACAATGATTTAAAATCGTTGGGTGCATTAAAGCTGGAACTTTGGTTAATCGACATATCTTTTGTCAACCCATCTTTGTCCGTACCAAGAATCCGTGAACGGACTTCGATGAAACTTAGGTCAATGTCTTAAAATGGTCTAATTAAGATGAGTATATTTAAAGTTTCATCAAAATTGTGTTCGTCATTTTGGAGTTATGAAATGGTAATTTCACTTACGAGTGGACTCATATATATAGTAACTTTGTCTAACTGACGAATATAAAACTTAATCTTCTCTTCTTATACGAGCTAAAATTGTATGTATATAAATATATATATAAATATATATGTGCCCGAATTTTTCTCGAGAACAGATCCAGCGATTTTAATGAAACTTTGGAAAAAGATGCATTCTAGCATAAAATGGAGAATAAACAAGGTTTTTTTTTTATAAATGAGCAGTAGTTGGCGTGGCACTGCCCTAACATTTAATAGCAGAATTTTAGTCATGTAGGAACTTCAGTTCACTTTGAGTTGACTAATTTTTGGTTTTTCCAAGTTTTAGGAAAACTTGTGAAAGCTTTGAATGCAAGTGACATACCACAGAAATGGTGTTAAGTGATAACGCGCCCGTACTTCTGTCGTCGAAAAACTCCAAGCTGAACGAAAGAAAATAAACGGCGAAAATTCCAAAAATATTTTATTACAATATGAATTTGATATGTGCGTTGGATGTGGAGAATCTATGCACAAGCCACTTAACCAGATGACTGGATCCAAGGCGTAATGTGCATGCGCATGTGGTCACATGAGCCATGTACAATGTACATCTTATACGAAAACATGCAACAATTCTAGCAACAAAACTTAAAAGCGTGCCAAAACACACATGATATGGTGCCAAGTAACCCATGATATGGTGACATATCACCCGTACTGAAGTACGTTTTTTTATTATTAAAAATCGAACTTTTTTTCTGTTTCAAATTAATTAAAGAATAAATTTCTGTTTAGTTTTTTTAAAAATATCTTTTAATTTTGGTTTCATAGCATTTAAACAAGAATAGTGTCATTTTCCCGAGTTTACGCAAAAAATTTCAGAGAGATTTGACCATCTCACAAACTTAACATGAGATTTCGATGAAATTTAGTAGATACGTGCCGAAAATATGTGGCATATACTGGTGGGAAATAAAAGAAAGAAAGTGCTACTCCACTGATTTAACAATAGACTTTAGAACTAACTAGTATAAAACTGATAAAACATTGGGCGCTGCTAAAAATACGGTGAGTTGGATGACATGATGTCACCGGTAATTAAAATAAAGTTGGATAATCAAATTCTTAGAACCGAATCGGCTACGTATAGCAATGATGGACTTAAGAGTTGATGGATGTGCGATATTAAAGGAGGCAAATAACAATAAATTAATACAAATCATTTGGACTAAAGTGAATACATTTATGATGAATCCACTGGAGTATCCACCAAAAAAGGTAAGTAGACTTTGTGAAGGAATCTCCTGGAGAAATTTTCATTAAATTTTTTATTTTAAATTTTAGATTTTTTCATATATTATCAAGGATTTAACATTTACTGAAAGTGATTTACCAATATTCGTAGAGGATGTACGAGTTCAAGTTACTGCTACTAATTATATTTTGGGAAGACCTTGTGAAGGCCCAAAATTTCCCTCTTAAAGAATTTTTGGGTCACAAGACCACGGCCCAGCCAAACCATCCAGCAACAGCATGGAATCACCAAGACCCCATAGCCACATCCATCACACAACACATAAATTCACAAACAATAGTACAAACATGCTACACACCAACAACAACTCTCAACACACAACAGTCACCAACAATAGAATCCACACCACATACTAACACCAACACAGCATCCACCAATATGCACGCAACCCACATTCAACACAGCCACACAACACAGCCACACAATACAGTCACACAACAACCACATAACGGTTTTCCCTATGGGAAAAGTGCGCATAGCAACAGCGTTCAAACACGTGGTTGACAACAACATAGCTAGAGCACGTGGTCAAACCGGTTGTTAGCGGCAGCGCAGCAGCAGAGAATACCGTTACATTAGTATAAATGCAAATGCAACCGGTCATTCGGGTTCAGTCTTTGACAAGCCGCCAACGATCAGTGAAAGTGAAATTAGTGAGTGGAAGGAAATAATTTACCACAGCGCCGCAGGACATCAGTGCGAGGATAATCATCAGAGTGCTGCAGGATATCAGTGCTAGAATATTCATCAAACTGCCGCAGGACATCAGTGCAAGGATAATCATCGGAGTGCCACAGGATATCAGTGCCTCAAGCTATCAGCTAGAATAAAGCAAGCAACGTACTACAGGATCACAGTGCTAGTTCAGTGCCAGACAACGGTGTGCCAACAACGTGCTGCAGGATCAAGCTAAGCGTGCTACGAGACAGAAACAATCACTGGTATAGTGGTAATTAAGATAGCGAGCGTAGGTAGTAGAATCGTTGGACCAAGCTTCACAGGAATTCGTGACCCTAAAAAGTCTTATTCGAGCCTGTGAGGACCTTGTCAAACAGAATAGCTAAAAATAAGAGAACAAACGTAAGCCGTAGAATCGTTGGACCAAGCTGCACAGGAATTCATGACCCTAAAAAGTCTTATTCGAGCCTGTGCGGACCTTGTCAAACGAAATAGTCAACATAGCGAAGTTAGGCAGTAGAACCGTTGGACCAAGCTTCACAGGACTTCGTGACCCCAAAAAGTCTTATTCGAGCCTGTGAGGACCTTGTCAAACGGAGTAATTACCTCATAAGTAAAGATTAGGGCTAGTACTTTTCCTTAGGGACATCGAGGCTAGATTAGGGACCAAGAATAGCTAGGGACAAAGAGTTAGCTAGGGACAGAGAATTAGGTACATGAAATAAATTATTTTGTAACGCATCACAAGAAAAATCAAATAAAGAACAACATTAAACTGAAACTGTGTCGTGTTCTAATTTGCAAGAACCTTGGACACCGGCGAGTTTAATCCCAGGCATAAGGAAAGTTCGTTACAACCTATACTTGTGTTTATGGCCGATTTACAAGTAGTGAGCGAATTCGGTAAAAGCAAGAAAATACTTTAATATTAAATATAACTGACCACTTATGTGGGCAATTGCTGAATATCAATAAGAAATTCAAAATTTTAAAAATTTGTTTTATTTATAAAGAAAGCACATGCTAATTTAAAAATTTGAGGGATTAAATCTATAAATCAGCAAATGTTCGCATATATGGACATATATCACATATTTCCTATGAAGCATATTTTTTGAATAAAATTCTACAATTATCATAGCATTGTTTCAGTTCATTATGATTTTTTACATATTAAAACAAAGCCTTAGATCTTACTCCACCTCTCTTTTCCTGTACATAGATTCCAAAAATGATACTTCTCCAAGGAATATACTAAGTATACCTTTTTTTTTTTAAAGTTGGAATATTAAGAAATGTATTGTATTTAATTTATCCAAGACTATTTTCAATTAAATTATCCATTTAGTGAGCACTTTATTCATACTTAAATAAATTTATTTTCCATCTTTATTGCCGGCTTTAGTTACAACTTGCAAATCGGCCATAAATCTAAGTACAGCTTTTTCCGAAACATAGGCATAAAGAGAAAATTGAGCAATTGCATTTGGCATATAAACTGGTAAATCATTTTCAGCAAACGTTAAATCCTTAATAGTATACGAAAAGTTCTGAAATTAATAAAGAAAATATATAAAGATAAAATAAAAAATTTAGAACGTATACACTCTTCATTTACCTGCTTCAACGGACACTTTAGTGGATTTTCCATAAATTTGTTTATCTTATTCCATACGGTTTGTGTAAGTATATTTTTTTGTGCATCTTTTATAATCGAACATCCATCAAGTGTTAAATCCAATAGCAGTATTTGTGGACGATTTTGTGTTAAAAGTTTCATTGTCCAGCGAAGTTTAAAGTTTTTTATAGGTTTGCGAAAAGTAAATATGGCATTAATGTACTCTTTTTCATTGCGTTTTACCAAATTGCATGTTGCATTTTCCACATACTCTGTACTGTATGAACGACACTCGACGGACTTGAAACCAGCACGCAAATTGCGCTGAAAATTATTGAAAGAAATGCATCAAGTTTTGTTTAAATCAATGAAGTTTTCTTTGTACTTACCGCAGCTAAAATGTTCTGAAATATAAATAAAAAAGAGCAGATACAAAAACACAACTTTGAAATGTTCATTTTTCTATTTTTAATTTGTTATTGGTGTATCAATTGCTACTAAAATATAATGATGGAAGCCAAAAAATTCGATAAAAATTTGTAAACAATTTGTTGTATTTATTGCGTTGTCTATATAAAATTAGACATTAAAAAGTCATTAGTTAAGCAATTAGCAACCTGGTTGGACTTAAATGGCGTTCATTAAATTTGTGCAGTCGAAGTAAAAATTTATGCAAAAAATTTAAAATATGCTGACACATAAATACATTTCTTCGGTAAAACTAAGTAAAATGAAATGTTAATATATTAATTTTGCAATAAGAGAATATATTTAAGTCACAATACATCCATTAATGAATATCATTAAAATCAATATATCCATACATAAACATAGCAAGGCTTTAAAATATCAATATGTCAGTCCATCAATATAACAATATTTTAATACACCAACATGTTAATACATCAAAATATCACCATATCACCAAATCACCAAATCAATTCATTGATAAACCAATACACGTATGTTAACATATTGAGAAAAAGCACGGGCCCGCACATCTATTAATTTTTTAATTTTTTTTTTTTTTCAAACGAGTTTTTTTGTTTGACTTAATTACTCAATTTTCATTCTAAACACTTCACTTATCCATATTTTTATTTAAAAACAGAATTTTTTCAAGTTTGCGCTTCTAAACCTTCGTGTGATTTACGGGTTCTTACGGGCGTCTAAATTAAGGGTTTTTGTGGTTAGGTACGGGCTCGCATGAAAATTGATTACAAAGCCCGAACCTATCGCTGATAACTATAGACCCAAGACCATTTTGTAGCTCATTTTAAAGAAAAAAAATCTTTACTTTGAGACCAGATCCTTAAAGATTAGTATGTATTTTTAAGTATCTTTTTTAATTTACATTTAATTTCCTACAACATAGGATTTCCAGAACAATTATTTCGCCATTTGAAATTTACAAAAAATCAATTTCTATTCATGAAAGTTTTCCTAAAAAAATGTCTATTTTAGTTCCAAGATAGCAACAAGTTAAATATTTGGACTGAAATCTCCTTAGAATATAATGTTGGCCTAGTTATTCTCTACAAAAGTTGATTTAATGATATCTCCGAAAAAAAAAAAAAAAAATGATTTGAATTTTTTTAGTATATTTTTCAAGGATTGATCGTAGACCGGCCGAAATCTTATTTTTGACTTTTATTTTATGAATATGTGAGGGAAGCAAACTAAATCACAAATTTGCACATTTCATATATCTCTTAGGCATCCTGTGGGTAAGTATCAAATAAAAAAACTAGTAGTGGAGGTGCCCGGTATAAAACTACCCCCGGGCCCGGATTTTCTCTCCTGTATCAATATATTAATATGTCAATCAATATGTCAATATGTCAATACAAATACAAATACAATACATCAATGTACCAATATATCAATACATTAATTTGTCAATATATCATTGTATCATTACATCAATGTATCAATATATCAATACGTAAATGTATCAATATATCAAGACATCAATACATCAATATATCAATATATAATACATCAATATACCAATGTACAAGTACATCAATGTGTTAATGAATCAATATATTAATGCGTCAATATATCAATTTATCAAATAATTAATATATCCATAGGTCAATTCATCGATGCATCATTTAATCATATAATCAATATATCATTATGTCAATATATCAATACATCAATAGATCAATGCATCAATATATCGATATATCAATATACCAATTCATCAATATGTCGATATGGCAATATATTACTATGTCAATTTATCAATATTTAAAGATATCTTCATAAAAATATCAATCGATGGGAAAGTTTTTGCATTAACATAATTTTTTCTTGTCTGATATTAAGAAATTTTTTTTTTCAAAAAATTTGTAAATTCTACTGGTAGATCTGTTCTTGATCCGGGCTGCCTCTAAGTGCTATTCAAACTCCATCTCCAAAAACTTCCAATCAGTAGAAGCGAAAGGATCAAATGATAATAATTTTTTTTTCGTTGGTGAAAATTATTCCTTTCCATATTTAAACATTCAAATGAGTCTTTCAATGATTAGAAATGATGTCTTTTAGTATCTAATAATTCATAAAAAACTTTTCGAATCTGTTTGTACCAAAACCACTTCCAGTTAAAGGGGCTTATCTGGTTTTAATCAAAAAACGTATTTAAATGTTTCCCCTTAACTGCAAGCAATTAGTTTCCGAACATTCGTAATCGTTGGGTACAAAAAATTTTTTTGAGATAAATTATAAAAAGTGAAGCTATGAGTGCGTCATTGTGCCTCTTATTAATAAATACGCATAATCGAAAAAAAAAAAATGGATGGAAACGAGAGCAAAATAAAAATTAAAAAAAGATCAAAAAACAAACCCGTTTCTAAACATGTTTTATCGAGCGATCCAAGAGAAAAAAATCTTCTGAAAATGCGCTGTAATTAATAATTGTAGGATTTGGAATATGTGGACCTCACAAACGTAGATCGAAAAGTAACATAATGTTTCACTTTTATTTATTACTTTTTTGGAATATTATCAAAAACACACGATATATTAATTGCACTATATCAATTTACGGTATAGTAAAAAGTTAAATTTGTTCATTGTCTTGCCTCAAACTTTTATAGTTAAAAATGGTTTGGCTTTTAATCTTAAATTATTCTTTACTCAACTGCTATGTTCGCTTTTGACTTTGAACAGCCTTACTACGATTTTGTAAGATCTTGCCTTGGGCTAATAACTTCAGTAATAATCTATCGGATTTTAAAAAAACCAAAGTAAAACGATAATCGCATTCTGGTACATAGCTGGGCAAATCATTTGTATCAAATACAAAATCCTTCATAATATAGGGGAAATTCTGTAATGAATGAAAAAAAAAAAAAAAAACATATATGTAATAAATATGTGTCATTTGCACTTATTTCTGTAAATTACCGCTCTAAGTGGACATTTCGGCATAAAATTAATGAATCTCTTGACGCTATTATATGTCCTACTTAAAACTTTCATCTTTTGTGTCACCTCAAGAAATGCGCAACCATCTATCGGCATGTTCATCCAAGTCCATTTACCTTTGTTTGCCGTAAACACTTCGATTGTGACATGCATATTTAGTAAAGCCAAAGGTTTTTGCAATAACATAATGCCACCTTGATAGATGTTACCATTACGTTCCACTAGATAGCAGCTATAGTTTTTGAATAAATCTGGAGCAAGCGAGACACAACTAAGGCTGGTGGGCACAATGTAAAAATTACGCTAAAATCAAAAGTCTTTTTGTATCAAGAATTATATATTGTAAAGACGTATTCAAGTTCGATACCTGTGCAAAAGTAAGTTGTATAAGAAATATATATAAAAATGCTTTTTTTATTTGCATAATTTCCGCTTTCCTCAACAGCTTTAGGTTTTACCAGAGTAGTCAAAAAATTCAATGAAATATTCTTTGTTAGATTGTACAATTATTATATTTGATTGATATGGTAAATCATATGAAAAGAGCCTATAAAAAACCAGCAATTATAATATAATTACTAAACATGTTATATCAAACTAATTGCTTGCAACATTACAAATTATGAAATGTTAACAGTTTATTCCGAAACTATGGCCAATATATATGATAGTGGAAAAGCCATTGGAAGATCTAAAAGGAGGCCAGTTACAGTTTTTATTAATCGTCGTTATTAAAAATGTAGTAAACTTTTAAGGCGCACAATATGCCATTTTGCCCTCTTTTTCATATGAAAGGTGATTTTTTTTCTTTTCAAAATATATATTTTGGAAGGTCAAAAAATTAGATTACGGAGCGTTTTTAGTAGTTTAATTGGAAAATAGTAATAAGTTCAGTACTTTTTACCAAATACGAAAAATATGTACTTTGTGCTTATAGCCTGATTCAATACCTTTCCAAAAGTGGTCCACAAAAAAATTGCAAAATTTGCTATTTCTATCAGACTAGGCAGGAAACAAAACCATGTGCTAAATTTCAGCGAAATGAGAAGGGGTATGTTAAATCTGGTTTCCAAAGGTATGGATTGAATTGTGGATACACCGAGAAAACAATATGATTATTTACACCAAAAACTTGCAATAATTAACAAATGATATATTTGATAAGGTATGTATACGTAAAAAAGTAGTCGCAGTAAACAAAGAGTGTCGCGTTCAATATTACATTAAAAGCAAATGTAAGAGATGTAATCGTATTAGAATTTTTTGTTTTACATTTCTTCATCATTGGTATTTGGAATTTTGAACAGCTTTTAAAATAAATTCATCGAAAGGTCATGTACGAGATTTAATTAAGCACAAAAAACACGATTTTCCACATTTGCCTCACAAAGACATTGCATAAAGTATAAATATTGCAAAATCTACAGTGGCTTGCGTAATTTAAAACTTCTGTGAACGATTAACTACGGAAAAGGGCGTTGGAGGTGTTCGAAAAAAAAGATTAACATCAGAGGAAAAGGCAAAGGAGGTGTTATGTACCTATAAAAAAATACTGGACTCTCCATTAGAGATGTGGCTAAAAAAGTGCATATGTCGCCCGGAAACGTACAGAAAGTTTGCAGAGAGAAAGGTTTTCAATCATATTAAGTACTTTTGGCACCAATTAGTAATGATAAGCAAAACACAGCTGCTTAAACTCACTCACGAAAGCTCTACGACCGTTTTGTATACAATTTTGAATTAATTTTAATGGACGACGAAACTTACGTCAAGCTGACTTTAAACCCTTCCGGGTCAATTTTTTTACACCGCAAAGAAGAAGGGAGATGTTGCGCCAAGCTTAAAGTAAAAAAGTATACAAGTTTGCTAGAATATGTTTGGTTTGCAATCTGTAAATGCTGTTTGAAGTTTGAAGAGCTCAGTATTTATCACAACTGGTACAATTACCCACCAAATTTATGTGAAAGAGTGCTAGCAAAAAAGTCTGTAGCATATGACACGCCACACAGTGCGGCAAAATCCAAATATCCTGGCCAAAAGTCCAAAAATAAACTTTAATTCTGGGAAGTTTTGGTTAAATATTTTGAAAAACAATTGTCCAGGATATCAGTAACCGAAACAATAATATGGTTTCGACTTTTACTTTATAGCGTACAAACGCCAAAACATAGAAAATTTTTTGATATCAAAAATTTTTATTAAAATTGTGCCATATTAAAATCGCTGGGCAAGTTTTGTTTACAATTGAAAATAATTTTTCGGCTGCCATCCTTCAACTCTGTTCTTTTCTGAAAATTTTGATATATCACTCACATTCATATAAGACAAAAATACCGGTAAAAATGGCATATTTCTAAGAAACCCAAAATTTCTGTAAAGTACGTTGAACGCGAGAGTGCCAAAAAAAATTTGAACTTATTTCCAGCAATTTCTCGGCATGATTTGATAGACTGAAGTATTGTTTACCTTCTCTTTAATTTGCAGTCCCCACTCATGCCCACTCCTCAAATTACACTAATTAATACATACCTGCTCCAGTAAAAAAAAAAAAATTGATTGAAAATAAATAATTTTTTTAATAAAAATTGATTGCTGTACATGAGAAAGAAGCCTAATTTTATATCGAATCTGAGTCACTGCTCTCGGTTTCACTTCCCTCGGCTTCACTCTTTTATAATTTTTATTGCCTAAATCAAGGATTGGACTTTTCAAAAGGTTTACAACATTTTGAGAAAGGCTGGATTGGTTTTTTTTTTTTTTTGATTTTTTCTGAACAAAGAGATTATCGGATCCGAGGATACCAACATCATATGAAGTATACCTTCATTTGGTTTTTCTCTTCATATTTTTCTTGCTCGATCTCTTCTGTAATTTCTGAAATCTTTATTTCGTGCTTCTTGAGCTACCTCGCTCATCATACCTATAGGTAGTGGACAATGTCCACTGGACATGCTTTGATAACGTCTGCCCCATGAATAAGTACCTGGAAAAAGTAATAAATTATAAGGTTTTATGTATTTTTTTAGAAAATGCAAATCTAAAAGATGATTTAGAAAAACATACCTTATGGACGGATGCTGGCATGTAGTACCACGGGTACTCAGAAATATATAATCTGGCAGTCTCCAATGCATACACGAGTGACATATTGGTCAAAGGCCAATTATTAAAATGGGCAAATATTTAAGTTTTTTCTCACTCAGTAGATATAATTGGTATGAATCACTTTTTATTAGCATGCAGTTTTTACAATACGGCAAAAAGACCCCGGCATGCCGAAGTGGTGGTGGACGTATTAATTTTTGGACTAGGCCCATTCTCTTTGAAAATGTTCTTCTATTAATTTTAAAAAATTTCTGATTTAAAATGCCTAAGTTTTGACCGAAATTAATTTATGTTACATGGGAGGTGGGTGAACTTGGGTTTTAATCACGCCCATTTTTTACAAATATAATAAATTAGTTATATACTATTATTTTATCAAATTAAAACAATTTCTGATGGAAAATCTAAGAGTTATGATAAAAATCTATTTTAGGTCATATTGGAGGTGGGCGTTTTTAATCTTTGACCACGCCTATTTTTTGCGGATATCATTTATGAGTTGTATACTCTCATTTTACTAAATTTAATCAAGTACTGATGAAAAATGGTGGAATTATGGTCGAAATTAATTTTATGTCATATGGGAGGTGGGCGTGTCCGTTGGTCAATTTTGTTCAAATTTACATATATAGCTTACGAACATTTAAGAACCATGCCTGCTTAGTTTGAAAACTCTACGGCTATTCTTTCGACTTTTGGCCGGGATTTTTGGATTTTGCCGCACTGTGCGCCATCGCGAAAACCCGGTTTATTATTTTGGCCAAATATGTTGAGTTGTCACTATTGTAAATTGGCCATGAATTGTTATGAAGAGAATAAGGTCAATGTTGTACCAAAAAATGCATATCCTCCAAATTGGCCTGAGCTTCGTCTTATTGGAAAATACTGGCAATATATTGAAGAGAAAATGAAAAGAAACTAAAACAAAACTGTATCAAAGTATCATACCAGGTCACCCAAAGTGATGTGCAGAGCCTAATGGCAGGTATTAAATCAAAGTTGCGATTTTTTGCATGTACCTAAACCAAATGAGCAAACTTTTTCATTTTCTTAAAGAAATGCCTTTGTGCTTAAAAAAAATGTATTACTTTCTTTTTTTGGTCAAAAAGTAAACTTTTTACACCCATTTTTTGTCGACTACTTTTTTTCGTGTACGTTCTAGAGGTGTTCTAAGAATGTATGGAGATCCTTAGTAACAACATTTTGATAGTTGACACCCCTCAATTTTGCGAGGTTGGAAAAATAAATGAGTTTGCAAAAAAAATTTTTGGGGTGGGGTGAGAGTAAAGGTTGGCGCATCGAGGTCAAAGGTGAGAGAAAAAGGGAAAAAATTTACATGCAGCCCTACAAATGTTTAGGGATCACCTCTAGAGGGGTCAACTGTGTGACCGACCCACATTATTTTTCCACCCAACATTTTTACCAAGCATACTTACCCCCTATCTCTAACCCCCAAGGGGGCTCCCATACAAAATTTCCATTTTTAGGAAATAGAAGGGTCAGAAAAGGGAATGGTCCCTAATTTTTTTTCCTCCCCAACATTTTATCCCAACATACTTACCCTCTATCTCTGACTCTTTAGGGGGCTCCCATACAAAATAGATGTCATAGACATGAAAAATATTGAAATTTAATAGTCAAATAGGCCCATAACTGCCCAAAAGTCACTCCTAGAGGAGTCAAATATATGTCCGACCCCCATTAGCCCCCCTCCAAAGTTTTTTCTCAGCATATCTACCCCTTATCTCCAATCCTTAAGGGGGCTCCCATACAAAATTACTGTTTTTATATAAAACGCCCCCACTGCCCTAACTGGCCCACGGGTACTCCTAGAAGGGTCAAATGTATGACCGACCCTCATTTTTTTTTTGCGACCTATATTTTTTCCCCTTTTTTCAACCCTGAAACGGGCTGTCATACCATTTTTTTTTTATATAAATTTTCCTAGAAATAATGGGGTCTGCCATACATTTGACCCCTCTAAGGGTACCCATGGTCCAGTTAGGGCAGTGGGGGCAGTTTTTAAAAAAACTTTAACTTTGTATGGGAGCCCCCTTAAGGACTTGAAATAGGGGGTAGGTGAGCTGTGAATCTTTGGAGTGGGGTAATGGGGGTCAGTCATATATTTGACTCCGCTAGGAGAGACTCCTGGGCAGTTATGGGCCTATTCGACGATTTCCTTTCCATATTTTTTTTTTGTCTATGACATCAATTTTGTATGGGAGCCCCCTAAAGAGCTAGAGATAGAGGGTAAGTATGGTGGGAAAAAATGTTGCGAAAGAAAAAATATTAGGGCACGATCATACATTTGACCCTTCTAAGGGCACCCTGGGAGTGGTGGGGGTCGATTTCATAAAAATGTCAATTTTGTATGGAAGCCCCCTTAGGGGTTAGAGATAAGAGGTAGGTATGCTTGGTAAAAATGTTGGGGGAGAAAAAATAATGTGGTTCGGTCATACATTTGAACCCTCTAGAGGTGGTCCCTTTTGTAGGGCTGTAAGTAAATTGCTTCTCCTTTTCTCTCAATTTTGACCTCGATGCGCCAACCCCTACCCTCACCCCATCCCCAAAATTTTTTTTGCAAACTCATTTTTTTTTTTTCCAACCTCACAAAATTGAGGGGTTTCAAGTATCAAAATCCAAAATTCGTGCACTAAAACGCCCCTAGTACGTGCCTTATACCAATATATCAATAAATTAATATAAATCAATATATCACTATATCAATATAACAGTTTGAAAATATATCAAGAAAATTTTTACTTGAGTTATACTTACAATAATTTTGGACAACAAATTGATTTTACCAAAACTATTTTTCCTAGGTATCCGGATATAATGCCACACATAGACCACAAGGCTTCATAATGATACCGAAGACTCTTTCATTCAAGTCTATTCATACATATTCATTCATCGTGTTTGTCCAAACTGAAGAACACTGTCTGTTCAGGGAATCTTTCGATGTCACTGTAGTGACTTCATTAAATACATATACTCTAAAAAACAAAGTTTTCATAAATCTAAAATTTCAAAAATAAATTCATTCGGTTTTTAGATTTTCTGATTTCAAAATAACCAACGCTGGTCTATTTGTAACTTAAATACTACATTCACAAACACAAACTTTAATTTTTGTGAATTCATATAATCCATTGAAAAGCGAAATTATACTTTCGTTGGAGACTATGTCCAATTAAAGTGCATGATGCCCAAATAGACAATGATTTAAAATCGTTGGGTGCATCAAAGCTGGAACTTTGGTAAATCGATATATCTTTCGTTAACCCATCTTTGCCCGTACCAAGATTCCGTGAACGGACTTCGATGAAACTTAGTTCAATGTCTTAAAATAGTCTAATTAAGATAAGTATTGGGTGTTGGAATTAATTTTAAAGATTTTTTTCGGTTTTTGAGCATTTATTTAGAAACAACGGTACAATGTATATTATTCAAGGTATTGTCCATTGTTAGCTACAACATTTTCCTATCTTTCTGGCAGCATATGGACTCCGCGCCGGAAGAACGACTCGTCTTTTGAGGCAATCAAAGAATCGACCCATTTTTTTGTATCCTCGTAAGAAGTAAAGCGCTGCTCAGCCAAGCCATGCGTCATCGATCTGAATAGGTGGTAGTCGGAAGGTGCTATGTCTGAGTTATAAGGCGGGTGGGGTAGCACATCCCAATTCAGCGCCTCCAACGTTTCCTTGACGGTTCTTGCAACATGTGGCCGTGCGTTGTCATGTTTAAAAACCACTTTGTCGTGTCTTTTGACATATTTCGGCCGTTTAACCTTTAATGCTCGGCTCTATTGCATCAATTGTTGTTGGTAGCGTTCCCCAGTGATGGTTTCGTTAGGTTTTAGCAGCTCATAGTACACGACACCCTTCTGATCCCAACAAATACACAGCATAAGCTTCGCGCCATGAATATTCGGCTTGGCCGTCGATGTTGATGCATGGCCGGGTGGTCCACACGATTTTTTTCGCTTAGGATTATCGTAATCGATCCACTTTTCATCGCCAGCGTGTGTGCGTTGTGCTTCAACCGCTTTTTTCTTCAAATGGAAGCACAAAAGTAAAGCTTCCAGCAAATTGCGTTTTGTTGGAACGAAAGTCGACATGTTCACAGAGAAAAAAATATATGTTGTTTACACTTCAGTGGAATGACACATACTGAAAAATGAAGCTTAGACAATGTGCTTTGAAATGAATATAGTCACAGGTGTGCCCGATGCGATCTATTGATAGTTACGCTATCTTTTAGAAAACCTTTAAAACTAATTCCAACACCCAATATATATAAAGTTTCATCAAAATGGTGTTCGTGATTTTCGAGTTTTGAAATGGTAACAGTGGACTCATATGTATAGAAATTTTGTCTAAGTGACGAATTTAAAACTTAATATATTTGTATTGAAAATGTGTAATTTTGTTTAGAATAACAATGGATAAATATGGGAACTATACATGTTTCATCGTCTAATATGAAACAAAATTTCTAGAAATGTCTCGAGATTAGTCATGCTTGGTTTTTAAAAATAAACTTTTAATATTTGACTTTTATTTTTATGGAATATAATTCAAAATAGTCGCAATATTAGTAACAATAGTAAAAATTTAAATTTGTTTATTGCCGTGCGTCAAACTTTTATTAAGAGCTAATAAACTTTTGGTTTGACTTCAAATCTTACTTGAGTGCAATAGCTGTTCAAATCGCACTTTATTTGACTTTTACTTATGTTCGCTTTCGTCTTTGAACAGCCTTACTACGATTTTGTAAGACCTTACCTTGGGCTAACAATTTCAGTAATAATCTATCGGATTTTAACAAAACCAAAGTAAAACGATAATCGCACTCTGGAACATAGCTGGGCAAATCATTTGTATCAAATACAAAGTCCTTTATAATATAGGCGACATTCTGTAATGAATGTAAAAAAGCATTTATATGAATATGCACAATTTTTCCTGCCCACCTTTGTTAATTTACCGCTCTCAGTGGACATTTCGGCATAAAATTAATGAATCTCTTGACACTATTATATGTCCTACTTAAAACTTTCATCTTTTGTGTCACCTCAAGAAATGCACAACCATCTATGGGCATGTCTATCCAAGTCCATTTGCCTTTGTTTGCCGTAAACACTTCGATTGTGACATGCATGTTCAGTTCAGCCAAAGGTTTGTACAGTACCATAATACCACCTTGATAGATGTTACCATTACGTTCCACTAGATAGCAGCTATAGTTTTTGAATAAATCTGGTGCTTGCGGAACACAACTTAAGCTGGTTGGCACAATGTGAAAATTGCGCTAGAATTAAAAGTATTTTAAGTCAAGAATTATTTATCAAGGATTATATACCAATTATTAAAAAAACTTATTCAACTTTGTTACCTGTGCAGAAGTAAGTTGTATTAGAAAAATGTAAAATGCTGCCTTTATTTTCATTATTCCAACTTTCCACTACAGCTTTAGATTCAAGCAGAGTACTCAAACATATTCAATAAAAAATTCTATTTTAGATTATAGATACAATTGTACATATTTGAATGATATGATCTATCATATGAAAAGTGACTAGTAAATCCAACAATTATAAGGTCATTACTAAACGTGTTATATCGAACTAATTGTTTAAGTTTTGCTAAAATTGGGAATAATAACAATACAAATTATGAAATGTTGACAGCTTTTTCCAAAGGAATGGCCAATATACGATATGTAATAGTGGGAAAATCATTTTTCGACAATATAAATATTTATCTCAGAGTTGCAAAACTACAGACAGACAGATCAAACTATGGAAATAGTGACTCAAGAGATGACGTTTACCAAAAATGTGTATACACTTTTTATTAAATGAAAGATAGTTTGGTCTTCCTTCCATGAAAAATATTTTCGTAGATCCGAAAAAAGAGACCAAAGACCGTTTTTATTAATCGTAGTATTAAAATAATAGTAAAAGTGGTAATTTTTACCATATAGCAGAAAACTGACCTTGTGCTTATAGCATTATTGATTTTCCTAAAATAGATCAGAAAATGAAAATCGGTTAAGAAATGCCTTTGTGAGTTTTGTGAAGAAGTTTTGATTAATTTCTTATTTTAAAAAAGTCAAAAAATCATAAATTCTAACCCTGTTTCGCGCCTTTATATTTTCGTTCTTTTTTGTATTAAAAACGATCTGTTTTGCATTCCAAAAAACAAATTTTGGAAGGTCAAACAAAGAACGCAACGGAGAGTTTTTAGTAGTTTAGTACTGAAAAAGTAGGCACTAAATTTAGTACTTTTTACCAAATATGAAAAAATATACTTTGCTCTTGTAGCCTGATAATAACTTTTCAAAAATGGTCCACAAAAAAACATTGCAAAATTTTCGTTTTGCCATTTCTATCAGACTAGGCAGGAAACAAAACTATGTACAAAATTTCAGCGAAATGGGAAGGGGTATGGCAAATCTTGTTACAATAAGCTTGGAATGAATTGTTGATTCACTGATATTTACACCAAAATTTAGTAGAAATTAACAAATGATAAGTATATTTGATATAGCCGAATCGAATATGGTATATTTGGTTCAACCGTATATTTGTTAACAATCACCAAATATATGTTTGAATTTAAAGACCTTTATTTTTATTAGTCTTTTTACTTATTAGTAACTAACATGGCAATATTTGCTAGGATCACGGTGAAATCATACAATAAAATAAAACATTTGTAATAAATTAAAAAAAAATCTTCTCTGTAATTTGAAAGCACTCGCCAAGTTGCAAGAAAACTAAAAAAAAAACTACTATATCCTACCATATATTTAGCAGCTACATTTAAAACCTTGGTGTAACTATTTTTCTGAGGAATAGTTTTGTTCCCTACCTGAAGACTTTGAAAGTGGACCAGCGCTTAAGAGCGCTGCGGGTCATTGAGGGCAAGGTTAACCGCCCGCAAAATTTGATGGTTTAGTTTGTTCGTTTACAGTTGAGGCAATTGAATTCCTGTTTTTCAGAAGCAGGGATTTCGTTGTGATCATGCTGTTAAGGCAGTTGAATGCTCATATTTTTAATCCCACGGCAGCGGCTTTTTAAAGCGCTTCAGAAATTTTTGTATCTGGCTTATTTTGTGGTTCGACAAGATCACCCGTTCTTAAATCAAATTGGTTGTTTTATGGTTAATCCCGATCGCCGAAAAGAGCTTTAGTGTCATAAAACGAGCTTTTCACCTCATATCATAAAAAACCTTGTTTTTACCGTCGGGAGATGCTATGAGTTTGCATTGCTAATCACCAATAGGTTCGGGCACTTACGCGATTTCCGATTCTCATGCTTTTACCATACACATTCCATTTCGGTATCCTTGTGTGAGGGCAAAAGCACGTTTCTTGTGTATTGAGTATTCTAAGTTGTTTTGACTAAAATCAGAAATTACATGATTGATCACGTTGGATACATTCCAGTTTAGAGTCCCACGGTTTGGCTTCTGCTGAAACTTGATTAGGGTGATTTGATTAAAATATTTAGTCATTGCTTTATGAATCAATTAGGAATTGATTGCTTTGCAAACTCACAACAGTAAGAGGGATAAGGAATTGGAACTATCTGGACACAATGAACGCATGTAAATTACTGAATCTTAGAGCTTAACCATCAGAACGATATTATATGAGATATGAATTGAAATCTAAAAAAGTTCTTTCGAATCATATACATGGTGATACGGAAGAAAATTATTTACGTATAAAAGTGTCGCTAAAATCGGTTGATATGAAAAAATTTGTTTTTTTTTTGCTGATTCAGAATCTGTTTTTAGCGAAATCCTACCAGATCCCTTCCAATAGTTATAATAAAAATACCTTTTAATAAGTATTTTTGGAATTCTTCAATTAAAAATATGTTGTTACATTTGCATAAGGTTACGAAGCTTCTGCGAGCTAATAGGGGAGGCCTAGGTTTACAAAAAATTGCACTTGGAGAGGGGTCTAAAATGTACCCCTAAGGAGTTATAGGGTTAAAACTGATTTTCTGCCTCTTTTCAGAAAAAAAAATTTTCTTGGATCACCCTAACGTTTTAGGGAAAACATTTCTATGGCAAAGTTTTAGCTAATTGTAAAAGCTTTCAGATAATGTATATGGTTTATAGGGCTTAAGAGGATTTAGCAACGTTCTGTACCTTTAAAATTGATATTTTAATTTTTTTTCCCATTTTTTGACTTTGATGGCCATTTTAGTATGAAAAAGGTCCAAGATCCAAGAAAAAATTTTTTTTTCTGAAAAGAGGCAGAAAATCAGTTTTAACCCTATAACTCCTTAAGGGTACATTTTAGACCCCCCTTCGGATGCAATTTTTTGTAAACCTAGGCCTCCCCTATTACCTCCCAGAAGCTTCGTAACCTTATGCAAATGTAACAACATATTTTTAATTGAAGAATTCCAAAAATACTTATTAAAAGGTATTTTTATTATAACTTTTGAAAGGGATCTGATAGGATTTCGCTAAAAACAGATTCAGAATCAGCAAAAAAAAAAGCAAATTTTTTCATATCAACCGAATTTAGCGACACATTTATACGTAAATAATTTTCTTCCGTATCACCGTGTATAGTCAATCAAAGTAAATCTAATAAAATAAAATACTTAATTAAAAAACAGAACTTTCTTGTCTGTGATTCGAACATATTCCTTCAGGTTATACATTCGGCTAAGTCTGTCTACATTTGCATTCATTGTTATTTTGAATTGATTTTAAGCAAAATTTTAAACAAACAATTCAATAAGTATTGATAGTTTTTTATAACTTATTTCAAATAAGTTGTTTTGAAAATAATGTCAGTATGTTTTTGAAGATTTTCAATACTTGTTGAATTTTTTGTACCTATACTATTGCACTCAAAAGTATTCATATTACTCACATCAGTTTGAGAATATTCGATGACACTACTGCACTCACGCATAGTATAAATTATTTTTAGATGCGGTATTCATTCATACCGTTCACTTTATGTACTTGACTATAAACTGTACTGAAGTAGTGTGCAATAGTGTCACAAATGAATGCATTCATGAAGATGTCTACTTGATATGGGGCAGACACTGATAAACAATATGCCTGCATCGGAACAGAGGCCTTCGGTGTGTATTTTATTTTAAAGAGTCCTTTGTAATGCCAATTTTCGCTACCAAATCTAACACTGTACGCATTAAATTTTTAAAAATTTATTATTTCTTGATAAACAAAATGCCAATAATAAGCAAAAAAAAAAAAAATTCAATAGAATCAAGAAACTCAAAGAAAGGGAAGAGGTGGATCAGGAGTAAAAGACAAAATCAGAAAACCTGCAAACAATGACATTTAAGGCTGCTGCTGCTTCAAAAAGCGGCTTTGTTAACCCACAGCAGAGGTACTTGCGACAAAATTGACATTAACAACAATGACAGGCAAAATGTTGAAGGAACAAAATATACAAAATGATGCAAAATGTAAAAGAGAAAAACAATGTCAAATGTCAAAGGTGAAAAATGTGTCAGCTGGGGAATAAAAAAATTCAAATAAAATAAAAGAAAAATAAATGAGTAGTGTTATCCTTCACAGTTGAATTTAATGACATATAAAGCTTTTAAAGACAAAGACTTTTACAAATCTTTATATTATAAAAATTAAAGCAATAGCTAAATAGGAAATGATAGCAAGAGAAACTAATTTGAAGCATGAAAGAACTCTAGCATAAACAGCAAAACTAACTAACTAACAACGCTCGCCTACATTGGCTTTATTAACATGCGTTATGCAACATCGCTGAAAGCTTAAAAGTATGTAAGTGATAATTGTTTTTGCTTTCATTTGCTGCAAATTACCCTTAGTAGCAGAAGCAGCATCACGCTGAAATGGTCAAAAGAAATGCCGCCTACTGCAAGGATGTTTTGATGATGATGATGTTGATTATCATGACGCCAACATAACAACAACTATTGTAAAACTTACTTTTCCGCTCTGTAGACGTTGATGTTATCTCAACACTTCTCCACTCGCATACTACTTAATGCACTGTTGTTGCGTTGCACAGTAGAGATGTGGTTATTTGTGAATATCTTGGTTACCGGTTAGGTACTTCATGTCATCCAACTCACCGTAGTTCTTAGCAGCGCCCAATGTTTTATCAGCTTTATACCAGTGAGTTCTAAAGTCTATTGTTAGATCAGTGGAGTAGCATTTCCTTTCTTTCATTACCCACCAGTATATGCCACATATTTTCGGCAAGTATCTACTAAATTTCATCGAAATCTCATGCTTAGTTTGTGAGATAGTCAAATCTCTCTGAAAAATTTTTGGGTAAACTCAGGAGATATGGCATTATTTTTGTTAAAATGCTATAAAACTAAAATTTAAAGTTTTTTTTTAAGAATCTAAACAGGAATTTATTCCTTAATTAAATTGAAACAAAAAAAAGTAAAAACAAGTTAAATTTTTAACAATAAAATAAAACGTACTTCAATATGGGTGATATGGCACCGTATTATGGGTGATTTGGCACCATATTATGGGTTATTTGGCACCATATCATGGGTGACTTGGCACTATATCATGGGTGTTTTGGCACACTTTTAAGTTTTGTTGCTAGAATTGTTGCATGTTTTCGTATAAGATGTACATTGTACATGGTTCATGTGACCACATGCTGCACATTACGCCTTGGATCCAATCATCTGGTTTAGTGGTTTGTGCATAGATTCTCCACATCCAACGCACCTATCAGATTCATATTGCAATAAAATATTTTTGGAATTTTTTCCGTTTATTTTCTTTCGTTCAGCTTGGAGTTTTTCGAAGTCAGAAGTACAGGCACGTTATCACTTAACACCATTTCTGCGGTAAGTCACTTGTATTCAAAGCTTTCGAAAGTTTCCTTAAACTTGGGAAAACCTCAAATTAATCAACTCAAAATGAACTGAAGTTCCTACATGATTAAAATTCTGCTATTCTGTAGTGACTACTTTCAAGCGCTTCATATAACATGCAAAGGGAGAAATGCCAACAGAATCATTTCACCCGCAGTAATGGGTTGCCATTTCTCCCTTTCAATATAGTATAAATCAATCGAAAATCAAATTACACTCAATTCTGTTTATTTTGATATGTGCACCATGGAGCTGTATCAAATACTCACAGCTCTATTGTCTCTCGAAATATATGCAAAACAAAAGTCAGTCGTTTTTTTTTCCCAACATTTTTTAATAATCCCACACACTAGTAATTACTGCAACTACAGCTAAACAAACTATGCACCACGAAGGCACTTCCGCAGCTGAATTAAATTGGGTCCATTTTTAAATGCTATGAAAGCTGCAAGTATTGAAATTGAGAGGGGTGCCATATCAAATTTAGGTGCCATATCACTTGAGGTTTCATATCACCTGGGGTGCCACATCTCTCGGGCTTACCCTATTAAAAGTCATTGATGGCCAGTGATTCGCAGGTTACTCACCGCTCTGCTGCCTCTCGAAATATATGCAAAACAAAATTCAGTCATTTACTTTCCTAACATTTTTTTAATAAATTCCCCACTAGTGATTGTTTCTGCTACAGCTAAACAAACTATGCACCACGAAGTCTCTTCCGCAGCTGAATTAAACTGGGTCCATATTTAAAGGCTATGAAAACTGCAAGTATTGAAATTGAGATGGGTGCCATATCACTTGGGGTGCCATATCACCTAGGGGTGCCACATCTCCCGAGCTTACCCTACCAAAGGTCACTGATGACCAGTAATTTGCAGGTTACTGATGACTAGTTGCTTACTGTTTACCGCTTAGTAGCTTACTGGCTACTGGTTACTGGTGACTGCTCTCAATTTAGCGGCTTACTGATAAATGGTCACAGATTTATGGTTCACATTGCAACTACGCAGCTTATTTGTAACTGCTTAGAGTTGGCTGGTCACCACTAAGCAGTTTACTGGTGACTGATTGTTAGTGATTTCGCCTATTAGCAGCTTACTATTCACAGATGACTAGTAGTCACTTACCACCTAACTGGTGACTGATTACAGCTCAAATTTTAAAAGCTTACTAGTCACTGGTCATAGATGAGAGGTAGCCACTTACTAGTGACTGTTTTCGAGCAACTATTCCCGTTCGATATTTAGCAGCTCACTAGTAACTGGTCATAGGTAACAAGAAACCACTAAAGTTTACTGATGACCGGTTACCTGCGACACCAAATAGCTTACTAGTAGCTGGGTATAGGTTATTGGACAAGGTTATTGGTTACTGATTGCTAGTGTTCTTTCGCTACTTAGAAGCTTAGTAGAAACTTCTTACATATAAGTGGTTCTTACTAGGCAGCTAACTGGTGACTGGTTACTGGTAACTGTTAATAACTATACATCGTACTGAAGAATAGTAAGAGGTTACTGGTCCCAGCTAAGCAATTTAGTTTTAAAAAGATACTGGGAGTCTCTAAGTTGCAATTATCGCTGGTGATCATCAAAAATTGTTACAGACAGAATGAAACATATGTTCGTACCGCTATTTTGCTCATCTCTATTGCACAGTGGGGCAAATATTGCATAATATAATTACTTCATATTTAAGAAAGTTTTTATGAAAAAATTGCAATGAAAAGCTGTGTTTTTTTATAGCAAGAACTCACACTATGCAGCTTCCACGTTACATTAGCCAACATTACACTAATACTCCAACTCAAAGCCGGAAGTGTCGGCTTCGTTTTTTCATCTTTAGCGCTTCTGTTGCCAGGCCTGCTTCTTTGTTGCGAAAAAAAAAATGTTTTTCTCCCCTTGGTTTTTTTTTACGCTTTACAACATTTTGTTGTTGCCGACAAATAAAAATAAGGGTCAACAACTTAGCTATTGTATGCGTAACATTTTTACCGGTAACAATAGCTGACGGCTTTCTTAGGGTACTTCAAAAAAAAAAAAAAAAAAACAATTGCAAAAGTGTGGGCGCAAAAAGAAAAAAAAATTCTATGAATGAAAGATGAATGAAGGAGATAGCAACACAAAAAAAAAACGAAATTGCTGCTGTGTAAAAGCAGCTTTTGGTTGACAACAGCAACAGCAACATACAATGTAGTCATGCTGTTACTTTTAAGTGTTAAAGTAAAACCATTTTCCCTTTGCTTTCTTTTGTTTCTTTTTGTTTCTTATTTTTCTTCTTCTTCTTCTCTGCAACTACAACAACAATGCATTTAATATTTTCTTGTTGATGCTGCTGCTTTTGTTGAATAGCAACAGCAGGAATACAAGAGAACGAAAGAAAAAAAAAACACAAAAGTGTTGCATACTTTTAAGCTGCTTTGTTTGCTTAAAAGGATTTTCAACTCTTTGACATTAATTTTTTTGTTCAAAAATATTTTTTTTTTAATAAAGAAATTTTTGTTTAAAAAAATTAGATCCTTAAATTTTTTGATTTCAATCACTTTATTCTGGTGTTCTACAATAAATTTGAAAAATCGGCAACAAGATCCCTGTCGCATTAAAAAATTTGTGGGCTCAACAGTCACCAAAATCATTTTGATTTTATTGAAAATGTCTTACTAAAGGTTTCGTCTAAAAAAAAGTGTTGTCACATAATTAACCACATCAGAAATTTTTGTTTCAATAGAGAAATATAGGAAAAATTGACAATGCTTAATGCTTTTACTGGGAAATACAGGGTAGCTGATTCGAAGTGTTGCCAATTCAAAAGACTATATTTTTAGTTTCCATGCACAGATTTTATTGATCAAACGCTATAATTGTTGGGAAATGTTCAAATTTTAAGAATCTACTTGAGATTTTCGATATGGCCACCTTTGGCCTTAACTATGGCCCGTAGACGGTCGAAGGACTAGTCGCTTGCTGCACGAATTTGATTTTGTGGAAGTTTGCGCCATTTTCGTTGAAGGGCCACTTTTAGCGCATCAACGCTCTGGTATTTTTTAGTCAAGACCTTTTTGTCCAACATACTCCAGATTGAGAAATCCAGCGGATTCTCATCAGGCGAATTTGAGAGCCATTGTTGAGCAGAAATGAAGCTAGGAACGTTTTTTTCTAACCATTCTTGATTCACACGAGCTTTGTGTGACGGTGCCGAGTCTTGTTGGAATGTCCATGGCTTGCGACCGAAATGTTTGCGTGCCCACGGTAGTAAAGCACCCTCCAACACTGATTCACGATACACCTGGGCGTTTACTTTGACGCCAGCGGCCAAAAAAACGAGTGGTGAGCGCCCATCAGCAGTCACTGCAGCCCAAACCATCACAAGGTGCCTGCGTCCTGGTGGCCAAACGAACATTCAAATTTTCGTAGGACCTCTCTGTCAAGTAAACCCGATCATTTTTTTTGTTTACATATTGCTGGATACAGTAATTTTTCTCATCAGAGAAGACAATTTGTGACAGATTTTCGGTGGCGTGCAAGCGCAACAACTCCTCGGCTCTATCGAGCCTAACTTTTTTTTGAGCAGGAGTGAGATCATGCGCCTTTTGGAACTTGAGGGCCTTTAGTCCGAGTTTGTTTGACAATATGTGTCGCATTCGTTCACGCGATGTTTTCAGCTCGGCAGCCATTTGTCTGCCACTGCGTCTCGGATTTCGCTCAATTCTGGCCTTCACCTTTCGAACCATTTCTGGTAATGTTGCAGTTATTTTCCGACCACCACCATGTCGTTCGGCAACGCTGCCGGTACCATTGTAACGTGTTATGGTCCGATACACAAACATTTTATTCACTTTTAAATGTTTCAGCTCACGAACAATTGCTGGTTGCGATTTTCCAGCCAAATAAAGAGCAATCACACTATTACGTTTGAATTCCATTTCGAAAATTTTTTATTTTCAATAAATTGACGCGCAAATGCTTTTGGTTACTTGATGACAATAGAATGAACTAACAGCATGCCAATATTTAGACAGCTGTCATGTTCCATCTGTCAGATAAGTCTATCTGAAGTTGGTAACAGTTCGAATCAGCCACCCTGTACTTCGATCAAGGTGTAGAGCAATATAGATAACGGCTATAGGAATAAAGAAAACACAAAATATTTAGCGCAAGCACAAACATATTTTCTCAAAATTATATATACAGGGTGCATTGCATAAGGTTACGAAGCTTCTGGGAGGTGATAGAGGAGGCCTAGACTAACAAAAAATTGCACCTGGAGGGGAGTCTAAAATGTACACCTGAGGAGTTATTAGGTAAAAACTGATTTTCTGACTTATTTAAAAAAAAAAAAAATTTCTTGAATCACACTAACGTTTTCGAGAAAGCATTTCTATGGCGAAGTCTTAGCTAATTGTTAGAGCTTTCAGACAGTGTATATTTTTTAATAGGATTTCGCAAAGGTCTTTACGTTTAAAGTGCATATTTTAATTTGTTTTCCTAATTTTTTGACTATTAAAATATCCTTTTATAATTTTTTTTTTTTTTTGAAATTCTCGTGGAATTTCCTTTAATTTGAAAGTACATTTGTCTTCCCAATTTTTTTGATTGAAGTCAGAAAAAAATAATTTTCTATGTAGCACACGGGTTACCTGCATATGATGTGCGCGCTACTCGTGCTGCTCTTTATCTACTGGAGCCTTCAAACGGAAAAGTATTTTTTTTCTGACCTTATTCAAAAAAATTGGTATGACATATTAAAGGAAATTCAACGAGAATTTCAAAAAAAAATTATAAAAGGATATGTTAATAGGACATTTTTCATACTCAAATGGCCGCCAAAGTCAAAAAATGGGCAAAAAAAATTAAAATATCAACTTTAAAATTCTAGAACTTTGCGAAATCCATTTAAAACCTATAAACCATATACACTAGCTGAAAGCTCTTACTTCGCCATAGAAATGCTTTCTCTAAAACGTTATAGTGATCCAATAAAATTTTTTTTTCTGAGACAAGTCTGCAAATCAGTTTTAACACTACAACTCCTCAGGAGTACATTTTAGAGCCCCCTTCTAGTTGCAATTTTTTGTTAGTCTAAGCCTCCTCTATCACCTCCCAGAAGCTTCGTGACCTAATGCAATACACCCTGTATATATTCTTGATAAGCGCCATCACCGGAGTCTGGCTGGCTGGCTGGCTTTGGTTCACTACCTCCGTCGCTAAAGTTAGCTCGTGGAATTCAAATGAGCGAAATCGGTCGACAGACAGGCCTACCGCCCATGCAAAAAATATGTTCAAAATGCAACTTTAGAAGCATTTTTCACGACATTACAACCAAAATACACACAAATACTACGAATTCTAAGCGCAAGATCTGTCCAAAAACTGGGTGAAATCGGAAAAGAGGGCATGGCACCTCCCATACAAGCAAAAGCTTCAAAGGCTATAGCCTTAGTAGTTTTAAGTATTTTTATTTTCAATGAATTGCAATAATACTTATGTCGCATAGATTTCTTTACATAATAAATTTTATTAATTTTTAAATTTTAGTTTTGTTCATTAAATGGGACGTATTGCCATATGGACATACTTAAGTGAATCCTCATTTTCATTAAAAGAATACCAACTAATAGCCTCATCGTTGTCATCGCTGCCATATACACCATTTAAATTGCTAAAAAATTCATATGTTTATGTCAGTATAGAAGAAACAAGAACCATTGAATTACCTTTCATCGCAGTTGTTGTACCACCACGCTCCTTTGGAATCCTGAGCACAATCATTATGGTCTCTGTCCCACGTGCTCCAATTTTGACCAACGTGCACTGATAAAGAGTTACCGGCAGTACCTTTATAAACACCAAGATCTTTTAATTTATATGATTCATCTTCAGCCCCAATGGCAAAACTACTGTATTTAGCCCATGCAGTTTTGCCGTAGATGTCTTCCATTTGTATCAAAAGCTCTTGCTCTGATGATTTTGTCAGGGAGTGAAGCTTATCTAATCCAATCCAAAAATTTCGTTTTAAGTCCCCAAATCCACGTTTGTACATATCCCAGTTCCGATAAAAATCTGTGGCGTTGTCTTGTCTTCGTTGAAATACCAACCATGTACCATTTATAATATCTTCCTCCAAAAACTTAGCAATAATCTGCGTGCAATATACATCAAACGGACCGATGCCAGAATTTGTAACATTAACTTTGTAGATGCCGTCTGTACCATTTTTTCCCATAGCCTCAGCGCAGGTGCTCGGCAATGATTTCAAAGGTGTAGCAGTTGTAGTATCAGGTTGCACAGGAGCGGGTGTATTTTGATAACTAGAGCAACAGAAAGGAAGAGTTTGTGAAACCGTAAAAATTTCTGCGGTGATCACCATCTGTTGCTCTATCCTAGAAATAATGCAATTTTAAAGATTTATTAATTTTCAATATCTTGTTTCCATTTATTGTCCTAGCCACCGTAACTGCTGGAGAACTAAGCATTAAAATCAACAATTTTGATAAATTTGAATACCAATGAAAAGATGTTCCACAACACACAAAATCAAGCACTTTACTTACGGTGGTCAAACGAAATTTCAAAACCCCAAAGGTGACTTACACTATTATAGAGCAGAAACAGAATCCGTTATTAAAAAAAATGATCCTACTTAAATATAATTCTTTGGCAAAACAATCGATAGGCTCTACTCTCTTCCAAAATATATTAAAAATAAAATTCATAATCTGAAAGAAGGTCCTCCTAAGCTACTATACAGGTGGTTCTTTAAATCTCCACGCATGCAGTGTACTATAAACTAATACCGACTCTTTTTATCTTTTAGCCACGTTCTATCCCCCTTTCTTTATTTATACTATCCATAGTCCATGTTCGGATGTTCGCTTACAAAGATGTTAAGACTGTTCCGGAATAAAATCTACTTGTACCAGAAAAAAATGTCCGGAACTATCTATATGGAAATATATAAATATTTGAAAGATTTTCTTCGACTCCTTTTTACCAGGTAATTACTTAACCGATGAAAGGCGCTGCCATATAGTATGAAGCATAACTTAGACTCATAAGTTTCCACTAAGGCATTCGGAAACACATTCAATGGTTTCCATGTAAATACATACAACAATAGCACCGATTATTTATGAAATTTGTTGGAAAGGTAGACTGACTTACTGCGTTTCCAAAAGAATGCTTATGTTTTTGCTCTTGTCATCATTCTGATCTAAACGGGTATTGATATTTATTTCCATAAGATCTATTTTCTTTTCGATTTTATCAATGCGTTGAAGTATTTCCTTTAGTATATCATTATCGTAGTCACTTCTAGCTTTATTCTAAAAAAAATAAATTCTAAAAATTATATTTGTCCGAATGACTTTATTATTAAAACTTTAATACTTTGATGTTTGTAGAACTGCTTTTATTTTGTATTAAAATAATGTACAACACTGCAAAAACTGCTGCGACTTTCGGAAACATTTTGGTGATAGTGGTTATATTTTCTTACTAACTTAAAATTTGAGTAATGGGTTATTTATATCTGATATTCATGTACAGCAGTCGGTTTTCTTTTATTAAGTAAACTAAAAACATTGACGCATGAATGCATTTTAAACTGCTTTTAAGATTCCAACACATGCGATTATATCTTGAAAGGGATATACCGACAAGTAGTATTTTTTAACCTTGTTCGGTACTTCTAAAGAAACCCAACGTTTTTTCACAGCTTTTAGTCACGCTTTATAAATTGTAACGAAACTACCTCTTAGAGGCCCACATCCTAGTCACCCGGTTCTGCACACATAGAAGTCATCGGTTGTAGCTTGAGGGAATGGGGTTGGGGTTGGCTGTCAGAGCCGGACGAAAAGTTACAAAATTTTTTTAAATCATATGCATAGTTTGTTAGAACAATAAAACAAAAAAAAAAAAAAAAGCCAACGCAATATTTTATAAACATCGCTAGTAACCGATTCTCATACAAAGAAAATTAAAAACTGCACTTAAGCTTTACTTCACCTTTCGAGACTTAAAACAAAAAAAAAAATATTTAGCAATTCATTTATAATTTCACTTATTTTTCAGGTAAAAACCATCTACAAATCTTTTCTTTTTTTTGGTGTAAGTTACAATACTTATTCTTATAGCTTATAAGAGTACATATTCAAAATTCATCATTCTGCTTTGTTAGGCAAAAATATCAAATATCTGACTTTGAGTCGAAAAGAATTAAATTTAAAACCAAAAGAAAAATTTTAGTTAAGCGGTTATATTCGTTTATTTAACCCTTATGTTGTCACCACTTAAATTTGTCACATTAGGTACTCAGGGGTCTGGCCAGACCCCATACATATTCTTATGGGTTTTAATCTAAAATTGTACATTTTCTTACTTTTATTAAAAAAAAATTTAATTTACATTTACTAAAGTATATATTCTTACATAAAAAAGGTATCAGACAAAAACGAAAAACAATAACATATATTTGCAATCATTAGTTTGAGTACATTTGAAACATTTGTAAGAGCATTTGGAGTGCTGCTGGCATACAGGTTCAGAACATATTTCGCAGTTGAAACGAGTTTTTCGCCAGAAATTGTCGTTGATGTGGCATATCTGGCAATCACGTTTTTTCTCTAAAAAATTGGCCCCACTGGAGCATGTGTAGACCGTTGCTACCCGGAAAGAAAAATGGGTAATAAGCTACGTATTCAAAAAAAATTTATAAAAAAACAGGTTTCTTACCGAAATTTGTGCACCGAAGAATGCTTCCACAGCCAATCTGCAATAAAATTGTTTTGTAACTTGTGGATCGTTACTGCGGAATTCCACCAGCGGACGAACTAAGTCTTCCGATAAAAATGTCAGAAATATTTTTCGACAATCGGTTCTAGTGTAGTTTTCCAATTCTTTGCAAATTATATAGCTCACTAAAGCCATTATGTCAATCATATTGAAAAAGAGAGCTAAGGTCCAGCGTTTAGTTCGGCGATATGTGGTGAAATGTGTTAGCATCTAGTCCATAACGTCAACCCCACCTTTAGTCTTATTGTTATATATGATTGCTTCAGGTTTTTGTAAATTCCCTTCAGTCGATTTATCATAATGAAAAGTGGATAAAAGGATGACGGCTTTGTTTTTTTTTATTTTTTGGAGACATATTAGCATATAGATACATTGTTTTCATAAAAACCGAACTCTGATGATAGAACTGGGCGAGAATGATTTTTTTTTCATTTCAGGTGGAATACATCGTTTATTGCTTTGCAGTGTCCCAACAAAAACCAACCCTATGTTTATTAGCCGCTGACATCCTTCCAAAGATATAAAAAAGCTATCTGCAACAATTGTTCTGCCCGAATTTGAATATTTAGAAGCAAGACGCATCATTTCATGTTCTCCTTGGTTCGTAGCTATCTCTCCATTTGGATTTTTGCCAGTATATATATTACCATGCAAAGGATAGTGCGCCTTTGCATCGCATGCCCACCAAATCTTTATTCCATATCTCGCGGGTTTTGACGGAATATATTGCGTGAACTTTGTTCTGCCGCGATACCGAAACAGTTGCAATAGTGATATCTCTATGGGGCTTGTAATTTTTTTTTTCAAATTCTCGTTAAGCATATTCCAGACATCACTCATAGGAGCAGTTTTATCGGTTTGTGAACGAAATGAACGCGTTCGGCTGTCATCAAAGCGTATAAATCGTTGTATTGACAAAAAACGTTTATATGCCATTATAGCTCTAAAAATTGGGAGATGATGGATCAAAACGCGAATATGTCTGGTAAATCATATCCACTTCGTCAATCACTTCCTTCGGCTCTTGCATTTTCGTTTTTCAAAATATTTATGTAGTAGATACGGCATAAACTAAAAGGGAAACGCCCGGTACATATCACAGACAAAAGTTCAAACATTCACAAAAACAAAGAAAAGGAAAGCCAAAAAATTACGAAAGCACCCATTTACTCAAGAATTATGATAAAAAAATAAACAAATACGGAAAGCCCCTCATTATTCTAACAAAAACTATATGGGGTCTGGCTAGACCCCTGGGTAGCGATTATGAGTAGAATTTGAATTTTCAAAAAAACTCGGCTCACTCTCCTTTTTTTGAAAATATTTTTTTATAATTTCATTAAGAATTAGTTAATTGAGGAATTCATGAAATTTGAGGTCGATATCGAAACTGGAAATATCAAAAAACTTGAAATAAAAGTCAAAAGGGTCTGGCCAGACCCCAGGGTTCGTTTAAGGGTTAAACCGTCGATGGTAATACCATAACCATACATGATATCTCCAGCTGCATTCATAGAGACAATGATTATCGGAATCAAAACAAATAGAAATAATATTGGATGTCAAACCAAGGAGGAAGATTTCTGTTTGTAGGCAAAATATTTTTTTCTGACCTCAAACCAACATGTTAGTAAGACAAGTGTTCTGTTGTATTAAAGCAAATTGATCACGGATTTTAAATAAAATTATAAAAGTATATAATAATAGGACCATTTTCATACTAAAATGGCAGTCAAAGTCAAAAAATACTCAAAAAAAATATAAATTAAATATCAACTTTAAAGGTCCAGATTTTTGCGAAGGCCTTTTAAATCTATTAACCATATACACTTTCTGAAAGCTCTTACAATTAACTAGAACTTTGCCATAGAAATACTTGTCTTCTCTAAAACGTTAGGGTGATCCAACAAAATTTTTTTCCGAAACAAGTCAGAAAATCAGTTATAACTCCTCGAGGGTACATTTTAGACCCCCCCAGTTGCAATTTTTTGTTAGTCTAGGCCTCTTCTCTCAACTCTCAGAAGCTTCGCAATCTTATGCAATGCACCTTGTATAGTTTTTTCTTAATTCAATATTTATAAGCAAGACAAAAAATTGTCCTACCTTTTTTACTATGTAAAATATGGAGCACGATTCTGAATTATACACCATTAGAAAGGTATTTGTATGTTAATGTGCACAAAGTTAAATTTATTTTAATATTTTGCAATTAAGCCGTGTAAAATGAAGTGCACATTTTTCAATATTAACAACGACAAAATATGCGGTCACACAAAACTGAAAAGAGTATAAAGCACAAAGAGAAAATCAAAAAGCTGACTGACTTCATGTTTTTTGGTTTCTTTTCGTTTCATATTTGTAATTGTAACAGGGATGACAAAGGAGCTTTTCTTTTTTGTACCTAAATATAATTGTCCAAAATTACCAAACTTATTTACTACATTTGTGGTAAAATTTTGACCATTGGGTGATTGTAGTCAATGTTAAGATTAAAACTTGACTAACAATTTCAGAAAATTTTATTGCTTTATTTTTTCTTAATAATTATTATTTTCTAAAACATGATATTTTTTTAATAGTGTCTTAGGAATGGGGCATATTTGACTTTCACTTAAAAGAAAAAAATTTAACTAATAGCTCTACTTAGTTATTCTTTCTCAGTTTAATATCGGCTTGTCTTCTTTTTAAAGCTTTTTCAGCATTTTGGGTTTAAAGTTGTATTTACGCCAAAAATGGCAATTGTGCTCCGATACCATAGATACCTCAGTGTACTCTACTAAATTTTTAAGTTCATTATTGAGTCTATTTAGGCATTGGATTATTTGGAAAAGACAACATATTTCGCTTATAAACGCATATGATGCAGTTTGATCATTTTGGTCATATGTGTTTCCCTAAGCATACAGGCGTTACAGGAGTAAACATATTATGCAATATAAGTTTTTCCCAAAAAGGCAGTAATGAAAATTTTTGCCAACGGTTTTGCTCGCCGGTGGCCAGAGGCTCGGCTACAAAAATTTATAAAGGAAAAGTACGGCTTCTTGGTTATGTTCAAAGTGTCGGGTTGGAGTTGTACTAATTTACTTCAATTTCATTTCTATATTCGGCTTCTCTCAATATATTTATAATAATATAATAAATAGAACACGTCTCTCTATTCCCCACCACTTTCCGCTCCTGTGCGTCGCTCTCTCCACCACTAACCGTGGCCAAGTTGAGTGTAGTAGTGGTTAGTTGTCCGATTTCACCTAATGCAATGGTATTCTCTTGAACGCGTACTCTCTTAGTACGAGTGGCTGATATCGTATCGGGCTGCTCACACCTAAGGCAATGACTAGATTTCTTCACCGCGTGGCCTATAGCCGTGAGTCGCTGATATAGTATTGGCCTGCTCACACCTAACGCAATGGTATTCTTTGAACGCGTACTCTCTACTCGTGGGTAGCTTATATCGTATCGGGCTGCTCACACCTAACGGAATGGCTACTTTTCTTGAACGCGTGGCATAAATTCTTGAGTAGTTGATATAGTATCGGGCTGCTCACACCTATCGCAATGGTATTCCCTCGAGCTTGCACTCTCAAACTATTAGTAGCTGATATCGTATCGGGCTGCTCACACTTAACGCAATGGTATTCTCTTTTCGCCACTGAGCACTATCTCCCTAGTCTACGCTCTAAATACCTCGCATTCCGATCACTACTCTGCTATTTGCATACACGACTCTATTTGAGACTAGATCACACCCAGGAGTAACTGATATATTATCGGGCTACTCGTTTGTGTGACCGCTCGCTCTTGTTCTAACCACAGGCAACTGATTTATTAACGGGCTTCATGTGTTTAGTACCGCGGTCTCTACGCTACTACCCCCACTACTACAACTACTGTAATTTATCAGATATTTAGTTTCCTTGCTGCTTACCGCTTTATGTGCTTCTTATGATTACTGCTGCAGCTGCTGTAGTTTACCGGTCGCCGGCCACGCAAAGACTGTCTCGATCCACTACTGTGTGTATAAATTTATGCTATGGTTGTTTGTCATTGAACAAATCGAACGACAGCTGTGTGTCAAAACTAACTGTTGCGCAGTGTTACCGTTGTGTCTGGATATATTCATGTAGTGGGGATTTTACCCTTAACTAAAATTATGGTTATCTTTTTTAGCTTTTAGCTAACTACTTAATTATGACGGTCAGTCATTTTTTTAATTAAAAATAATAAAAATAATTTCATATCATTTGTAATGCAGAAATAATTAGTTGTGTATATATAAATAAAAATTTATTGTATAAAAATATGCAGGTTATATGAAGCGATGATTTGCAGGAGGAAAACGTGGCTCCGCCAACTTTCCTTCTCACAAGGCATATGGCACAGATTGTCCTGTTTCTATATATCGATGAATTTCTATCAGTTTTTCTAATTTATATATCTAATCGTAATAACGCTTTCATATTTTAAAATTAGATTTTAATGTCAATTTAAAATTTTCCAACCTTTGTGGCGCTGAGTAACCAAATAAAATATACTAGGAATAAATTTGCAAAAAAAGAAAAAATGTTCTACATATCAATTATTAAGACAATTTTCAGTCGGCTTTTGTTTTTGCTTCAACTACACTTAAGTTACATAGAAAATCCCTTAAAAAATAAAAGTGAATGAACTGAACAAAGCAAAAAAGAGACCTAAGTTTCTGAGAAGCCCCAAACAATTTATTATTTATATATATATGTATAACCAAATTTGGACGTTTATATTTTTTATTTTTTTTTTGGATGTCTCATTTTTAACCCTTTTCTTTCTGGAAAACGTTGTGTAACCTCAGTGTTTGTTGTTACGATGTAAAATGTTTGTTTCATTTTGTGTTTTTTTTTTAAACTTTTTCAAAATACTTCTTCTTTTTTTCTTTACTTACAGTGGCAGTCACGTGCTTGCGTTTCATAACGTGTTCCCGCTGAGTTCTATATGGTAAGTTATGTTTGTACATACACCTTTCGCAAAAAAAAACCCACACTGTCACAGATTCCAACAACACCATTATATCTATCTGTATTTCTCATCATAAGCAGCAACATCATCATCCACATAGTCATAGAAGCATTCTCACATTTGTGCTGAATACGTTTTTATGCTTGGGCTCTTTTTCCTTTATACTCTTCTTTTTTTTATCCTACTTTTCTGACTTCAACTACATCCTTTTCTCTTAACACAAGATTTATGCAAGCCTGGGGTCTGTCCAGAACGCGTAGCTACCGGCATTTTTCTGTTTTCCCCCTTTTTTTTCTTCTTTCTATTTGTTATAGATAAAAAGCAAATTTATTGATTTTTCTACAACGTTTTTAGTACGAAGTAGCAGAGAAAAAAATCTTTAACTTTGCACATTCTTCTCCGCCCCAACACTTTACTTTTTTTTCAATGTTTTTCTTCGATTTTTACTTGTAGCAGAATATCTGCAAAAAAAAAAGGAATCTTCACAGCTGATGCTGTCGAAAATTTGTTTGTCGTAATTTTTTTGCCTGTTACTTGCCACCATTTTCAGAGCTTCAATTTTACAACTGAAATTTAAAATTGACTAAATATTTGGGTATATCCATAAAGCTTGGAAAGTTGTGAAAAATTCTGCAAAAAAAAATTTTCAGAAAAGCAACAAAAAACAGATAATATTTGCATCAGAAACTTATGTCCACTTATGTGGACATTATCATTGAAAAATTTGAATAACGCAAACTACATAAGTTATTTTGCTGAAATTTGGTTTGTCGTACAAGAATTTGTTGATGTACTAGATAAAAAGTGATAGAAATTAAAACAGTGACACGCCCATTTTTAACAAAACTTAGTGCGCATATTACTCCAGGTTATAGAAATGGAATAATTTTTTTTTTAAATAATTTAATATATGAGAGTTTTGCGCGCCATTAAAAGTAGCGTTGAGTTAATAGTTCCGCACTCGCTTAAAATTGCCCCTAAATTTTCTACAAGGACATTGTTTTTTTCATACATTAACGTATTTACGTATATATTACATTGCAGCACTTATACATGCTTTAATCCTTCTTTCCTTTATTATCCCTTTTTTTTCTTGTACTCGGTTTTTTTCGAATTTTTTAACTTGTCAAGCATTTCCGCTGAATTGCTGTCTATGTTAGCACTCATGTATGTAGTAGCATGTGTTTCCGTACTACGTATGTATGCCCGCACGCGCAAGTGTGTGCGTGTCAGTTTCTTTATTTTGTTGGCAATAAATTTTGCATGTGTGTTCATCTTGAATTTACATACAAAAAAAAAAAAAAAGCAGAAGATAAAGAAAATAAAAAAGACAAAAGAAAAAATACATCCCAAAGGAAGCAAAAAAGGAGGTAAAGAGAAAAAAGCGCAAAGGAAACAACAACTCGAAAAACCAGAAAATTTGCTTTTCACAAAACATGTGCGAAGTTTATTATGCCAGAAAATTGATTTGCATACTTTTAGGATGACGGGACGGGAGAGCGCAGACAGAAAATGCTCTGTGGTATGATATCACTGCCTGGAAAATCAGTTTAAGGCTGCATTTTTTTTCTTTTTGTGTTTATCACTTTTGCTTTTGTGGTCTTCTCATACTTTATCTATATATTTAAACAAATTTCTTCAGAATTTACGAAAAGTAATTTTGGTTGCCTAGAAATATGCAGCAAAAAAAAAAAAAATATCAGCATTTGAAAGCCACATTAATTACAATGAATGTGGGTGCTTATTCTGTAGCATATTTAAGGGCACGTGCACATTTTATTCACATAATTTCAAATCAAATGTTGCCAATAGATCATTTGAGGTTGTCATCTTGTGAGCTTAAATAATGCAGGAATAATTATCAAAAGTAATAATTTGTATGGCTTCTACTGTGCTTTTAATTTTAACATCGATATTGCTTAAATGTAGAATTAAGTAAATGTTAAAACCTGCAATGTACCAATTAATATAAAATTAATTAAAGTGCACCCTGTGGCACTAGTGGTATAAACTTCAAAGCAACTGCACGAACCAAATAGGTACTTACCTATGAGGTGAGTTTTTCATGTGGTGAAACAGCAAATACTAGAATCATGGAGAAAACTATTTGGTGTACTAAAAACAGTACTCGAATGCTATTGGCATGATCTCAAGAAGTTTTCTTCAAAAGTTTAACATTTATTTATTGCGCAAAGTGGCGTCATACATTTTTGTATATTTTGGCAAGCGAACCCGAGCCGGTCCGCAGATCATTGGTTGAAGAGCACTGCTCTAAAGACTTTTTTATTATTTATGGAAACATTCTGTAGCTATGACCCAAAATGGTATAATTTTTCTGCATTTTTATGGGTTTTAGGCCCGAGAAACTTTTTTTTTGGGTCTGTTTGTTAAACACTTTCATTCCTTTGGCTTACGCCGTGGCAAAGTAGTGAAAAAGTAGTTTTGAACCCAGTTTACATATCTGTGCAAAGATGGCTAAAGCTGCTATCGAGCAGTTTATGTGAAAATGAGCTATATAGTACAGGGTATTGCTTTCAGTGAGATCTGCAAGCTGAAAAAATCAGATTTTCACTAGAATTTGTAGTTTCTTAGAAAAATAACTTGAAAAACTGGATTTTTTTTCATATCAATCAAAAATTTAAATTTGCTCTCTTGAAAAATTATGAAAACATGCGATAGCAGGTTTTGCTATCTTCGCACAGATATAGTACTATAAAATTCTACCTGGAGCCGTACTACCAAAATCCTATCTGGGCTTAGCTAGTAATATCATGTACTCTTAGGCCTAATAGTCGTAATTCCACAGAGATCAGATGTTTATTTACCCACAAAGCAAATAAGTATGAAATTTTGTTCCGGATAGCAAACAGAATTCTCGGATGGAAAATCCTGTCCCATGTTGAGCGCCAAATTTTTAATTATAAAGATTGTAAATGAATTTACTTACGGTTTTGATTAACTCGACTAAATTTCTAAAGAAATAAACGAAAATATTGCGTTATGCCTACAGCATACCAACTCGGTGGAATAATCTCAAACCAAATTTTATAAAAACTGAATGAAGGAATGGAACTTACACAGTTTTTTGATCTGAGTCTGATTGGTATTGAGCTAAAAATTTTCATAGTAGATTAGAGCTTGTTTTTAGCAGCTTGTGAGAAAAGGAATTTTCAAAAGAAATGACCCCGAATCATAATAAAAGAGCGATTAAGACAGGACTTTTAAAATGCCTGCATTTTCAAAGGTGAATATAAGTGTTTATTACAATTTATAGATTAAAATTGGATCAAAAATCTTATCCCACGTTGGGCGCCTAATTTTCAATTATAAAAATTGTAGAAGAATTTAGTTACGGTTTTGATTAACCTGACTAAATTTTAAAAGAAATAAATGAAAATATTGCGTTAAGCCTACACTATACCAAATTTTTAAAATATTCTCAAATCAAATTATATAAAAACTGAAGACCGAACGGAGACAAAGTTAAATTTTTTAATCTGAATTGGTTTAGTATTGAATTAAAACTTTTTTTACTGAGTAGAACTTGTTAATTTGATAGCTTGAGAGAAAAGGAAGTTAAAATACTAATTGTCAAAAACAATGACCACGAGCTTTGATAAGTATTTTTAAAATTTTTAAAGGGGAGACCGAACTTCCAGTGTAAAGGCAAATTACAATCTCTAGAACAAAATGTTCATATGCGCACTCAAAGTTGAGTTTTATTTCATTTTAAAACTTTAATGTAGTGTTTGCTCGCCGCATAGGTGTGCGCAGCCCGATACTTTATCAGCTACTCTGCTCTATAGTCGTGATAGCCCGTTCCTATAGTAGTTACTCACGGCTATAGAACCGATATAATATCGGGCTGCTCACACCTAACGCAATGGCTACTTTTCTTGAACGCATACTCTCTAGTCGTAAGGAGTCGATATTGTATTGGGCTGCTCACACCTAATGAAATGGCTTCTTTTCTCACCCCAAACTATTATTTATCCTACTGCATCTCCTTTATACTTTGGAGAAAGAGAGCACACTTTGGACCAACTGATTTCTTATTGGGTTTGATCGTGAGGTTGTTCTCCCCACTTACACTTTAGCATTGAGCAGCTGATTTATTATCGGGCCACCCACGTCTATTGCGGGGTTCCCTTTCCACCACCGAGCACTATCCTCCTATACTACGCTCACGCTATTGACTACAATGCTCTCTTATACGCGACAAAATACCTCTTATTCTACTTACTACTCTGCTATTTGCAAACCCTACTCCATGTGAGATTAGATCGTATCTGCAAATAGCTGATATGTTATCGGGCTACTCCTCACCCTCGTACTAACTACATGCAACGTGTGCGTAGTGCCGCAGTCTCTACGCTCCACTACTACTACTACTCTAACTTATCAAATACCTTGTTTTCTTGCTGCTTTATCTCCTACTTCTGCTTACTGCAGCTGTTGTTTGCCCGTCGCCGGCCACGCAAAGACTGTCCCGCTGTGTGTCTAAATTTATTTTCTATTTCTGTAACAGCAAACAGAGCAAACGACAGCTGCGTGTCAAAAACAGCTGTTGCGCAGTGTTGGCGTTGCGTCTAGCTTTGTTGGTGTGGTGGGGATTTGACCCTAAACTAAATGTAGGCTTATTTTTCTTGGCTAAGTACTTATTTACGAAAATAAATCCTTATTTTAATTAATAATAAAAAAATAGATGTGAATAGATAAAATATTTGTGTCTATTGCAAAAAAAGTGAGTTATAGACATAGCCAAAAACCGGGTCTTTTAGGGCTCTTTGAACTGCTTGGATACTGTGGAATGTTCCGTTTGCCATACCAAGGAATTATTTAAATCAGGAATTCATATTATGCGTATGGAAATTTTTGGTTATGTAATATTCATACAAGCATGTATATAAAAGAATTACAAAAACACCAAAACACTCTTACGCATGCAACTAATTAACAAAACTTTACTTCTGCATATTTTCTCTACTTTTATTTTTAATTTTTTTTTTTTTTTTTGAATTTTGCACTTGAAATATTTCAAATTTCTCTAACGTATCCGTACAGAGCCAGCGAACACAAAGAGGGAGAGTAGGAATGTAATTAATTTATTTGCAGCACAAAAATACCTTGCAGCACAGCATTCTCTACGTAGCTACCTACGTAAAAGTTTTCGATTTTGTTCAAAGTTTCTATTGTTGCTTTTTGGTATTTGCACATATTGTTTTTATTGCCATTGTTATGCTAAATACATAAACAATGCGTGCAACACAAGAGATAAATACGAGAGTATGTACCGAAAATTGCTTGTTCTTGTAATTAACTTCCACAAAAGGAAGGTAGTACATCAAAGTATTTTACTGCATATTTTCAGGTGCCACAAACTTAATACGAAATATTGTGGTGTTTTTAAATTCCATATGTTGTTTCTTTAATGAGATATATCATAGGATTATGTTGTATTTACTTATATGAAGTGAAAGTGTATTAAAAAAATGCCTTTGTTAGCAGTGCCAAAAACTATGCTTTGAATTTAAAGCAATTATTTTAAATTATTATTAAAATATACCGAAAAGTTATTGTATTTTTTTTTGGGTATTTTTTTAGCCCTATAATTAACTTTAGTCTATATTTTAGTACGCAAGAAAAAAATTTGTCCTCCTTTTTTACTATGTTAGAAATGGAGTACGACTTTGAATTAGACATCATTGGAAGGGTATTTGTGTGTAGGTGTGCACAGATTTAAAATTATTTTAATACGTTGCCCATAAGTCTGCCAAAATTAGATACAAATTTTTCAATATTAACAATAACAAAATACGCGGTCATACATAGCTGAAAAGAGGATAAAGCATAAATCAAAAAACAGAAAGCATAGCACTGCTAGTGTTTTTTGTTTACGTTTCACATTTGTCATTGTAACAAGGATAATAAATGAGCTTTCTATTTGGGACCAAATGGCAAAAAAATACTTAGTGCCCAAAAAGTACCAAAATTTTTTAATACATTTGTGGTCGAATTTTGACCATTGGGTGATTCTAGTTCATGTTAGTTTTTAGAAGAAGAATTTATCCAGCATTTTAAGCCTTTTGCTATTCATTTAAAAAAATTTTATTTTTTTTAAAACTCCATTAAAAATCAGATTTTATGATGCGTACACAAATTGTATTGTCGTAAATTTGATTGCGATTTGCAATATATTTTTGCAATTTTTTCTTATTTCCTGCTTTAAATAAATTAATTTTTTTTTTTCCATAAATAAAAACACTGAAATGAAAAAATTTGATTTTAATTTAAATTGCTGTCATTGCAACATGCGCAACGCTTAATCAAATTATGTTCGCTGCAATTGTCGTTGCATTAAATTAAACGTTTGCAGCAATAAAAGCACATACATATGCTTTTTTTACATATGTATGTGTGTGCATATAGATGCATCTACAATTGCATTGATGCAATTCCCAATAGTCAACTGCAAGTGAATGTTGTTTTAATTAACACTTTACATTTTTACGTTAAAAGTTAATTTGAAAAAATAAAATAAAAAAATTTCCAAAAAAATAACTCTACAAGGCACAAAAAAAAACATGAATTTAGCGCTAAAAATTCAAAAAATTGACTGTGGGGATTCTTGAAAACGTGTAAAGGCCTCGAAAACCTCGTAAACTCGAAAATGTTGTCAAAATCAATACGAAATTTGTCAGTTTTACGAATTTACGAGGTTTCGAGGCTTTTACGCATTTTCAGGAATCCTCTCACTATTTTGATATTGGAAATTTCAAGTGGAATCTCTAAAATTCTTTGCATACTCGTCGCTCAGTTCGCCTTCTCTTGCTATGAAGTTGGCATAACGTAATAAGCTGCTCTTATTGTTGTTTTCCAGCACATGCACGGGGTGTTTATTTTGCTATAATTATGGCTAGGCAGTTACCAAAAATGCACTGCATGCTTTTAGGGTTTTATTATTTCTCATAACCCAAGGGGAAAAGAAGCACTTCAAAAAGATTTCTCTACACTGAGAAAACAACATTGTCAAAAGTGGCAGAACCGTAAGTAGTTGTTTTAACCATGTGGCGACCCAAATTTCGAACATGGCTCGTTTGTGGCAGTTTTAACAACGCGCATTGCTAAATGGGTTTCAACTACGTTTGTGAGTGATTGAAAAAACGCGCGTTGCTAAATAAAATACAAAAAAAAAAAAAATATTTTTGAATTAATTTTTTATTTTTTGCTGGCAATGAAAACTGACATTATATTTTTTTTTTTTTTTTTCAATTTTATGCTTTAAATAAAATGTTTTCTGTTCAGATATTGAGGAAATTTGAACCTGGAACCTGTCGAGTGATAGACGCAGACGCTAGCAACTCACCCGCGGCCATCATTATTGTGAAGCTGACTGAAAGCCTATTTGTTTTGAAATGAGCTGTTTTGGATTTAACTACGTTTCATGAACGTTTCAACTACGTTTCGTTGCTGATTTGAGTTTAGCAACGCTTCGAGAGTGTTTTGTCTATGTTTAGTTGCTGATTCGGATTCAAAACGCTTGGCAACCAGTATTGTTGATTAAGTTTCAACCACGTATGTGAGTGATTTAGCAACGCACCATACAAATATGCGCTTGGAGCATTGTTAAATCGAAATCAGCAACGAAACGTAGTTAAAACACTCACGGACGTCGTTTTTTTCCCTCTGTGTAGTATTTCTTTTTCAGTTATAAGAACTTCTGCTTATAAAAATTATTCCGTCTTTTTATACCCTACACCCAGGGTATATTCACTTTGTCCTTCCATTTGTAACGCAGAGAAGGAGGCGTGGCAGATATAAAAAAGTATATATATTCTTGATCAGCGTCACCTTCTGAGTCGAAATAGCCATGTCCGTCTGTCTGGCTGGGCGGCTGGGTGGCTGGCTGGCTGGCTGGTTGGCTGGCTGTGTGTGGAAATACATTTTTTGGAAAAACTAAGCAAGATAATTCAATGAAAATAAGTGCACAGCCTCCGTCGTCTAAGATAGCTCGGGGGATTGAAAATGAGCGAAATCGGTCAACGGACACGCCTACCGCCCATACAAAAAATATATTCAAAATGCAATTTTTTGAGTATTTTTCACGATAATACAACCAAAATAAACACAAATACTACGAATTGTAAATGCAAGCTCTGAGCAAAAACTGGGTGAATTCGGACAAGAGGGCGTGGCACCTCTCGTATAAGCAAAAGCTTCAAAACGCTATACTGAAGCGTTTTTTGAGATAATTGAATTAAATTTTCCTCAGACACTAAGAATTATAAATACAAGCTTTAAGCATAAACTGGATAAAATCGAACAAGAGGGCGTGGCATCTCCCATATAAGCAAAAGGTTCAAAACGCTATGTTGAAAACATTTTTTGAGATAATCCAACCAAAATTCACTCAAATGCTAAGAACTACAATTTCAAACTCTGAGAAAAATTTGAGTTAATTCGGACAGGAGGGCGTGGCACTTCCCATACAAGCAAAATTTTCAAAATACTGCTGTGTAGGGTATTTAGTGTTTGGCCAGGCCAAAGGTTACACCCTTACTAGTTAAGATTGTATTTCCGGTGATGTATGCGTTCTGAAGATTAAAACGGGCTTCCGGAAAATCACTTTTGAAGCGTTTAAAGCAATTCAATAAAAAAGAAACGAGCTGACGAACACAGTAGGATTCGAACCGCAGACCGTCCGTTTGCCAGACAGAAACATAATATTTTTACTTACAATCACTTTCCTCTACACCATGAACTATATGATAAAGTGGTATAAAAATTGTATGTTAAGCAAATATCTTTTGAAAAGTAAAATAAAGAAATGTAGAAAAACCAAAAAAATAACCCGCGCTGGGGATCGAACCCGAGTTCATGGCAAACTTGTGTAATGTGTGTGGAAAATTTGAACACATTTTTGTTTTTGTTTTTTGCTGTGAGTATTTAGTTTTCCTTCTCTTCCTCTCTTTTTTAAAATACTACCCAAATATTGAAGCAAGCTAGTCTCTCTAAGAATTTGATATTTGAATGTTTACTAAAGCCTTACATGGAATTACTATGTAAGCGCTTTAAAGTTTTTATGGGAACAAGATATATAAATGACCTTGGTTAAGAAGCGCTTGAAATTTTTCCCCTTGGATAAACTCGCAATATAAATAGAGCCTTTGCAAATTATCATTACTTCAAAGAAGTCTCTATGGAAAACAAAAATCATACTAGAGTACTGATATTAAAAATCTCTGGCATTTTGACAAACAAACTAATTTGAAATTGGCCTATTTTTAGAAAAGCTAGAGAACTACATAACTGATAATCAAAAATGTTGCCAGATTTTGTTGATGCAACATTGAATCTTCTTTTAAAAGTTTAAATAACTTTAAACCTTGCGTATCAAACTAATTTCTAATTTTAATTAGCAACACTTTACAGCTCAAATGGCATCAAATTCAAATCTTGCGTTAGTTATGGGACACCATCATGTTTCTAGAAATAAAAATTTTATAGACATGACAGTTCCACCAATTGAAGCGTATATAAATTTTTTATTTATAGCTTAAATCCTGAAAAATTTTCTTAAATTTATTAGTTGAACTATTTTCTGTAGAATGACAAAAGTGAAAATTAAAATTTAATCAGTAATAACGTAGCACTGTACGGCTCTTCACACTGCTTAGTATACGAATACTAAAATAGTTTTATTGAAATTTTCACAAAATGTTGCACAAAATACACAACACTTTATTTTCAAAACGACATAAAGTATATTTCAAGTGTTGTAGAATATCAAGAGCTCAACTCTTATAAAACAGCAAAATCACTTCATTTCCCTTGCATTCAACTGAAATTGCATTTTGTTGATGACGATGGCGCTGGCGATTGTGATTGCTTTGCCAATGACAGTGTATTGTCCATTGTGTCTAGAGATGTATGTGCGTGTGTATATAAAACATAAATTTACGAACTGCAGCAACAAAAAATAAATGTAATGGAAATAATTTGTACAAATTGACTAAAAATTGAAGACAGCAGTTTGGAAAAAAAAAACAAAAAAACAGATAAAAACTTTTCACTTAATATACAATGCGCTGAATGTCCTTGTCGTTGTCATCGTCATCAACGTTTACTGTGTGTATTGCAACACAACCTAGCAACAGCAGCAACATATAAACTTAAGCAACACATATTTACAAAGATATGTAAGAGTATGGTACACATTTCAGCATAATAGTTGTGTTGCTACGTGCGTTATTGTATTGTACGAAATTTAACAACAATAAAAGTAAAAGAAAATAAAAAAAATCAACTGTACGAGATGAAGAGGTGGGTGGTACTCAACAAACCCACCCACCCCCCAGCCAGCCACACTCTGGCAATGCCAACTTCAACACAAATAATAAAGTGCAAAATTTATTTTATTCGACAGCATACTGCAATGAACAAACAAACTACCTGAAAGTATGCAATACAACTCTCGCGCGTCAGTCATTCATACGTTTATTCATTTCATGTCTCCTCTTTGTTTCTGCCCCCTCCTTGCAGCAGCCACACCTAAGTATTTTGCATCTTTTAAGTGTATATTCTTCCTATACTCACGTAGGTACGTCCGTACATACATAGATAGCTCTGTGAAATAATGCAAAAATCTTTTTGTATGCAAAATTTACATGCTGCCTGAAAGTATGCAATGCTCAATTTCAAGTGTTCGTTGTGTGCTCGTTTTGTTTGTTGTATGATAAAACTTAAGGTTTTTATTTGAAAAAAAAATCATTTTTTTTTGCATATTCATTCAAAGGAGAAATGCTTACGCTACAAATAATTTAAATTAGGTCCAGCCTGTGATTTGTTGGTTTAATGAAATGGTGCCCGTCTTCTAAAATTTTTCATCATGGTGAATATGTTTTTCTATGGTTGTCCAAAAAACAGAAACAATATACGAGAAATTACCATTGACAAATTTGCATTATACAGAAAACAGGATTTTTGACAGGAATTTTTTTTTTTGTACAAAATAAAGTTAAAATCTATAAAAATTATATTGGAAAAACATAAAATTTCAGTTGGCAGGACTACAACGCTTTCATTATACAAAACCCAAGGTTTTAAAAATGAATTTTATTTTTAGAAATAAAACAAACAAAAAATTTCATTTGACAGGTTTGACAGGTTTTCATTATCAAAAAACAGGATTTTTAACAGGAAAGTTTTTTGTAAAAAAATAAATCAATATATGAATGGGTTTTTTTGAAAGTGGAATAAGTCCACTTTTTCATAAACTGAGATATTAAAGGGTTTGCGTACGACTCAATTTAAAAATATTGGCAAGCGTTATTAAACCGGTGTTAAGTGTTTACCACTGTAAATTAATCAAATTTTGTTATGCTGTAAAAATTTTTACAAGTGTAATAGAAAATAGTTGAGTTTTTTTGGTCTGAATGGACTTATTCCACTTTCATTTATAATAAATTTAAAAATTTGTTATACTTTTGTATGACTTATTCCATTTTTACTCACAAAATATTTTGTAAACTAAAACAAAGGAAAATTAAAACTTAGAAAAATTTTACTTTAAAAACTGTTGTTGTTTCTTTTCTTTTCTTTTTGCTCAAGAAGGGCTCTGAAAGTTAGTTACAACAACAACAAAAACAAAAAGTTCTTGTCGGACCTACTTTCGGAGATATAGCCATCGGAAGATCGAGATATATTTTTTATAAAAATTATTTTAAGTTGGGAACCCCTGAAAGGATTTTAATAATATTAGTGGCATACGAAAGATATGTTAATTTGCTACAAAATTGGTTTTCAAAAAATTTTAATCCGAGTCGTGGTTTTAGAGGAATTGCAAATTTTCAGAAATTTTGACCATTTTTTTTTTTAAAGCACTATTTTTCCAAAAATTATATCATTGATGCATAGTTTTAGTAACATATTATAAAAGTCCAATTTATTTGCTTTCATTTGACATGTAATTTGTACCTGATTTCTTGCATTATCATATATTTTTAAAGGAAAACAAAAAAGTGCTCCAAAGAAATTTTCATGAAATTTAGGAAAACATTACAAGAACAACAATAATACCAACTACAATAATAACAATAACAGCAATAAAAACAACAACAACGATGTTTTTAGATAGTTTTCGATCAATTCCGATTTCTGTAGACTCTTCCGATGCTTTCCAATAACTTACTTTTTTGTTTTCCTATAAAAAAATACGTAATGCAAGAAATCAAGTAAAAATTACATGTCAACTGAAAGGTAATAAATTGAGCTTTTATAATATGTTACTAAAACTATGCATCAATGATATAATTTTTGGAAAAATAGTGCTTTAAAAAAAAAAAAATGGTCAAAATTTCTGAAAATTTGCAATTCCTCTAAAACCACGACTCGGATTAAAATTTTTTGAAAACCAATTTTGTAGCAAATTAACATATCTTTCGTATGCCACTAATATTATTAAAATCCTTTCAAGGGTTCCCAACTTATAATAAATTTTATAAAAAATATATCTCGATTTTCCGATGGCTATATCTCCGAAAGTAGGTCCGACAAGAACTTTTTGTTTTTGTTGTTGTTGTAACTAATTTTCAGAGCCCTACTTGAGCAAAAAGAAAAGAAAAGAAACAACAACAGTTTTTAAAGTAAAATTTTTCTAAGTTTTAATTTTCCTCTGTTTTAGTTTACAAAATATTTTGTGAATAAAAATGGAATAAGTCATACAAAAGTATAACAAATTTTTAAATTTATTATAAATGAAAGTGGAATAAGTCCATTCAGACCAAAAAACTCAACTATTTTCTATTACACTTGTAAAAATTTTTACAGCATAACAAAATTTGATTAATTTACAGTGGTAAACACTTAACACCGGTTTAATAACGCTTGCCAATATTTTTAAATTGATTTAAAAGCAAAATCTTCTGCATAGCAGTAGATGAAAAAATGGACTTATTCCAGTTTCAAAAAAATCATTTTTGTAAAAATGTTTTTCATGAAAAATTCTTTTGAGTAATTTTTGATGAAATCGTGGTCTAACGAGTCTGTAATTTTCAATATAAAAAGAGGACATATATAGCTAGCTATAACTACCATAAACTCAATTTTTCCGGAATTGGACTTATTCCACTTTCAAAAAAACCCATTCATATAAAAGAAATAATGCCCGAAAAAAAGGAACAATCTATAAATAGTTCAATTTGGCAGGTTTCCATAATAAAAAACAGGGTTTTTGACAGGAAATTTTTTGTAAAAATAAAACTAAAATATAAAAGAATAAACAACAAAAATCATTTGACAGGTTTGCCAGGTTTTCAATATACAAAAAAACATGATTTTTGACAGAAAATTTTTATGAAGGAATGAAACTAAAATATAAAAGAAAAAACATAAAAAAAAAATTATTTAACATGTTTTCATTACAGAAAAAACAGTGTCTTTGACAGGTTTTCACTGTTCGAAAAACAGGGTTTTTGACAGGAATTATTTTTTTTTTTTTTTGTAATTAAAACTAACAAAAACTTAATTGACAGGTTTTCATTATCAAAAAGCAGGATTTCTTACAGGAAAGCTTTTTGTAAAAAATTAAATCAAATTATAAAAGAAATAGAAATGTCCGAAAAATAGGAAAAATCTGCAAATAGTTCCATTTGGCAGCTGCAAAATGTTTTCATGATACAAAAATCAGGGTTTTCGACAGAATTTTTGTAAAAATAAAACTAAAATGTAAAAGAAAAAAGCAAAAAAAAATTTCATTTGACAGGATTGACAACCTTTCATCATACAAAAACAGGGTTTTTTGACAGGAAATTTTGGAAAATTAAAACTAAAATATAAAAGAAAAAACAAAAGAATTTTATTTGACAAGTTTTTATTATCTATAAAAAACAGGATTTTTGAATAGAAATTTTTTTTTTAAATAAAACTTCATTTGACAGGTTTTCATTATCAAAAAACAAGATTTTTACAGGAAAGTTTTTTGTAAAAAATTTAATCAAAATCTGAAAGAAATAATGTCCGAAAAAAAGGAACAACCTACAAATAATTCTGTTTGGCGGCTTTGACAGGTAAAACTAAAATATAAAAGAAAAACCAAAAAATTAATTTGACAGGTTTGACAGGTTTTCATTATACAAAAAACATGGTCTTTAACAGGAAATTTTTTGGAAAACAAAAACTGAAATATGAAAGATATAAGAAAAAAAATTTATTTGACAGGTTTTCATAATAAAAAAGACAGAGTTTTTGACAGTTTATTTATTTTTTCGTAAAAATAAGACTAACAAAAAATTTTATTTGACAGACTTGACAGGTTTTCATTATCTAAAAACAAGATTTTTGACAGGAAAATTTGTGTAAAAATAAAATCAAAGTATTAAACAAATAATATTCGAAAAAGATAGTATATAAATAATTCCATTTGACAGGTTTGGCAGGGTTTCGTGATGTAAAAAACAGGAAACTTTTTGTAAAACTAAAATATAAAAGAAATGATGTTCTCGTAATAACGATAGTTGGTTTTAAAAAAAAAAGCAGAAATATCCTGCTAAAGCAGGTTTAGTGTACATGTTTGGGTAGTGCGATTGAACTAGAAAATTAAAGATTATAAGTTCTTCCACAACGGCTAATTAACTTTCAACGCTATGACTAAGTTTTTGGAAATTTTACAGCTGCTGCTCTTGAAACATTTTTTGCATCATTAATTCAATTTTAAATTTCAAGCAAATTTAAGCTTAAAAATAAAACAAAAATTCATTAAAACTAAGTGAGTTTAAATAGTTATAAATAGGTGCATTTCAGAGAACAAACAGCAACGAGCCCGCTGGCAGTACACATACACAGTTGCATAGACCTTTTATTGTAGCCGAAATAAAATGCAAACCATGTAATTTGCTTAACATTTCCCTTTGGCTATAATTTCGCCACAACATATGCAGATTATACTGAAAAATACATATTAACATATCTTCATGTATGTACAAGTATGTACGTAAGTATATCTACTCGCATACATACTTATGTTGATAACAGAGACTGATAGACTGACAAGCATTACCGCTGGACTGGCTGACTGACTGATGAAGATAAGCGCTGCTGCACTGGATGGCTGTCATTTTCAGAGTTTTAACGCAACATTCGAAACTTTTATTGCTGCAGGATAAATTTGCTAATTAAAAGTTTTAATCTCATAGTTTTCGTAATTGTGTATGTGTGTATTATGTAATTTTTTCGTTTTTCGGTTTTTTTTAACTCAAACTGTGCATTGCATACTTTGCGGGTGGTCAAAATTAAGTGGGTTCACAATTGAGAGCGCGCAAAAAAAGTGCATATTAGTGGAATAAAAAAGAAACATTCTAAATATTGTGATTTAAATAATCATATAATGAAAACATACAGTTCATTCCAAGCTAGGTGGTCAACGTATGAAATTAATACAGTACAGTACGGCTAAAAATTAATTTAGCAAATGCACAAACCGTTTCAAAAGCAGTTATGATATTAGGAACGTGAGGTGAATAAAGCATGAAGTGAACTAAGTATGAGGTGAAAATCAAAATCTATGACTAGAAGTGACGAGAAGTGTTCACGCCACCTTGTTGCGCATACAATACACATGTCGGCAGTTAATTCTTGGAAGAAAACAAATGAAATTTGAGCGGAGTATTTCTGGAGATTAAATAAGAACTCTCCGACATTTTTGAAAATTGTCTTACATAACTAATAAAGGCCGCTTTACATTATCCCACAAAGTATAAAGACATGTCCAAATTGACATGTTGCAAGCAATGTGTGATAATTTAAACTAGAGAAAAATAATCTAATGAAAAAGCGTTTTGATTTTTTTGACAGTCTATACATGAAATTTGACATTCCTCCCCACATTAATAGAAAATTGACAGTATAATGAAATTCTATCAAACTTTTTTTCTGACATGTTGTAATACTTTGTGGGATAGTATAAAGCGGCCTTAAGTAATTTGGTAAAAATACGATTTTTACGTTGGGTTCATATGAAAGATAGATATATCTATTTTCTAGAAAAAGATTTTAGAAGATCCTAAAAGCATGGAAAGGAACGTTTTGTTTTTTTATTAATCACAGTCTTAAAAAAAAAAGTAAAATAGTACTAATTCTCATATAGCAGAAAATTTACTTTGGACTTATAGCCTTTTTCATTACCTTCCAAAAAACGTCTGAACATGAAAATCGATTGAGAAATGACCTAATCATAGACCTCTTTTGAAAGTTTTGTGAAGCAGTTTTTTCGGTTAATTTCATGTTTTGAAAGGTTCAGAAAATCATAACCTCGAAACCATCAAACATAACTTCTAAATTTTTGGTTCATATATATTGATAGATCAAAAACGTAGGCTTTAGAGAGTTTTTTTTGATTTTATAGAAATATTATAGAAATTTGTTAAACATTAAAATATTTGAATATTAATTGGAATTTATAAATCTATCCACCTTTTCCGGGAATCCTGTCATTTACGATTTTATATTTGTTTCCGTTTGGAGGAGCCGTTCCACTTACGCTTGAAGTCAGACATGTCCCGGGACAACTTTCTTGTGTTCTTCAATACCTTTTTCACAAGCGCCCAATATCTCACCACAGGCCGGAGTTCTGGACAGTTGGGTGGGTTTGCCTACCATGGTACAAAATTTACATTACTATTTGCATACCACTCAAGGGCATTTTTTCCTTTTTATTTTATGATTTTTTTTTGTTGGATGTTTTATTCTTAATATATTTGAGTGGAATTGACTTTGGCTGATTTTGTCGAAGAATATTTCTTTATAGATTTTTTGAAATTTAATTTTCCAAAAATTGCTTTTTTGGAATCCAAATACCATTATGTGGCATGAGGGATAAGATAGCTGGATGACTGGAACTTGAAGTACCACAAATATTTTCAACAATTTTACATTAAGTTTCAAGACGTTTGTTAAGCGGAAGAATTGCCAATGGCTACAAGGTAACAGTAGCAGTTGCTGATCTGTATACTACTGACGTAACGTATCTTCATGTATCTTCAGTAAAAAGCGTAAGTAAGTACAATAGTGCTTACTGTACGTGAAGCTGCGATTAAAAACTGCTAGTTTGTTAGCTAAAAATAAAGCACCCATATGTCAGCTCTAAGGTTGCCAACTTGCAATGAAATTCCATCAAATAAAAAGCCAATTAAAAATAAAACTAAAAATTCAAATTAAAAGTTCACATAAAAAAAAACTTTTAGCTAAAAGCATAAATGTATTGACACATTAAAAACAGAAAGAAAAAAAGAGAAAGAGAAAGAAAGAGACAGATACAAAAAAAAAGAGCAGAAATAGACTTAGATATAGCGATTGAAAACGTACGCAAAGCTTAACTGACTTTGATGGGCACACTAATTGGCTTTTGAACTTTTTTGAAACCGCTGCCGGCAAAATAGTTTTGACAGTGTGTGTGTGTATGTGTATGCTTCGCCACCAGCAACCACCAACACCACAAGATTAAAAGCAAAAAAATTTCCAGCTCTTACCTTTCAAATTGTATGTGAAGTCTTTGAAAAATTTTTGCGAAATTATTTTTCTCTTTTTTGATAGCTTTAATTTGTTGGTTGCAAAGTTTTTAAGTACGTAAAATGTGAAAATATTTTCACAGTGCAAAACTCAAGGCAACGCACTTAAGTATGCAACAAAAAAAATTATATGGATTCATGTCTGATACATATAATGTGTGCGGAAAGAAGCACTTGTTTTTATTGAATTTTGTAAATGAAAAGTTTTTTTTTACAAATAAGCAAAGCTATTGGATTCTTGTGTTTTTTTAACTCATCCAGGAGCATATGCCTTTCATCAAACTATCACATTTAATGTCTTAATTTCTTTACAATATATCGCCAATTTATGTATTTTTGTTCTTGGAATTTTTCACAATATTGCTTTTCCTAAGCGTAGTCTTCCGTTAAGAAATTATATCACTGGTCTCGCGCCAATATATACGATAAATATAAGAGGTGCCTTAGGTATGATAACTATTTTTGATAAGAGTGATGATTTTAAGTAGTAGGCTTGATGAAAATGTAATAAATATGATAATGCTTCTTATAAAAGGCATGACGAAGGTTTTTAATAGAAATATGATAAGTGTGCTCAATAGAGCAGAATCTGCAAAATTGTGATAAATTTGAAGAGCTAAATAGGTATGAATGCTAGGAATAGTAGACTTGATAAATCTCTAATATGAATTAAAATTATGAAAACATGACAAATATGCTAAGTGTGATAAGTTTGCTATCTATGTTCGTAGCTGTGACAAGTTTATAAGTAGTAGAATCACCCAGTGCTCAAAATTTTACCATAAATGTATCAAATGACAGTGGTACTTTTTGGACAGTCTTAGTACTATTTTTGCTATTTGGTAGAAAATAGAAAAGCTCATTTATCTTCCCTGGTACAATGACAAATGTGAAACGAAAAGAAAACCAAAAACATGAAGTAAGCGTCAGTTGAAAAATTTGCATTCAATATTACCTTAATGGCAAAATATGAAAATTATTTTAACTTTCTGCACATTTAAAGACAAACACCTTTCTAATGGTGTAAAATTCAAAGTCGTGCGCCATTTCTAACATAGTAAAAAAATCTTGCGTATTGATATATAGATGATAAATATGAAAGATATCATAAGTTAGCTAAGTAACTATAAGATTGATAAACATGAAAAGTGATTCAGTATGATAAATATTACAAATGAGCCAAGTATTCGTATATGTTTGTTGCAAAGTAAAAATATGATAACTGTGATAAATATGTGAAGTACATAGTTACGAAAATTGTGAAGAGTTTGATAAATATAGTAAGTATATTTGATGTCACGATGACAGTCTGGCAAAACATAGACTTCATTACTTCTCTGTCGCGTTTCCTTTAACTTCTAAAGTGACCGTTTTTCCCCCAAGAGACATACTGACATTCTTTAATACCTTGAACTTATAGACTGACTTCTAATAAAATCTTTTCAGGGATAACCCGCAGTGATATTTGGTTACTGAATTCCAACACTTTTGTTCTTAATTCTAAGTAGGTATGCTAAGTATAGAAGGCTTTTTTTAGGTGTAATAATGAATAATAATGATAAGTATGAGAAAAGTGTAAGATATGATAAGTGCGAGAAGTTTACCAAACATTTTTTAAAAAATGTGATAAGTATAATAAATATGAAAAGTAAGTATGACAAATAAAATTAGTACTGTAAGCATAATAAGTTAGATAAAATCACGATTACCATGATAAATACTAATTGTATAAGAAATATGATAATTATAATAAGAGTGAAAAGTGTGATAGATATGATAAGTGCGTAAAGTTAATTAGTAGTCTATTAAAAAATGTGATAATATTATAAATATTGAAAATATGAGAAATGTGATAAGTAGATGTGAAAGGAAGAAGGTTTAATAAAAATATGATAAGTAAAATATGTTCGATAAGTACAAGAAGTATGATAAATATAATCAAGAAAAGTGTGATGAACATGACAAGCTCGATAAGTTCACTAAAAGTCATTAAAAAAATGTGATAAGTGTGATAAATATGGATAGAATGAAAAATGTGATAAGTGTAATAAGTATGCGCAGTATGGAAGGCTTGATAATAAGTACAATATATTTGATAAATTAGTATAAAAAGTGTGCTAGATCTGATAAGTGTGTAAAGTTAACAAGTAGTTAATTAAAAAATGTGATAAAATTATAAAATTCGGAAGTATGAGAAGTGTGATAAGTAGATGTGATAAGAAGAAGGCTTGAAAAAATGTGATAAAAACAATATATTTGATAAGTACAATATGTTTAATAATTACAAAAATTATGATAAATATAATTAAGTTGAAAAGTGTGATAGATATGATAAGTGCGTTTAGTTCACTAGAAGTCTTTAAAAAAAAGTGATAAGAGTGATAACTATGAACAGTATGAAAAATGTGATAAGTATAATAAGTATGCTCAGTATAGCAGGCTTGATAAAGACATAATAAGTACAATATATTTGATAAGTAAAAAAAGTTTGATAAATATAGCAAGTATAAAAAGTGTGATAGATATGATAAGTAAGTTAAACTTACTAGTAGTCTTTTAAAAAATGTGATAAGTATGATAAATATGGAAGTATGATAAAAGTGATAAGTATAATTAAGCCGTTCAAAATGACAATGGTGCAACTCCAAAACGAGGCAAAAGCTATGTGATAATATTATTTGGCTGACATTTTGTTAGGAATAAATAAAATTGATTTCTGTTTTCAACAAAAATTTACCTATTAATATGGAATTGTTGAAATAAAGTTAAAAAATGGTATCGACCAAATGACCGATCATTATGGCACATAATTTATATGACATTACTTTTGCCTGGTTTTGAAGTTGCACCATTGTCATTTTGAACGGCTCAATTAGTGTGCTCAGTATGGAAGACTTGATAAAAATATGATTAGTACGATTAGTTTGATAAGTACAAAAAGTATGATAAATATAATTAGGTTGAAAAATGTGATAAATATGATTAGTACATTTAGTTTACTAGAAGTCTTTAAAAAAATGTGATAAGTGTGATAAATATGGAAAGTATGCAAAATATGATAAGCATTAGTTGTGTACTTAGTTTAGAAGACTTGATCAAAATATGATAATTTTATTAATATGATTTGATATGATAAGTGCATTTAATTTACTAATAGTCTTTAAAAAAAGGTGATAATAAAATAAATATCGAAAGTACGAGAAATGTGATTAGTATAATTAGTATGCTCAGTATAGAAGACCTGATTAAAATATGATAAGTAAGGTAAGTATGATAAGTATAAAAAGTATGATAAACATAATTAGGTTGAAAAGTGTGATAGATATGATAAGTGCGTTTTAATTTACTAATAGCCTTAAGAAAAGGTGATAATAAAATAAATATCGAAAGTACGAGAAATAAGATAAGTATAATTAGTATGCTCAGTATAGAAGACTTGATAAAAATAAGATAAATACAATATGTTTGATAAGAATGAAAAGCATCGTAAGTAAGATGTTAATGCAAGCAGTTTTCAGTATGATAAATGCAATAAATATGACGTATATAAAATATTGCTGTCGTTAGTTTAGAAGTTTAGTTAAAGTTCTCTAGCCCATAGGATATTGTATGTAGTAGTCTCCCTCTTATGGAAGGTTAGTATTTCAAACCATAAATTACAAAATACTTTTTGTCATCCAGATATTCTTTCTTCACAATTTTAAATAACAAGTAACCAAACTTCATTACATATTCTTAATGTGTGCGAAATAATTACATAAATGCTTACGTTTATTACATGTGTGACGCAAGCACATACACACGCACATACACAAACTCAAAGGCATTCATTAAAATATCCCTTTTTATTAAGCGCCTAATTATTCTTGACGACTTCCGTTTGCATTAATTTAACTTCAAATTTCATTTGCTCACAAATGAGCGGCAAACCAACACATAAAAGTCGTCGCCATCATTGTGAGAGTGAAAATAAAAATAAAAATAACGGAATTGAAGCAAGCGAAAGATGCGTAAGCAGAGCAGCAAAAAACATATAAAAATGCGAATCAAAAATATAATAAAAAGGAATAACAAGCAAATTTTCTATGTTTTTTTTTTCATAGCATTTTTAGTATTTGGCAAACGTTTGCCAAAGAAATGTCCTTTTTGTGCCAAAATGAAGCTACAACATCATGTAAAAGTGATATTCTTTGCTCTATTGTTGTTGTGTGCCATTTTTATGACCACACAAAATTTATTACAACTCATCCAATTAGTGTGTGTGTGAGAGCACATGAAATTCTACATGTTTTGATGTGTGTTTGTCCCTGTATGTACACAAGCATCCATATATATGATTTTGTTACGAATTTCTGTATTTGCGCTGTAATAAGGATATTTGTAAATTCATTGTCCAACACATGTACATAATGATATATGCGCTGCATTGTTAATTTAAGCATGAAAATAAATACGTAAATTAACTTGCACAAATACAAAGATGTATATTTACTATATACAAACGAACATATTCATAACTTATACGTATGTTATGTAATTTAATTGACTACATTCAAACTGATTCAATTAAATTCAATTAATTCTAAACAAAATCTTAATAAACGCATTAAAAAATTTTTAAATATTGCGAAATGTGAGACATATTACAATTGTATTACTTAAAGGCTATGTTTTTCTGCTATCAGAACGTTTTTTCTGTTTAGGGGAGTGGCACCGCACACTTCAAAATATTATGGTCATGTTATCGATCTTTAGTGTTCATCTTATATCCGTACCAAATGTCTTAAAAATCAATGCAGTGATTTAGCTGTGAGAGCGCTTCCCCCATAAATGTCATGGCACTGCCCACTTCAAAACATAATGATCACGTTAACGTTCCTTAGCAATAATCCTATCTCCATACCAAACGTCATAACAATTGAAGCAAGGGGTTAGCCATGAGAACGTTTTCTTCATTTAGAGATGTGGCACCTTCCACTTCTGAACCTATTTCGTTTGCCCATTTACTTACATACGTACTTCTTTATATGCAGATTGCATTTGTTGCAGACATTTTTATTTTTTTTATTGAAACATAAAGAGTGTTGCAATAGAAGGTGTGGTACTTTGTTATGGATTAAAATCTGCATTATCAACCCTTGTCCACCATATTTTGTGTCATTTTGATTGTGACACTATAGGATTTTAGCTATGGATCGCTACACGAAAGAACAACCCATTGAAATCATCGAATTTTGGATCTTAATATCCAAATCATTTTCAAAAAATCCAAAATTTCAATAAAATCATCTTTTCGTACAAGGCCTTTTTTACATCGGCAGTTATGTTAACAAACAAAATTGCCATATCTGGGGCTTGGAAAATCCACAAGCGATCGTGGAGAAGCCAACCTACCGCGAGTCACTGTTTAGTGCAGTTTATAGTTCGGGCCCTTTTTTTCGAAGATAAGAACGGAAACACCAAAAATGACAACTCTGAGCGGTACCACAAGGAAGCTCAAGGTCTGGACGATATGTAATTTCAACACGATGGCGCTACACCATACACAACTTGCCTCAATTTGGACTTTTTTCGTCGCAAATTCCCGAACCGTATAATTTCTCATCGCGTTCATGTGAAACTTTTTTCTGTGAAATTATACGAAAGATTAAGTCTATGTGAATGATTTACAGATAATTCCAGACTTAAAAAGCAATAAAACATCGGTAATTCGGGCCATTCTGGAGGCCAAACTCGAAAATATGGCCGAAAGAGTTAGATATCTACGGAATAGTTGCAGTAAACTTATTCGCGAAATAATTTTCTACACATAATTCTATTATGTGACCTTTCGAAAGAAATCGAATGCTTGGAAAAATTCCAAACCGTGAAATTGTTTTTGTCACAAGAGCACCCTTCTATTTTTTGCAAAAAAATATATGAAACTTTATCACAGTGCGGTCAAAAACATTTCTTGTAAAGATTCCATTCTTACTTGAACATTTTAAGTAAATTTTATATAGAAACAAATTTTGCACCAAACTTTTCTTAGGGTTTTACGACTTAGTGTATACTTCTCCCAATTTGGTGTATTGGTGGTTAAGATAGTCTGAGAATCACACATGCCACTTTTTACTTAACTATAATGTGAAAAGGATTCAGTCTTGTGATTTTTCTTTTTCTTTTTTCAGCTTAATTGTGCAAGTCCTATATCAGCAGCAGACATCTCTAACTCAATTTGATTAAGATTCGTGAGTTTTCTTATCAAAGTTCATTATGATTTGTACTGTGCAATTTAATGCATTAAAAATTTTTTCTTACAAACTTAAAGTATCTAAATACTTATATACTGTTGTCCGCATAACAATTGTAATCATTATCCAGGGAATATGGTGTGGTTTATTTAAACTCTGTCTCCCCAGCCACCCCATCCACTCCACTCCCTCATAAATATCAATGACAATTTGCGACGTCAAATTATGGAGTCAATATCACAGTGGAGAAACAACGATACCAACAACAAAAGTAAAAGCAATTGAGCATTGTTATGGCTACTGCTGGCGCTGCTATTGTGATAATACCATAAACGGAAAAGGGAGCCAAAAGGACCAAACAAAAAAAAAAAAAAAAAATTACTTTAAATGAAATGAACGAACAAATGTCGATTTCAAATTTCCGTTTATTCCTTTGGCTGAAAAGTAGCTACTTATATTCCCTTCTTTTGCTTTTTTTTTTACAAAAGTTCTACGTGAACATATGTTTGTGTGTATGTATGTTTGTGTGTAATTTATGTTTATATGAGTGAGAGTGTTTGTGTGATTGTGTGCAACACAAATTGCCATTTTCAATAATTTATTATGCGAATGAAGTTGCTGCCCATGCAAGTTGCTGCCGCTCGTTTGAGTTCCTCGCTTGTACATATTTAAGTTAAAGTGGTGCTTATGTTGGAGTGAATTGATGGTACTGTGGGTCAATGCTTACCAAAGACTGGAGCATAAGAAGCACATTTTTTGATTTTTAGTTTCACATTATATTGGATCAGTGGGGCCCAAAATAATTTTTTTGTAATCTACATACAGTTTTTATTTTTACACATCATAGTTTTGATAAGTTTCATACTGTAAAAATAAAAAAGATATAAATTTATCATAAGAAAATTTTACAAACTCTACAAGGCTTTAAATATTAATAATATTGAAAATACTGAAACTGTTACAAATGTAGTATTACGTCTACATGTAGTATTACGTATTGGAAAATACTACATATAACATATGAACTATAGCATTTTTTACAGTTAATACATATATCAAAATGGTTGAAAATACATTAAATATAATAAAGTTTTTCTCAAAAACTATAAAAATACTGCGAACCTTACAAATGCTTATAATGTTCAAAATCAGTTACAATTTAAAAATGTACTTGGGATACCAGTACAAAAAAATAAAATGTCACACACATTACAAATTCGTTAAATACCACAATACAAGCGATTAGTTTTTTGATAAACGTGATATGTGTTATTAGAATTTGAGCAATTATCCAAAAATAACAAAAAATACTACCTACAAGCACTACAAAGTTTTAAAATATTAGCAATAATAAAACTGCAAGAAATGTTGCAAATCTTTAAAAAATATACGCTAACAACACTTAATATATATTAATAAATAACACTTAAAAACCCGCATAAATACTTCGAACACTACAAATGTTATAAGTACTTCTTATAGTTAAATACTACATACGCACACACTAATCAAATATTACACAACAATCATTTAGTTTAATCAATTGTAAGGTAAAAGTATACTACATAGCACAAATACTACAACACAAACAGTTTTTGTAGCAAAAATTATATGAACTACTTGATATCACATAAATATTAAAAAACCACAAAATTACTATGAACACAACAAAGGCTTAAAATATTAGCAATAATCAAACAGCAAAAAACGTTGAATATCTTTAAAAAATATACACTATAAATACAACAAACACTCAGTAACACGCACAAATACTTCAAACACTACAAATGCTGTTAGTAATTCATCTATATTAATCAAACATTATATACCTAACAGTCCAAATAACTAAAATGATACAGATGCAGAGAAGTTAAAGTAAACTACGTAAAAAATATCAAAAATACTCAAAATTTTATGAAATACTACAAACACAAATACTACAATGCAAATAGATCTTGTCACAAAAATGATATGAACTATTTAAGGTCATACAAATATCAAATAAACAACGAAATTACTACGAGCACTACAAAGGCTTAAGATATTGGCAATATTAAAACTGCAACAAATGTTTCAAATCATATAATATATACTAAATATATGCGTACAACATATACTAAAGTACGCGCCCAAATTCTTCGAACACTACAAATGTTATTAGTGCCATTTATAATAAAATACTACAAAAATATTGCATAAAATAATCAAATATTACATACTAAGGAATTAGTCTAAATAACTTTAATGTTATAGCTACAAAGAATTTAAAGTACCAATACACAAAATACCTAAAATGCTCAAAATTATATAAAATACTACTAACAAAAATACTACACTGCAAATAGTTCTTGCAACAGAAATGATATGAACTATCGAATATCTCACAAATATCAAAAAACCACAAAATACTACGAACACTACAAATTCTTACAATATTTAATCATTTCATACCACTGTACCACACATACACTCCAACATTTACAATTGTAACATTCAACAATATTAAATATTATTCAAGTGGCTAATTTTGCGGCCAAAGTGAAGAAGTGGTGATGGCGATGCTGTTGATTGTGGTAGCGATGGTGGTGGTGATGGTGGCACTGGTGGTGGCCAAGACAACAACAATACCAATAACGTCAGAAATAACAACGACAGTAACGACAGCAACAATTGCAATAACGACAACGATAAGTTTTTTTCATTTTCTTTTTTTCAGCTGCTGCTGTTTGTAAATTATTGAACATGCTCACAACGCAACAACACACACACACACACATACACACAAACATTAACATTTATATGCACAGAAGCATATGATGCAATACATGCATATGCCATAAATATTTGAAATGGCAAATAAAACAAAAAAACGAAACGAACAGTAAAGAAAAAGAAGAACGCTATAAAAGAAGAAAGAAAAAAATCCTTTTTTGTTGTTGTTGTTTCTTTGCTTTGTATCCTTTTGTACAAATTGCGGTCATTTTGAGTGCATAATGAAATTTAATAACGGTAATAATGGACGTTGCTATTGCTGCTACTGCTAGTGGCACTGTGCTACTGTTGTTGTTGTTATTGTTTGTTGTTGAATGGTATCCTTTTGTAAATCTAATGTCCTTTGAATATTGTTGCCGCTACATTATTATTGCTGTTGTTCTTGTTGTTTTTGTAATTGTAATTGCTGTAATAATAAATGACAATTTAAAGTTGGCAGCAAAGTTGTGTTGTCGCACAACAACAACAATAAAAGCAACAACATTTCAGAGCAGCAAACAGCTGTTGTAACTGCTGAAAACTCTAGATTTCACAGTAGCAGCAGCTACTGCTTGTCGGCGTGAATTTGAGTTATCGTTGCTGCCTACTTTTAGGCTTGCAGCCATATCATACATACAAGCAGCGTTACAAAGTAAATTGCTAATAAATTTATCCAACAAGCAATTTTAAATGGTTTTATAATGACAGCATAAAAATTTGTGTTGGTATTACTTATATCTGGTGGAAGTTCCGCTATACGACTGACAACAGATTTTTTATGTCCACTTGGAATTTCAACATAAAAATTTAAATTGAAGTGATAAAATGTTTTTATTTTTCAATGGCATATTTAGAGTAAACAGACTTTGATATTTGCTGAAATTTATTGTCTAATTATCTACATAGATAAAGATGTAAAAGAGATACATTGTTTTGTTGCTGCTACTTGAGAGATATTAAATACAATATCAAACATTCCATCGAATGATGTGCCTCATTATTAAGAGATAAAACTTAAGGAGAAAATTAAGAATGAAAAGTTGAAGAAAGTTTTATGTAGGGTAGGCAAATGTATTCAAAAAATTGGATACATTAATGCGAAAAAGGTTTCTTGATTCGAAATATAGCTTAAAAATCTAAACATTCAAACATAGTCATCGCTGATATGTATCACTTCTAAGGCACGCATTTAGGGCATTGAAAATGGCAGAAGCTATACTTACATAGACCAAGCTATGCCTACATTAGAAAGGGTCAAAATTTAGCTTCATTCGCGTGGAATATTTTTATTTTTTTTTTTAATCGATTTTTGAAATTTTCTCTTTGTACAAATAATAATATTTTTGTGTTAAACCGACATACAAAATTTTACAATCCCTACATCTGAGGTCCCTCGTATATATGAAAACGTATGCAGGATATAAGGAGGAATGTTTTTGAAGCAAACTTTAACTATCTACGTTGCCTACAAATTTGCAAATTTTTAACCTTTTTTGAAAAGGGTAGCAAAATTGACCCATCAAACAACGCAATATTGAGTCAGTGGTACTACAGAAATATTTGCTTTACAATTTTATCACTAGTCACTGAACATTGAAATGTCGAAATTTCAACTCGAAAGTCAAACTAGCCTGGCTAAAAACTAAATACCCTACACTGCATTTCAAGTATATTATTAGGAGAGTATAAGAACAAATTGCTTATATGGGAAGTGCCACGCTGTCACCTCCAAGCTTACCTTGATTTTGAGTAGAGCTTGCATTTACTGTTCTGAGTGTTTGAGCAAAATTCGGTAAGGTTTTCTGTAGAAAATCTTTCGCTTATATGGGAGGTGCCACGCCTTCTTATCCTACTTTGCCTTCTGTAAGCTCAGAGTTTACAATTAATGTTCTTCGTGTTTGAGTGAAATTGGGTTGGATTATCTCAAAAAACACTTTGTTATTATATAATTTCGAAACATTTGCTTATATGGGAGGTGCCACGCCCTCTTTTCCAAATTTACCTAGATCTTGTGTATAGCATACATTTATAGATCCGAGTGTTTGACTGTAATTTGGTTGGGTTATCTCAAAAATCGCTTTCCGTATAACATATTGAAACTTTTGTCCGAATTCGCCTAGTTTTTGCTCAGAGCTTATATTTACTTTCCTTAGTATTTATGTGTATTTTGCTTCTGTTATTGCGAATAATGCTGTTATTATTGCATTTTGAATATATTTTTTGTATGGGCGGTAGGCGTGTCCGTTGACCGATTTCGCTAATTTTCAATCCCCCAAGTTAACTTTTACGACGGAGGCTGTGCACTTAATTCCATTGAATTGCTCAGTTTTCCTGAAAAATGTATTTCCACACACACCCAGCCAGCCAGCCAGCCCGACAGACAGACGAACATGGCTATATCGTCTCAGGAGGTGACGCTGATCAAGAATATATATACTTTTCTATATCTGCCACGCCTCCTTCTCTGCGTTGCAAATGCAAGGACAAAGCGAATATTCACTTGGGTGTAAGGTATAAAAATCGTCAAAGTACATATCAAAACGCAAGACAAAAATTTGTCCTACCTTTTTGACTATGTTAGGAATGAAGCACGACCTTGAATTATATACCATTAGAAAGGAATTTGTGTGTAAATGTGCACAAAGTTAAAATTATTTTAATATTTCGTCATTAAGCTAGGTAAAATTAAATGAAAATTTTCCAATAGTAACAACGACAAAATACGAGGTCACACAGAACTAAAAAGAGGGTAGAGAAGAAAGAGAAAGACAAAAAGCTGATTGACACTGACATCATGTTTTTTTCCTTTCGCATTTGTCTTCGTATCAAGGATGATAAATGAGCAAAAAAGTACTAAAATTATTTAATACAATATCAATATCAATAAAGACCTCTCACATTTCACACATTTTCGGCTTAGATGCAAAATTGTTTTTTTGTATATGAAGTATATTTTTAGAGTAATTGGCACCTCCTGAATCCAAATATGTAACCAAAAAATTTTTACCTCCCCTCGTTCTACCATTGTGTCGAAAAACCAATTGTTCGATTAATGGAACGTTGCACAGTGCAAAATTTTCAGAGTCTAGCGGAACTTAATTCATATCTCAGCACATATAGCAGTTATAGTTTTAAAACTTAATACTTGGATATATATTTAATTGGCAAAACACTATGCAAAAATTAAGGGGGATCAGACAAGGGGTTATTATACCCCCCATATAAGAAAATGCTTAAAACGTTGTATTTCTGCTCCCATACCAGATATCGCTATGAAACTTGATAGATATAACCATTTTCTTATCAAAACACCATAAAAAATGAAGGGGGTAAGACAAGGAGTATTTGCTGTTTCTTGCATTTTTATTAAGAAATGCTTCTGAATTTCGAGAGGATTGCCCCTACCTTTTTAGTATATTATAAACTAGCGTACGAATAGTTACCTTTAAACTATAGAGAGTGTCAGATGTTAGTGTTGGTGAGCCTATTTTTTCCAAAACAAAACCAAAGATGGCGTCCGATGTCGGTTTTTCATGAAATTTCGGCGTTATATGAAATTTCCAAAGACATTCTGGAAAAGGTTTAGTTAAAAAAAAGATCGCAAAATATCGCAGCAGATGTTTTGTGTTTCCAGTAGAGGATAAACCTTCCTTTCAAATTTTGTACGTTTCAAAATGGCAATTTGTGGTAACACCTTTTAAAGTATCCAATGAAGTTGAAAATGTAAATCTTATCCTCTTCTTAAAAAGCACAATTTTTACAAACAAATCACATACGATTAAGAAAAGATTGTGCAATTATTTGAATGCCAACAAGTGACAATTTTATTAAAAAATAAATGATAAAAATTTCGCGGCCTACTGACTTACCGTTTGTATGTACCACTCTATTAACTTTAACAAATTGAAAGGTTTTTAATAGGCAAAAAGTATGATTGAATAAGTAATGCAAGTTTCAGGTGCATTTTGCAGTTGTTTGGCAGGGTTTTTCACCAAACTGAGTATGAGGTTTTTGAGGTGGGATATTAAGCTACTGAAATAATGAATAATCCTACGCATTTGATGTATTTCAAAAATTGAATAAAGTTCCGCTAAACTTCCCAAATTTCGCACTGTGCGTTGGCCTAATCCCCATTATACAAGATCCTATGCAATTGCAACCAAACGTGGTTGGTAAACGCCTTATAATCTGTAAGCCGGAAGTTAAATATCGTCGGCGCCAAATGAAAGTGGACTGCCCATAAGCCACATGACGCTAAAATTCACAATAATTTAGGAAAATTCCCTGTGCCGGTATTTATTAGCGAGACCTATTTATGGGACTTTATGGTATGAGTTAACGGCCAAGGTTCGATTAATCGAACACTAAATTTGACTCATACCTGGGCCTATCAGATATTGGCAAGTGTAGATTTTTAGATAACAACTAATAGTTTGAATTTTTGGCTATAAAATCTTATCATTTATATTTATTATTGTCATTATTTTATATTTTTAATAATTTTTTATAACAAGGTCTACCAACAAGGTATTTTTTTACCACTACCGACAAACTGCTGGAGGAGGTGGGGAAAGGGTAAATAGTATTTTTGAACGGACAAAAGATTAAGGTAATATTATTTTAAAGTAAAGCAATATCATATAAATTACTTTCATAGTTTAAGAAATTATTGAAAATGGAGAATTTTACCATTCGATTAATCGAACAGCGGCCGAAAAATAGTTAATTACATTTGAACGCGTCTATGTAAAGTTTTAAGCATTCCTTGACTTTGGTTACCCCTAGTGAAACTATTATAAGCTTGTTTTTTTTGTAGGAAAAAGTGGTAAAAAGACCCACATAACAGGATATAATGGGTTACCTATCGTCTTCTAAAAAAACTAAACGAAATAAATTTTTCTCAAATTCATTAACCCATTATATCCTGTTTTTATGGGTCTTTTTGACCCCTTTTTCAAACATTTCAGAAAAATAACGAAAAATTTGTGAATATTATTTCAATACAAAAACTTTTGTCCCCATATGTGAACATTTGCCTTAAAAAGGTTTATTTAAAGCCTAAACTTCACAGCGATGTTGATAACATGGATAACACATTTACTATATTTCGACTACGGAACAAAAATAAAAAACCCAAGAAAAATTATTGTATAAAGTTTTTAATAAAAAGTAGCAAAGCAAATACCTTTTTAATATTCGCAAACAACTTTTAAGGAATTCCAAAGCTTTACCATACACCATAAAGAATAGATAAACATAGAAGAATATTTTTAAGAATTTTTTCTATTTTAACTTAAGAAACCTCTTAGAAAGAAGGTGGATGGTTCAATAAACACAAAAAATTCCAATTTTTACGCTTTTGTCAATATTTACCCATAGCAAAGTCAAATATTAAAGACAACAAAACTGAAATCGCCAAGCCCAGAAGCTGTTGCTACCGTAAAACTGCCACTGCCAGCTATTGGTGTTGTTGCATTACGCATTTGTGTGTGTATGTTTACACATGTAAATTTACACAAAAATGTAAATGTCAACAAAAGCGTTATATGTGCGCTATTTGTCAAACACTATGCCGGTGGCATGGTGGTAAATATGAATATGGAGTATGACGAAAAAGTCAAAGAAATCATGAAAAGTCACGGTGCGAAGGGGGAGTCATGTCGTGGTCATGCTCTTTTATACATTGAAACATATTTGTATATACCAAAATAAATAAAACGCTTTATTTCATCATTGAACATAGACAATTGAAATGTTGCTGTGGCATATTACTGTTGTAAGCACAACCCACGTTGGGTGCTAAATATGAAAAGATAATTCTCTAAATTTTTTTTCCTAATAAGATTAAAGTTTTTGATTTTTGCACCATTTTTGTGGCAAAAAGTAATTTTTTAACCGTGTCCCATATTTGACCGTGCTTAAATTGTCAGAATCGTTGTAAGCAAAGAAATTTGAGTTCAAACTATCAATTTCATGTTGCTATTTTTGGCAATTTTTTGAGAAATATGATACAGCAAAGTTAAATGCATGGTAATTCTCATTCATTTCCATAAATTAAAATACGCACAAACAGGAAGTGTTTAGAAAAGCTTTTAAAAAATAATGCATCTGACACCACTTATTTGCAACATTAAATTCCTTTATTGAGTCATCAAAAAATGGTAGGGTACCAGCGCTATGGAAAGTTTATATGGAGTATTATAAAGGAAAAATAATGAAGTAATATAAGAGCAATAAAAATGTTGCCTTGTTGCTAAATCTATAGCAAAAATAAAAAAATAAAAAAATAGAGTAATAATGACAGCTATGAAAATGGCAACAAAAATATACAACTTCCAACAACAAAATTATTAGCTAATGCCACTAATAATCATAAACTCTTACGCACACGCACGCATCATGCATGTGAATACGCAAAATGTTCGTATTAATTTTAAAAGCTGTAATTTTTATTTATACGCTTTCATTTGATGTTTTTGAAAAATTTGCAAAAATCACGCAAAATATTCACAAAATTGTGTATATTTCATATGCGTCGTCTTATTTACCATTGGGTTATTCCATTATAAAGTGAAATTGTTGAAATTTTTTGCAGTTTTTTTAATTGTACATAACTTAAACCATTAATGCCCTTGATGCCATATGGCAACAGCTGTGATGCTTAGCTCAAAATGTCTGTTCTCGGAGAGAACTGGCACGTTTGTTGATAAATAGGGTTTTCTTATTAGGAAAACGAATCAACGATCGATTTGAGCAGACGGATGGTCTGGATTTGATGTTCAGACAGGGGCGTAGATAGGATTTTATTTTGGATGGTGCTCAAAAAGCTATTTTATTCAAAACCCCGAAATAAATGATACTCATACATCTTTTTTCAAGGCAATTAGAATATTGATGCCATATGGCATCACCCTATCTCTTGGCTCAACTGAAATCTGACTTCAAATTCGCTTTTTTTTTGGCTCAAAAATAGCCTGATTACAAAAACTTACAAAAATATACAGAAAAAAGTCAAAATTCTGTACCATATATTCAATATGGTTATGAAATAAAAAACCTTTCAAAATTACCTTTAGTACCATTAGCTTAATGAGAATTTACGTTTTGAGTATTGGCCGTCCGAAAATGAGACCACTAATTCATAATATAATTTTAAAGCACAACACTGCGAATGAGTCACATTTATTAGCAAAAGGTTAAAAAAATAAACTTCACTAAATATTCAACATAATTAATCAAAATATTTTTATGTTCAGACAGTGGCTTGGATAAGATTTTATTCTGGAAGGTTATCAAGAGCTATTTTATTCAAATCATTGAAATTGACGCCATATGGCACCACTCTATTCCTCAGCTCATGGAGTTCCAAACTGAAATCTGACATCAATTCGCTTTTTTTTGGCTCAAAAATAAACTGAAACATAAATTTACAAAAATATTGCAGAAAAGTGCTGCGGTCATTAAAGCCAAAATTCTTACTAGATTTACATATGTTCGATTTGGTTGAGAAATGAGTAACCTGTTTAATTACCTTCAGTAACATTAGCTTAATGATAATTTACAATTTGAGCATTGGCCGCTTTAAACTGAGACCAGTAATTAATAAAATAATTTTAAAGCGCAACACTGCGTATGAGGAACATTGATGAGCAAAAGGTTAAACAAATAAATTTCACTTAATATTTTATACGTTAAATCGAAACATAACATTTATCTAACATTATGTGAGTACTTTTTATTTATTTATAGAAATATTGCTGCCAGGGATTGGTTCGTTTATATATCATAAAATATATGCTCTTACATTAAAATAGTCTGCAGAAACAAAAATTTCTTTAAGTTTTTCATTTGAAATGTATTTGTTTTGCTTTTCTTGAAATATCCCGCAAAAATTTTAGGCATCTTATGATGAATTCATATTGCTGCTAATAATGATAATGATGATGATGATTGCTCATGTTGCTTACAACATTTAATGGGTGTGCGTGTCCATGCTCTTAATCTAGCAATTTATTTACATCAGCAACAACGCTTTGTTGTTTATTATTTTTTATTTATTTTTTTGTTTTGTTTTTGTTTGTTTTTTTTTTTTTGTATTTTTTCATTTTGTAGATTGTTATAAATTGAATTTGTAACACGTGCGTTTTTGATTTCACGAATTGAAAAAAAAAAATACCATGTCTAAATACTCCATGTTGCGTTTCGGTCGAATTTTATTATGCAATGATTTTTCTTAATAAGAATGTTGTTTTTTGAGATTTTGTAAACAAGTCTTATTTTTCATTATAATTTTCAGTAAATGATATTGTATTTAACTTATTTAGTGTCTGAAGTTGGGCGTGTGTCGCACAGTGAGGCAGCAACAAAATTTTTATTGAAATTTCTTAAAAATTGTTTATTGGCTTATTGCAAAATTTTCTTTGCAAAAAATTTCGTATGAGTTATAAGAAAAAATTAAAAATAAGTCAAATACCTTATACTACAAGCAAAAAATTAGTAAAAATTTAAAATACTCATGTTAAAATAGATTTCTGCATATTATGTAAAAATATCATTGTCAAAATAAAACAAAAAAGTTAAAGAACTAAAAAGACATGTCTTTGAGATATCGACATCGCACTTTATTTTTCAATGAAACAAGCGCTTTAAATTGGATAGCATTCTGTTACAATATTTTGGATTTAAAAATTGAGATTATTTTCTTATTTATTTCACAATTAAGGGGGTTAGAAGCAAAGGGGTACAAGTGAAAAATTACGAAAAATTGAGTTAAGTATGAGAATAGGTAGTGGGAGCTTTGCTTTATTTATGAAAAAACATTACCTAAGCTTTTGAGTTCCTACATCTCTATAGAGCCCCATTAAGGTAAGCCAGTTCACAAAATTATAGTTTTGCTTTAAGACAAAATTCAAAAAAAAATTTTTCTTGTAAATAAGAAGCAAAGTTAGCGCAGCGTAACATCTAACATAGGTTAAGACAAAATTAAATGCTTCAATTTTAAGAATCCTTGAACAATTCCCTTTTTAAGGTAATTTTTAAAAATTTTCTAGAGGTCTGTTTTTAAAAGTTATAAGTACTTTAGTGAAAGTCTACCGCACTTGTACCCCTTTGCTTCTAAACGAGTTAAAAATATTGAATAAAATATTTTCGTTTTGAAATGAAAAGTAACGAGTGCGGTAGGCTTTCAGTAAAATACTAATAACTTTTAAAAGCGGACCTCTATAAAAATTTTAAAAAATACCTTTAACAGAGAACGTTTTAAGGATTCTTAGAGTTATGGTACTTAGTTTTTTCTTCTGCTATGTTAGTTGCTACACGGTGCTAACTTTACTCCATTTTTACAACAAAAAAAAAATTTGAGTAAAATGGTGTAGGCTTTCATTGAAATACTAATAACTTTTAAAGGGGGACTTATAGAAAAAATTTGAAAACAACATTAGATGGAGCATACTTTAAATGTTATTCGACGCGCAATATTTTATTTTTCAACTCACTGCGCAATTTATGAAGCAACGTTAACTTTAACTATATTTTACTCAAAATTTACTTTTTGTTACTTGTACCCCTTTGCTTTTAACCCCCTCAATTACAGATTGCTTTCAATAGTAATATCTCAGGTCCGATGCACATTATTCTTATAAAAGGTTATCGTATCTTAGTAGTCACTAACCTATTGTGAAATTATCACGTTTAGGCCGTTTAGGATAACGGCAGTTAAATTTAAAAATAAAGTCAGTGCAACATGGCGTATGAGCAACTTATGTAAAAAAAATTATTGCCTTCAGCTACTCATATGTCAAAAATGTTCGCGATCGGCTTATGTATAGAAGACCACATATGATTTTTGAATAAAAATTTTATATTATGGAAAAAATGTCGCATGATAATTTATGGGAGAAACTTTTTCTTTTTAACTTTAAAACTCATGTTTGCCATGAATCTCTCTGCAAAAAAACATTTATTTTTTCAAATTGTTCAATTGCCACAAGTTCGCTATATTACAACAAATGCTGACTTTGATAAAACGATATTTCTGAACAATCACATAAGATCGCAAAAGAAAAATAGCGAATGTTAGAGTGGAGTGCTGGTCTATTAAGATTTTTTACTTTTACATATTCTAAATGAGCAAGTGCGGAAAAGTTGCTCCGTCAATCACCTTTTATAGGTATATTAGAGTAGAACGGGGCAATGTCGTGCACTCAACTTTAACATGCTCGTAAAGCCGTACATCTCTACCGAATGCAACGAGTAAGCATCCGATCGAAAGATAATTTCGTTGGTTATATTCATGTGTAACAACATTTGTGTAACGAGAAATTGTGTTTGTGTAAGTGAAGAAAAAAAATGTGCACGACATTACCCCAATGGTCGTTTTAAAGGTCAACTTCGAGAACTCGGTGAAGCCCAAATTTTTTTTCAAAAAACAAATACTTCTTTTCTTTGGCAGGATATTTCGTTTCAGAAAACTCTTATCTGGTATATCTTCCCGCAAGGAAAATTATTTTTCTGACCCAATGAAAAAACACTTTTATCGTCTCGAAAGCGTGCGTTTTGAAAAAAAGGTTACTCTGTAGAGACGAACTGGTGAAAATTGCTAGTATTATATGCATAAGCTCAGTAGGTCAGCAGGTCCCTACCTTACAAACAGTTGGTAAATCATTCAATTCTTTGGGCTAAAACAGCCAGTGCACGACATTACCCCCTGCACGACATTACCCCGTTCTACTCTAATACTTTTTTCAAAACTTTGAGTTTGGGTACTGCCGCAAGTCAATCATTGCTAACTGATTTTGTAAAATAATTTGATTTTTAGTAAATCATAATTTTCAAAGAAGTATAACTTGTTGCAAGTTTTGAGTTAAAAGTTTCGATAGTTCTCATTTTTACAAAGTGATTCCATATTCAAGCATTCAAATCTGTTAAGGTTTACTGAAACCACACAATTTTTACAGTGAACACTTACCTACAGGCAGTACAAAACATTTGAATACCAAAAAGTACCTATAGTATTTTTTATGATGTATATTATGGAGCATCTTTTCGTATATGGCACATTTCGAAAATCCAAAAAAAAAAAAAAAATAATTTTTGAAAATAAAAGTTTTCAAAAAAGTTTTTCAGTGGACTTTTAAAAATAGGGGAAGGTGGGGAATCGTGGGCCACGTTTTTATTTTGTTAAATATCTTCAAAAAAAAAATAAAAAATTTTGCAAATTGTAATAGGTATGTTATTCCACATGAAGTTAGGTTACTTTTGACTATTACACTTTCTAACAATTCTTTTGTTTTTTCCGACATTTCGTGGTTTGAAAAAAATTAGTGTTTTTGCGATTTTCAAAAATGGTGGGGAATTGTGGGCCACCGCCGTAATTAAGTAAAAATCAAACAATTATGATGCAAAACTTTATTGAATTAGTTGAAATGACAATTTAAGTTATTTTAATCGACAAAATGAAGAAGAAGGGTTATGCACGATCAATCAGATACGCAATTTGGGCACGTGAATGTGTTGGCGGTGGTAGCACATTTTGCATGTATTTATTGTTTTATTTATTGATTCACAGCCTTCATTTTGCACAAAACATCATAAACACAACATAGAAATGTGTATTGATACGAAAACTGTCAAAACACGGGTGGCCCACGAAGTGGCTCACGATTCCCCACAAGCTACTTTTTGCAAAACAACGGCGTGTAATTGTCTTGTTGAAGTGTCATGCAAAATTACTTTTGTATGTTGAAAGGCAAAGGTCTAACGAGAATAAAAAACATTTTTACCTGTGTTTTGTCGTAGCAATTCGTCCAAGAATGATGGAAATCAAACACGCAAAATAAGTTTTGCAGATACTTTTTTTTGGGCGAGTATTGTACAAAGCAAATAAAACGCGTACGTTTGTCAACAACCAATGTAAAAATAAGTTGAGGCTAAGAGAAAACGATTACAGTTGCATTTAACTATTTATCTCGACATACTACCAAAAGGTGGCGGTGTCTCACGATTCTTCATGGCCCACGATTCCCCATTTTCCCCTACTTAATTTAAAAATAAAAGAAAAGAAATTCAAAATTTTTTTTTTTTTATTTTTATTTTGAATTTTTTTTTAAAACTTTTTCTTTTGTGTACTTTTATTTCTTTATTTCTGATTTGAAAGGATAAGAATTTAAAATTAATAAAAAATCTTTTCAATGGTACATTTTCGATAAACAAAATATCCCACTGTACACTATGCGTCGTTTAATCAAATTACATTTAGTTGAACGTGTGTGTCTCTATCTGCATATCTGTGCAATGAACTCACATGGCTGGTCTTGCTGAATAGCTGGCTGGCTGGCTGGCAGCTGTGTTTTTCATTGCTGGCCTAGGTCAGGCACACCCTGTTTTAGATTTTGTATTTGTTGTTTATTTTTCGCGCTCACTTATTTTTATTTATGTTTGAGTGTTGTTTTTATGTTTTATTTGTGGCTAAGAAAACAATAAATTTAAGAAAAAAAATAAAAACAGAAAATAAGAAAATAGAAATCTTAAAATCAATAACGCGCAGCAATACATCGTAAAAATCTAAACATAAATAATAGAAACAGATGAAGAAACAAAATATTGAAAAATTGAAAATCGAAAAAATGCATGTTAGCGCTTCAAATGGCATTGCCAAAAAAATATTGTATTTCGAAAACATGCAGCTAACATTGTTATTGAATGATTTAAAATTGCGTTTCATTAATGAAAATCAATTTTTTCCAGTAAAACACTTTATTTTGTCTAGGAAATAGTTGCTAGTTTTGCCCAGACAGCCTTGAGTTTAATTACAATTCAATACAGATGTCGTAATTTTTATAGTTTTGTTATTGTTAAAATCATTACAAATGTACGTTGGCACATTATTATAATGAGAAGTACAATGTAGAAGGTGAGACAAAAGTAATATAATAATGTGAATTCTCTGGCATTCTATAAAATTGAAAATTGAAAAAACAGAGCACTGCTTTCACGGTAAATTTACTTGAAAATATAAAACTGAAAGGTTGTCAAATGGTAACAGTAGGTAAAAGGAGTTTTAACTTCAACAAAAGCATTCCTAGAAAGATGTCTCCATTTTGGTTCAAATTCTAATTTTTTGTACGCCAAACAAGGAAAGCAGTTCAGAAAAATATTGCAGCCATGCAGAAAAATAAGTAGCATTATTTTTACTACATTCGATTGGTAAGAAAAAAGTGTTATTAACAATAAATTTCAGACACAAATAAAAATTATATTTACTCTAAACTGTCTTAATTTGTAGTAAAAATATTGACGTGTGGATAGATATTTGCTTAATCTACAAATCTTTCACTTCCTCGTTATATGGGTCAATGGTGTAAAAATCTAACAAGTTTATAATTGCAAGTAAAAATAATATAGTTCTATCTATCACACGGATGGACCCCGATTTAAATCCTAGTCTGGTCTGTTTGCTTCTTTGTTTTTATCTACGTGTTTCTATCTACAGTTATGTAAATATCAGAAGAATTTATAACAATTTTTACTTTATAATTCTAGTAAAAATAATTGCGCTTAGCTTTCTAGCCATCACACGGACGGAGCCAGGTTCGAATCCTAGTGCGGTCAGATCGTTCCTTATTTTTTTTTTTTTTTTTTTGTTTTTTGTTTGAACTTTGCTGTAAGGTAAATATCAATAACATTTTTTCAAAATAATTACTGTACATACTGTAAAGTTATACGAATTTACGAAAATAGTAAGGTAAAATTTATTTTATTGGGGAGATGTCACTATTGACCTGAAATTCTAGTAAATCTTACTAGAAATAAAGTATGTATGTATTCTCCTTTAACTCCTAGGTGGAGCATAGGGCCAATATGAAATCTCTCCATTTGTCACGATCCCTTGCGATGACTTTAATCTCTTGCCACGACTTTCCCGATTCTTGAATTTCCTTTTCCAGCGACCTCCTCTAGTTGATTCTGGGTCTACCACGTCCTCTACTGCCTTGTGGATTCCACTCAAGAGCCTGGCGATAAACTTCGCTGTGTGGTTTCCGGAGGGTGTGACCAATCCATCTCAATTTGCGCAGCTTGACCTCGATTGCATTTTTGATGTAGCTCGGCATTTAATATAGTGCGAGGCCACCAAACCAGCTTTAACCTGATGTCATTGCTTGCGTTTAGCTTCATGCTTTTAGTCTTGGATACGTTGATTTTTAGGCCGGCCTTTTGTGATTCCATGACAAGGTCTTCAATTTTGCTTTGCATATCTGAATGTTTGGACGATAAGAGGCAGATGTCATCAGCGTAGTCGAGATCTTCCAGATGTTCGGTAAAGTTCCATTGGAGACCATCATCAAGAACGATAAGGAAGAGTGATGGTGATAGTAAACACCCCTGCCGTACGCCTGAATTAGTGGTGAATGTCGGTGACAACAACCCATTGTGTAACACACTGCATTTAAAGCCTTCATATTGTGCATGTACTAAGTCTATGGCCTTTGCGGCAATATCTCTTCGTTGCAGTGAAACCCAGATGTTTTCTCGGGGGACACTGTCGAAGGCAGTGCTATAGTCTACGAAGACAAGTTGAAGTGCAGCACGACACTCGCATGATTGTTCGACATGAACTATTTTTTTTTTCTCTATGTACTCCAATGGACCCTAAACACAAATTTTGGTAAATATTTTCTTTACACCCAGCGGTGTGAAAAATATAGTCGCAATGATTTAGAATATCACTGTTGTCAAAACTTTCGCCCGTTAATGACCAATTTTTGATTTGATAATAATTTTGTACATCACTCATCTATGCAGCAGAATTGGAAAAGCAAATTAGACATCAGAAGACACAACAGAGTCCCTATTTTATGGAAAACTTTTGAGAAAAATTATTTTTGAATCATTCAAAGGCTACAGTTTAGGAAGTTCCCTTTTTATTTTTCCAACTTTGTGAAGAACTTTCAATCAATTGTTGGAAAATTCAAAAGCAAATGATGGACGTCATGAAGACTGTTTTATGATCGGCTCATTTTTCTTAAAGAATATTTTGGATTCAGAGTTACTGTTTAACATAAATACCCTAAATCACAAACTTATAGACAAAATAACATGTGGAAAACTGTCATATCTCAAGCACTTTTAAACCGATTTCTTTTCCGGAGGGCTGTTTCAAAGCTTTTAACTTTTTTTTATTTATTTTTTCAAAATTTTAACAATGTTTTGAAAAAAAAATTTAATACATTTGCATTTCAATAAAATCCGAGTTTTTTAGCTTTATAAAAATTGCCAAAGAAAAACAAAGCAGAATAGTGTTTTTTCATTTAACCCATTAATACTCAAAGAAAACCACAGTACCTAGATAGCATGCTGAAATTTTCATGAGTAAGCCACCTGGACTCATAAGTACTATGTTTATAGAATTTTTTACTAAGTCTTGCTTCGGAACGGCTCAATAACTGGGTGCCATATGGCACCGCTGGGCATTCGTAAACACTTCCCTTTGTTTTATGCGATTGGAAAGTTTTATTTTTTGTATAAAAACATGGCTCTTGAACAAATAATTAAGTTAAATATTGTTTAGCAATAAATGGCAATCAGAAAGTTACACGTATAAACTCAGAATATAACTAATCAAAGATTAAATTCTGCTAAGGCGGAATTCTTGTTAACAAATGCTATAAAGAATACGAATGCCTCTTTCATTAAAGTTTAGTCCCTTGAATTCAAAAGAAAAAAAAAACTGTACATGTGGATTTTACACTATACAAATTGTTTTGTGGTGCGATATAGCACCCACACTCATACTCAATGTGTTGTTGGCTAATGCCTAGCGGTGCCGTACGGCACATAGAGAATTAATAGTTTTTGTGGTATATAATGTCCAGCGGCGTCATATGGCACCCAGAAAAACTTTCTTGTCAGCACCCAGCAATGCCGTATGGCACCTTGGTTTTTCAAATCGTCACAAATCGTTTATTTTCAAATGGAATTTGTTTATTTTTATCTCAAAATACTCACTATTCTCTTTAAATATAACTACACACAAAAAGTTCCAAAATATATGACTTAATAATGATAAAATGTGATTTTTATTTTTTTTTTACCTTTCTGCGAACAAGCAATCAAATAACGATAAATACCACGAGCACTTGACATAAGAAAACTAAACAGCGATTTCCAAAAGCTGGAAAAATATCCAAGTTCATACTCATCTAGCTTTCTAAGTCATATCTTGTATTGATTAAGTTAGTTTTGGGTGCCTTATGGCACCACTGGGTACCAATACGTTTATTAAGTCAAAAGTCTCTTGAGTAAATTAACTAAGCAAAAAATTTCAACTTTGCCAAAACTTTCAGAGAGCAAAGTTTGCACTTTGAGCAAAGAGTCCAAAATTAAAACTGTAGAAAGTGAACTCTATTGGAAGATTTTGGCTTAGTACCCCTCACTTGATATCCTCTTAAATGTCGGAGTTGCATGGATGTTAACGAGAAAAAAACTCTCGAGCAATTTATCTGCAACTATCCTGCTCTAGCTAGAACCAAGCTCAGGGCTCCAGAAAAATCTTTCTGCAATGATCTGAGTGAATTTGCCGATATTGATATTGGCCCACTGCTCAACTTCTTCAAAAGAACAAACTGGATATAAATACCCTTGACAGCTTCCTTTAAAAGATATTTTATCCAGTCTTCGACAAACCCTTCTACCAGCCAGTCCGATTACTTATGTGGTACTAAAACGGCACCAACAGTGCTATTTAGGCTTAGCATAGTTTACTAAGCCACCACCTTAACCCAACCTAAGCTTACAACCCTATAGGGTGGTTGTAATGTAGTGCTTAACCCTTTAACGACTAAAGTGAAGTATGTTTGGCAGCTAACATTTGCTTGGATGGAACCATTGTTTTTATTTCTTTGTTGTCCTATTTTTTATCCAAAATTCTTTTGCGCATTTGAATATGGGTGTTAAAGGGTTAATGGAACTGGATAACTCATATAATTTTTTATCCATATATTCGTTACGGCATAACAATAAACCGAACAAAAAACATTCATATTCGAATATCTAAGATATTTAGACTATCAAGCCACATGTTGGTGGTAGGGGGTGCTAGGAAGAAGTTGATTACTAAGGATATTTTTTATCATCATTCTCAGTTTCACTTACCACCTACATGATTGTATTGTAGATGGATCTGACCTCCGGATTTTGAACTTTTTAGTGTACGCCTCTGTACTTTTGTCGACCTGTTCATCAATCACGAGAATTTAAAATGCGCCCCCCTCTGCTGCTCGACAAATTCATGTCATTTTGAATAACTCGCTGAAGCGTCAATTTTAATACGTTAATTAAATTTTTTTGCATTTATCAAATTAAATACTTTTTTTTGCACTGCAAATATTTGTAGATTTCAACAAAACATTTCACCTCATATGGTGCGATGACGGCTGCGACTCGTTAACAATTTTTGATTTTAAGCGGAAAATCCGGCTGAAAAAATACAAATAAACGCAGCAAATAAACGAATGAATGAACGAATTTTATGTGCACTTCCGCACAGGTAAACAGTGCGCGCTGGAGGAAGAGAGTAGGCATAGCATATACCTACCACTACTATCACAAATATAAACGAGATCCTCCTTGTAATGCATATAAATGCCCCCTCCAGCTATATAAAGGATATATAGATATGTAGTGGCGAAAAACGGAAGTCGTTCAATGGCTGACAGCTAAATTGAAATATTGTTTCATTTTCATTCCTATTCTCATTTTCATTTTCATTCACATTGTGACAGCGCAACCGAGGTAGAACATTTTTATATCGCGTGCAAACTTTAATTTTTTTATTTTGCTGTTGTCTTTCAAATAAAAATTGCGATATTTCGATTTTCACAAAAATTTTCCAATATTTTTTTCTTCTTTTTTTTTGTTGTTTTTTATTTTTCTTTTTTCTGTCGCCTGTCATTCTTCATTTTCTGCTGAAAATTGTAGCTGATCGAATATTTTGCGATTTGTTGATTTTTTGGCAACCAAATAAATTGAAAACCGCCAAATTTGAAGGCGAAACTGCCAGTGGCAAAAATAACGTCGACGATGAGAACATCACAATGAAATGGAATTTGTTGTCTTCTTCAGTCCCCCCACCCACTATCGTCAGTAATACCAGAATATTTTCGTTGATTTGGTATTTTGTTACCATGAGCTTTTGTTTGATGGTAGTATTCATAGCTCTAGCGTTATTTTAATCTTGTGCCTGTCACGCTTCATTCTGTTGCATTACTGATTTTTTCATGTTGATGTTACCAATAGGTATCGCCGTCGTTTTTGAGGTATTGCTTAAAATACAGCAGTGTCAAAATGCATGATGCACAGTGGTGTTTTGTCTAACTCTTATTTTAGAATAAGACTTCAATATAACATTTCTATCTTGTTCGCGTTTTTTTGATAACGTTTTTAAACCGTTTCTAGTTTGGTTTTCCTTTTCCGAATTGATTTTGTCTTGTCACATACGATGTTGGTTAAAAATGTTAAGGTTCATGATAATAGCTGTGTTCGTTGAAAAAAAAACTTTATAAATATTTGTAAATATTCATAAAGTTTTTAACAAAAAGCGTTCGTTGAAACAAAAATTTCATACTTGCGTCACAAAAACTTTATAAATATTTACAAATATTTATAAAGTCTTTTTTCAACGAACAAGGCTAATAAGAAGATAGTCATACGTCATGTTTTCGAAATTCTCTTTCTTTAATTTCAGTAATTTGGGGCGGCCAAAAATCAAAAATGAAATTATTGTGGCGTAACTTGTAATTTATCAGTAGTGTTTACGCCAAACCTAGCGAACACCCTGTATCTTTACTGTCGATACAGTGGTGTTCGTTCAGTTTTTCCTAATTGTTTATTTTCTTTTGTTTTATTCTTTTTGGGTTGCGCCTCTCGCTCCCAACTTACAATGTAAAACTCAAAATAACTTGTACTTGTACAACCGCTGTATAATAAACACCGTCGTATTTTGAAATCCGTGCGTTCTTTTTTATTCGAAATTCAATTCTTTTAAACTTTAGTAAAAAGTAGTTTTTTCAAGTTTAAAAAGTGTTTTCTTTCGGTCGCGAAAGAAATATTGGTCCTATCGATCCGTCGGTTTCGCGCAAGTGTTTAGTGGTTTTTTTTAAAAAAAAAAAAACAAAAATAATTTTCTAAATTTTAGAAAATTAAATTAAATAATTTATTTTTAAATTATTTAATAAAATATATATATTTATTAAAATATATATATAACAAAAAGTGATTTGTGCAGTGTTTCCTGGTTTTTTTTCATCACACCAGCAGCAACATAATCGCTACCAGCTTCATCAGCAGCATCAACAACAACAGCAGCTCCAGATTAAAAAGTGGTTTTTGGTAACTTTTTAATCTAAAAGGTATGTGGTTTAAATTAATTTTTTTATACAAAAATTAAGGGAAGAAAAGAGACAAATTCTCGGTTTTTTAAAATTGTGTTCGATTCGGTTTAAGTGGTTTTTAATTGTTTTTCGAAAAAATTATTAGAAATTTTGCGAATTTTTTTGGTTTTGTCTCTGAAAATAAAAATTTTAAGTTTTTCTTTAAAAGTGTTTTTTATTTCGGTCGCGAAATAAAATATAAATAAACGTTGGTTTTTTTTTAAAACAAAAGTGCTAAAATTTTGAGCGCGGGAAAAAAGGATATATATAAAATACATATACAGTACATATTGGGTACTTTATGTAAACTTTTTTTCCAAGGCTTGAGTTATATAGACGTTGACCTGTCTCAAATTTTTAGCGCCTTTAAATTTATATACATAAAGTTGTTTGTATGTAGATTGCAAATTTTTATTTTGAGAGACAGACTAACAGTGAAAAAATCTAAGCTCTTTTTATATAAAGACACTGTTTTTCGCTAAGCCGAATTGTATTACATACATACATATTTACATGCAATTTTTTGGTCTCCTCTTTGTGTCGTGTACGTACTGACCAAAGCCAAAAGCATCGTTTCTGCTTGCAGCTATACGTACGTGCATACATATTAATTTTCGGTTGGGTTTGTTTTATGTAAATACATAAGTACATACGAGCAAACCAGTTGCACATTGGGGCGGAAACAATAATTTTTTGACTTCTCAAAAAAATTGTTATTTTGTTAAAAAGTTGTACATTAGGGTGTGTACATTATTTTTGGTGACTAAAAATATAGTTTTTAGTTTGTAGAATTTGAAAATTTTTGATCAATATATTAATTTTTTCTTTCCAAATATAGCAGTGTTGTTGTTGTGGCTTTCGTAATTTTTTTTTGTAGCCGTGAATCGGAATATTCTTTTGTCTTGAGGTTTTTTTTTAACTTCAGTGACATTTTGATTTGTTTTTTGCTTTTTGCTTTATTTCAAATTTATATTTTTTTTGGTTTTTTTTCGTTGACGAGTATTTTTTTGTGTAATTTTTATTGCTTTCAACGAGCGCTTTTGTAAATTTTGATTTTTTTTTTGCGTTCAAGGAGTGCTTTTTGTGGATTATTTTTTGCTTTCAACGAAATTAAATTGAATTAAAGTAAAATTTATTTACGTGGCATAAGTTTGAAAAAAGAGAAAATCATAATGTCACATTTAAAAATGTTTATTCGTTTATCCGATTCATTAATGGAGTTTGAAACAGATTTCCAGGCTGTTCAAACGCACGATCCATTTTCCCTTGAAGCACAAAGTACTGAGTTAAAAGCTCAATGGAAGGGTGTTAAGGCATCATATGATACTTGTTTAGACAAGATATCAGATGAGGATGTTTCGGAGTTGGATGCTGTGAAACAAAAGTATCGAAAGTGCTATCAATCTTACCTCCGGGTGGCGGCAAAAATTTTTGAGCTTTCTCAAGCTGAGAAATCTCGGCCTAAAGGTACTGGGGACCTTGAACTTTCAAGTGACCATAGCATGTCTGTACCACCATGCGATACGGAGGTGTTTGACGGAGATTATTTAAAATGGCCATCCTTTAGGGACATGTTCACTGCCATTTATATTTCAAACAAACGTTTAAATGATGTGGAAAAGCTTTTCCATTTAAATCAGAAAACGCGGGGAGAAGCAAAGGAGATTGTGAGGAAATCTCCTTTGACAAACAGCGGTTTTGCTCAAGCTTGGCAGGATTTAAGCGACAGATACGAAAATAAACGTATTCTAGTTAACAGCCAATTGAAAATTTTATTCAATCTGCCTCAAGTACCAAAAGAATCTGGTTCAGATCTAAAAAAGCTCCAACGGGATATTAATGGTTGTATCTTTGCTTTAAAAACACACAACATTAATATTGAGAATTGGGATGCAATTTTTGTGTATCTTTGTTCTACTCGCTTGCCAGAGGTCACGCTTTCGTTATGGGAGCAGTCAGTTGTGAAAAAAACTGAAATTCCAAAATGGCAACAACTGAACGATTTTCTTACCAGTCGGTTTCAAACATTGGAAACTGTGTCGGATATTCGTAACTCAAGTGGTGCGATACCTCGACAAAACCCACAACCTTCAATTTCAAAATCAACCCAGAATTATTCATCTGGTAAAAAGGTAAATAGTTACCAAGTAAATGTAGTTTCTTCAAATTGCAAACTTTGTTCGTCGGAACAACATGCGCTAAGATTTTGCCCAAAATTTTTAAAAATGGATCAAAAAGAACGTCTTGCAATTGTACGGAAATTTCACTTTTGTGTCAATTGCTTAGGTCACTCTCACGAAGTCAAAGAGTGTAAGAGCCATTATAATTGTGCGACGTGCAAACAACGTCATAACACATTATTGCATCGGAATTCGACAATAACCTCCTCTTCTGCTTCGAGTGTTGGCTCAGGCAAGTCGAATTCTCCTCAAAACCCCCCGGGCTCAAATACTCAATCGCATTCTACTCAATTACAGTCCACTCAGAATGACCTACAGACTTGTTTTTCCTCTAGTACCAAACAGGTTTTGCTTGGTACTGCCATGGTGACCATATGTCACCTAGGGTCGGCGTACACCACCAGGGCACTTATTGACTCTGGCTCGGAAGGTACGTTTATATCTGAGCGATTACAAAAATTGTTAAAACTTCCTACTCGAGTTGTTAACGCTCAAGTTTCTGGGTTAAATCATACGGTCTCAGCGCAGGTGTCACAAGCTTGTGATATCATAATTAGTTCTTTTAGAGATAGACAATTTCAAATTGAAGCAACAGCTTTTGTGCTGTCTCGCTTGACAGGAAATTTGCCATCTTCTTCCATTGATCCTTCTACTTGTGAGAAGCTGCCTGACATTCCACTGGCAGATCCTCATTTCTTCAGAAGTGGTCCGATAGATGTATTAATCGGTAGCGATTTATACCCCGCAATTATCCTAGAAGGAATCCGACGAAACGTTCTTGGCTCTCTCTTAGCTCAAGAAACTGTTTTTGGTTGGATATTTTCGGGGCCTATGCCTCAGCAGGAAATCTCCACATTTACCACATGCTTGTCACATTTTTCTGAAGTTGATGTTGATCAACAGATAGCACGCTTTTGGGAGTTGGAAGAGCTTCCAAAAAAGCAATTTTTAACCCCTATTGACAAGGCATGTGAGGAAAGTTATCAAAAGACTACTAAACGTGATGAAAGGGGTCGATATATGGTCACTTTACCTTTCAAAAGTGGCTACCCCAGTGAAATAAATTTAGGTCTTTCACGAGGTATCGCACTAAAGCAATTTGTTAGAGGTGAAGCTCGATTGCTCAAAAATCCTAGCCTTAAAGTTGAATATGATGAAGTAGTAAATGACTACTTAAAATTGGGTCATATGAAACGGGTTTCTCCACCCAAATATGAAACTTCGCCATTTCACTATTATTTACCGCATCACGCGGTGATTAAGCGAGACAGAGCTACTACAAAAGTTCGAGTAGTATTTAACGCATCAAGTCCTACGTCCAATGGGATGAGCTTGAATGATGTCCTGTACGCAGGTCCTACTCTTCAAGCGGACTTAACATTGTTGGTCTTAAAGTGGCGTTTTTTCAAATACGTTTTTAACGGGGATATCCAACAGATGTATCGCCAAATATTAGTGGATCCCAAACATACTGGGTATCAGCGGATTCTTTTTCGAAACTCGCCTGAAGATGAAATTCAGGATTACGAGCTTAAAACCGTCACTTTCGGCGTGAATTGCGCGCCATATCTAGCCATACGAACTATTCTGCAGTTGGCAGATGATGTTCAGGAGCAATATCCTCTTGCTTCGGAAATTTTACGGCATTTTACGTACGTCGATGATGCTTTAGCAGGAGCACACGATGTGGAAAGTGCACTGAAGGCTAGAGACGAGTTAATTTTGGCTCTTAATTCAGCGGGGTTCACTATGCGCAAGTGGACATCTAATTCAGCCAGCATTTTAGCGGGGCTTCCCGTAGAGCATCTCTTAGCGGAAAACTTTCTGCAATTCGAAGATGCAAGTTGTGTCAAAGCACTGGGTGTTCGCTGGAATGCGACTTCAGACCTATTCTATTTTACCACAAAAAGTTTAGAGGTCAAAGCATCTTATACCAAAAGAGAAGTTTTGTCTGTTATTGCTCAGCTTTTTGACCCTGCAGGTTGGTTGTCACCTATAGTGGTGACTGCTAAATTCCTTATGCAGCGGCTTTGGTTGGACGAAATAGGTTGGGATGAATGTATTCCTTCACACAGTTTTCAATCTTGGCAATCTTTTTTGAAAGATTATGAGAAAATTAACGACATAAGGATTCCTCGTTATGTCAATTTCTCGCCAAACTCTAATGTCGAAGTTCACGCATTCTGTGATTCTTCTGAAAAGGCTTATGCTGCAGCTGTGTATCTTCGTGTCAGGCAAAATGATTGCATTGTCACGCATTTGCTTTATGCCAAAAGCAAGGTTGCTCCTGTCAAGACGGTTTCTTTGCCACGACTTGAGCTTTGTGGTGCAGCTCTACTAGCTGATATGGTTGACACTTTAGTGTCAAATTTTCAAATCAAGAGTCATCGTCTTTATTGTTGGACTGACTCTACAATTGTGCTGGCTTGGCTGTCCAAGCCTCCCTGCTCGTGGGCTACTTTCGTTGCCAATAGGGTTTCTAAAGTGTTAGAAAAAGTGGGAAATCAAAATTGGTTTCATGTGGAATCACATGACAATCCTGCTGATTTAGCAACCCGCGGGGTAACACCTCAAGAACTAGTTGACAACGCTTTATGGTGGCATGGGCCATCGTGGCTTTCGTTGGAAAGCTCTTTTTGGAAATGCCAACCTCAACCATCAGTTTTAGAAACTTCTCTCGAACGGAAAACTGTTAAGGTGCATTTTTCTTATTTTTCCGCATATGACGATATTTTGGAACGGTTTTCTTCGTTACCACGAGGACTACGTGTCTTGGCGTATGTCTTCTGTTTCCTTAATCGCACTCATCCGCAACGTCGTACTTCTTTCTCTCGTCAAACGACGTTTATAGACAGTGACGAAATCAAGATTGTTCAAACTCGTTTGATACTTTTATGTCAGAAAATTGGTTTCCCGAATGAATACCATCGGTTAGAAACTAAACAAATCATTGACCAGAAAAGTCAAGTTTTAGCTCTTAACCCATTTCTTCACCATGATGGGCTATTGCGTGTTGGTGGGCGGCTGGCTTCTGCACCTATGCTCACTTATGACGAAAGGCATCCAATCCTGTTACCTTATAACAGTCATTTTACACGCCTTTTGGTCAAAGATTTCCATGAAATTTCTCTTCATGGGGGGAATCAGCTTGTGCTTCGGCTTCTTCGAACGCAGTTCTGGATTCCACGGGCAAAGAACTTAGTAAAGACAACTTTGCACAACTGTAAGGTTTGTGTAATAAACATGAAAAAACAAAGATCTCAAATTATGGCTGCACTTCCACCTGAACGCACCACTTTGTCGAGACCTTTTTCGGCTACTGGCATTGATTTCGCTGGTCCGTTTGACATAAAAAGTTATTCTGGCAGAGCCTGTCGAATTACTAAGGGGTACGTTTGCTTGTTTGTTTGCTTTTCTACAAAAGCTATTCATCTCGAAGCCACAAGTGATCTATCGACCGCTACCTTCTTAGCAGCGTTTACTCGTTTCGTTTCGAGACGGGGGTGCCCTGCTAATGTTTATTCTGACAACGGTACCAACTTTGTTGGTGCATCTAGAGCGTTTAAAAAGGATTTTAAGGAATATCTTAGCAATGCACATGATGCCGTTGTAACACAATTTGCGCATCAGGGGTTCACTTGGCATTTTATTCCTGCTGGGGCTCCTCATATGGGAGGACTCTGGGAGGCTGGTGTGAAATCATTTAAAACCCATTTTAAGAAAATTGCTGGGAGCCTAAAATACACTTTCGAAGAATTTACCACTTTACTTAACCGAATCGAATCGTGCTTAAACTCACGTCCGCTAAGTGCCATGACTGAAAACTCTTCAGACTTTCAGCCTTTAACTCCAGGCCACTTCTTAGTCGGTGGCCCGCTACTTTCCCCCGTTGAACCTGAAATAGCTGAACAGCCATTATCAATCGTTAACCGCTGGCGAAAGCTAAAAGCAATGCAGCAACATCTTTGCTGTCGGTGGAAAAACGAATATTTGAAGGAGTTACACAAACGCGTTAAGTGGAAAACTCCACAGAAAGATTTCGCTGTTAACGATTTGGTAGTGATACGGGATGAAAATTTACCGGCTAACGAATGGCGATTGGGACGTATACTGAAAGTTTATCTTGGCAGTGATAACCGCGTCAGGGTTGCGGATATAAAAACCGAAAGAGGCTGCATTACGCGGCCTATAGTCAAACTTGTGGCACTTCCGGTGTCACAATAATATTACATACCAATATACTTATAAAAAAAAACCTACTATTTTTTGTTGTACTCTTTTCTTCCCATAACCATAAACCTTACCATTCCATTACAGAGTGTCGTCGAACAGTAGTGTCTCCGATATGGCTGATGATCTCGCTATGTACACTAGCGATGCTGAAACTGTGCGTAGTTGTACGCCTCCTAGAACGGCTTTGTCCAGCGCTGTCGTCGCAGTCACTCCGCTGCAACCAAGCGTCTGCTCTGACGCTAAGGTGGTATCGACATCCAGAGCACAGCCTCGCCACTGTCGATTGTGCTTTAAAGGGCACGCTCTTCAGCGGTGCCGCCAATTTCTGTCGAAGGACTTGGCTGGGCGATTACGAGCAGTTTTCCGTAACGGGATCTGCTCTAATTGTTTGGCTGATGGTCACTCGCGCAGCAATTGTGGAAGCCGCCATCGGTGCAAGCACTGCGGTGACGATCATCATTCTCTGCTTCATGATGATAACCAAGGCGGTACAAAGCCCGGATACCGGCGCGGTGGGCGTAATGCTCAACGAATGCGTCAACAAAAGGTAAGGCCTCGCCGTCAGTCCTCCTTCCAAACTGACTCCGGTCTCTCTTCACAGAGTCATCGGCAGCAAAGAGAGTCTCGACCAATCGTTTTGAGGCGGTCGTCCCCCTCACCTCCCTCTGTAACGTCACTGCAAAACACGGTGACACTTTTGCCTACAGCCGTAGTGCGCGTGTTGGTACAGGGCCAACTTCGAAAGGAGCGGGCGATTTTAGATGGGTGCTCACCGAGCACGTACATCTCGGAAGAGCTCGTCAAGCGATGGCGCTTGAGCACATCTCGGATGAATGGGGAGGAGGTGTGCACTTTAAAGATTCGGCCATGCACTGGGTCTGGCGAATCTATTGAGGTGATGGCCAGGGTTCGGCAGCGATACACGATTGTGACACCTTCACGATCGTTGAGCGAACGCCTTACAGAACCATATTTCAATATGACACTGGCAGATCCGGAGTTTTATAAGTCAGCGCCGGTCCATCTACGCCTGGGTGTGGAAGTGTTCCAGCGTGCGTTGAGAGCGGGCGTCTTCCCAACCGGGATTGGTCAGCCGATCGCCCAGAGTACCATCTTCGGATGGATCTTGTCCGGCTCTGGGGCTTGGTAACCCCCCACCCAACCAACTATTCTATTCTTATTATTTTTTTTTCCATTTTTTAACTTAAATTTATTCTTTTGGTTTTTTCTCATAACGTAATTTTTTCTTCTTTATTTATACTTGAAGTTTTTTTTTGTATTTGAATTTTTAAATTTTTTGATTGCATTCCTGCAAGGTGGGCGGCAATGTTTACGCCAAACCTAGCGAACACCCTGTATCTTTACTGTCGATACAGTGGTGTTCGTTCAGTTTTTCCTAATTGTTTATTTTCCTTTGTTTTATTCTTTTTGGGTTGCGCCTCTCGCTCCCAACTTACAATGTAAAACTCAAAATAACTTGTACTTGTACAACCGCTGTATAATAAACACCGTCGTATTTTGAAATCCGTGCGTTCTTTTTTATTCGAAATTCAATTCTTTTAAACTTTAGTAAAAAGTAGTTTTTTCAAGTTTAAAAAGTGTTTTCTTTCGGTCGCGAAAGAAATAAGTAGAGTTCAAGATAAAGTTCGCACGTAATTTCTGCCGTAGAAAAGTCAAGGCTAAAGTTCGTTTTGTTTATTTTTCCTCACTCTGATCTTGCAGCCAGCAAAACTTTTGCAATATCTTTAGTTAAGGGAAGGTTCTCATTGGATTATTTTTTACAACTTTCTACGTAGATTATCTCAATAAAAATGTGTCGATGAACTCACTTCTTTAAATGGCGAAAACGCACCATCAAAAACCACAGTACCTGGCTAGTAAAGTGAATTCAATTATAGTCGTAGTTCGGTCACCAACAAAATCCGTGAAGGTCGATCAAAATCGGTTGTTGTGCCATAAAACATCGATAAAGCGCATGAACTGATAATGCAAGATCGCCACGAGACTGTAACGAACCTTTCACTCGGGTGAGCCTAAGCGGCGTCCACAGGTTCGGCTACACAAAATTTATATTCGCATAGACCTCGGCTGAACAAATGATAAATGAAAAACCCTACACTAACATCTTTAGCTCAAAAAGCAAATAAAAACGAGTAGTTTGACGTTACACAATGCGTTTTATTTCAGTTTTTTTCTCTCTGTCTTTGTTTCTTAGTTTAATTTTATTTTTGTTTTATTCTCCTTCGCTGTATGTTCCGTTATCGCTGCTGATCGGGATCTTCGCCTGTTGTCTCTGCTGCCGTGTCGCGCTGTCGCCACTCTTTTGGTGGTTGTACAGCTTTGTCATGTGTTGTTAGTATTGGTCTCTCCGTAATATTTGCTCTAAGTCCTTCTCTTGTGTCTTCCGTGAAATTTTGCTCGTGATCTTGTATTCACCCGCAGGGCCCTGCTATGACGCAGTTAGCTGTTCGTGACTACAGTCACACACACAAAAAGAATGTCGCGTCGATTTCTTGCGTTTAAATTTAACTTGATTACACCCTCAGTGCCCTACTATTACGCAGTTAACCACTCGTGTACACAACTTAAAAAAGGGGCGTCGCGTCTGTTTATTTGTAAACATCCTTCCACCCACAGCACCCTGCTATTACGCAGCTAACCGCTCGTGGTCACAATAATCGTCGCGTTGGTCCGAAGCCTTTGACGAAAATAAAATATTACCTGAACTCTGTAGCTGCAGCTGTTGATGTTGCCTGAGTAAAACTCGACGATCGACTGACCAAGAATCGACTTCAGCTCGTACCTTTATAATTCTTGATTCACTTTGGCGGAGCGTGAAATGACAATCAGCTGTTTTGGTTGACACAGTTGTCACATCGTGCAAGGTTGCCGTTGATATGAAAAATGTCTTGTTCACATGACATTTCTCAGTGTTGCATTTTATCTAATGACTAAAGTGCTTAATTAGTAATACATTTTCCTTTTTTCTGTTTTTTTTTGGGTTTTGTTATTTTTTTAATTAGAATTCTGTTTTAGTTATCATAAAAAGAAAAATATAAGTAAGAACAATAATAATAAAATAAGTTGGGTTTTTTTCTAACCTTAGCGATAAATATTTTTTTTAACTTAAACTTAAACTTTTATAGTGAAAAGTAATACATATAAAAAACAATAAGTAAAAATGATTTTGTGTGTCGAAAACGAGGTTTCCGACTTTCGTCGTTACGAGACACATTGTGAGATAGAAGCATCCTTACACATTAGTTCCACTTCAAAACATTCGATTTTGCATGAACTCTTAGTTGTAAAAAAATTTGTTCTCGTTGGATACCCCATAATATATCAATCGCTCAAAAAAAGGTTCGCCAAATTGATTTTCACTGCAAACAAGACAAATAGCAATTATACATCAAAACGTTGTGAGTACTTTTATGCTAAAAAATGTCAAACTTAATTATAGTGTTGCCATATTTAAGCTATTGAAGTTAGTGTTGCCAGTTCCCGAAACATTACTAGTACCCTACGTAAGCTTCAATTCAAGAAGTGCTCACATGATCGATATATTTTTCAATAGACATGAACTCAACACCTTCATATAAAATATCATATCCGAGAAAAAAGATTAGAAATTTTTTATTTCGTACAAATTGGCAGCTAATTCACATTATAACATTACTTTTGCATCATCTTGTATTCAAAGATTATCTTCGTTTCTTATGCTTTAATTAAAAGTGTTCTGGTCTGCAATGATATTCTCAAAGATGATTCAACAAATAAATGTCATAATCAATTTCAATCAAAGTTCAAGCTTTATGTATGTTTGCTTGTATATAATATTACATTATGTAATTTTCAAGAAATTGATTTGTTCTTGTAAATTAATACCTCAAAATATTCGCTCATTTTTGTCTATCTTATGCTTGCTATACCACCTACTAGATTGATTTTTATCAATAAACTCAATCCCCTTTATATTTTTGGTTTAAATTTTTTATTTTTTTTTTTGTACCAAGGTGTAGCCAAATATCGATAAAACTGTTGCACGTTTGTTAAGGTTTTTTTTTTTTGCATTTTTATCATCATGAAATATCTGCCATTGTGTAAAAAGTAATTTAATACAATTTTGTTGAGTCGATAATTCTTTTTCCGCAAGATAGAGAACAACATTTTTTTATGTTTTTTGATTGATTTGTTAAAAATATAAATTTTTGCATGTCAATCTTTATTGTGAATTTTTGTTATTTAAGTATTTTGATTGATTTAATTTTAAATGTCATTTTTGAACATTGAAGTAGACGGCTAAATTGATTTTGAAAATGAAATATTTAATATCAACATGATGATAAATGAATGCACACGAAAAATTTAGCCTCTAATAATAAAGATTAAAGTGATAATATGAAAATTGATGATTTGAAGTAACTTAAATCTTAAAAGGAAAAACTTTGAACAGAAAAAAAAAACTCCTTAATTTACACTCGACGACATCCAAAATTTAATATTTTGCAATCCATATTTTCTAAACCAATTTTAAGTCGCCTAACACAAAAATCTTTTTTTTTTCCTTAAGGGATCAGTAGGGTAATCTTTTTTCAAAAAATCGATTTTTTTTTTTTTGCATTTTCTGTTCCTTTATACCCTTAGAATTAATGTAGAAACCCACTTAATGCCCTATCCACAATCAATGCAGGAACAGGTGCAAGTGAAACAGTTAGTTGAAATTTCATAAGTTAGAGCAGAGCAGAAAATTCTCAAAACACACTTTTTTTTACTGGCCGACATGATTCCGGCCAAACTGCTTAACCGATTTGCTTGAATTTTTTTTTAAATATTCACAAAATGCCTGGCTATCGTCTCTACCAAAAAAATCATTTTTTATTAATTATTGGCAATGTTATGACAAAATATATGTTAAAAAACATAGGGAAAAAACGAAAAAAAAAAAAAAGTTGATAACTTTTTTATTTATTAACATTTTTCCCTGATTCTGGTAGGGACGATAACCATTTATGTACTTTTTGAGAATTAATTGAGTTTTTATGTTTCAGATGATTCAAACATGAGAAATCGCGTCGGCCAGTGAAAACCAGTATATCATTCACCCAGCCATTTCTCCGACAGATGTCATCAAAAAATTCCAAAAAAATTTTTTTATACACTTTACAATATACCTCATTACATGTAAAAAAGGTTTCATTGTAGAATAAAAATTTCAATAAAAAAAAATATATCAAAAAAACAGGCCAGATTACCCTACTGATCCCTTAAGGCCGCTTTATACTATCCCACAAAGTATTACAACATGTAAGAAAAAAAGTGTGATAGAATTTCATTAAAGTGTAACTTTTGTATTAATGTGGGGAAAAATGTCAAATTTCATGTTTTGACTGTCAAAAAAATCAAAACGGTTTTTCATTAGATTGTTTTTCTCTAGTTTTAACTATCAAACATTGCTTGCAACAAGTCATTTTGGACATGTCTTTATACTTTGTAGGATAGTGTAAAGCGGCCTTTAGTACTCGCACACTTTCCGAAATATTCAAAAAAATTTATTTTTAAAGTTATAAAAAAATATTTTAAAAGTGACAAGACTTATGGAATCTCTAATTTGGAGGTCGAAAAAGTGCATCTAGTGGCTTAGTTCAGACAGCGGTGTTGCTTCATACATTTTTTTTGTAAAAACTAGAAGAAGTGCTCCCATTATAACGAAATTTTGCATGTTTGATTAGTTATAGCTAGTTAATAAACATTCCAAAAATGGGCGTGGCACGTTAATCGACACACCATTCTGCCATAGAAATTGAAAGTTATTTCGTCATAGAGTGCCTTAGTCCTAGGCTCTATTTCAGTGTTTGGGTTTTTAAAAAGTTTGAAAAAGATCCACAGCTTATGAATAAAATTTTATTTTGCGATAAAACCCAATTTCTACATAATTGGCTACATAGATACATACATATGTTATATTTCCGTTTTTGGGATGAAAAACAATCCGAAAGAATTGAGGAGCTGCCATTACATTCTGAAACAACAAAAAAAAAACCGATTTATGGTCCTTTCTACCTTGCTGAAATCGTCGGGATATACTCATTTCGTCAGAAGTATGGCCGCCGACCAGAACTTTCTTGCGCTATGATGACAAAATATTTGCTGCTTGTTCTCAGTATCATGTTTATTTATGATGTATATTTTATTGATTTTTTCTGATATCCTTCAGCTGATTGGCTTTAATATCACGTCTAGGAGTTTACGATCCTCGGATTATTTTTAAGTCAAGCGTCACAGATCGAACTATGCCATTAATTAGTCCATTAATGGAACTCTTTTATTGCTCAATAGGTTATACAAGGATATTTCAATTGATTTTTGCTTGAATAAAGCTCAATTTAAATCTATACCACTTAGGCTCTTAAGTTATTTTATTTAGTTATATATTTAAGGTTAACTGTTCTAGTCTGTAAGGGTTATTATTATCCAAAGACTCAAATAAATAAATTAAGTTAAGGTCTTTAGACTGGAACATATTTGGCTCCAACAAGAAAGCGATGATTGCCACACTCATGAAACTATTACTTTATTGCGAGAACAATTCGATATACATATAATTTCACGCTTTTGAGTGGAAAATTGATCGCCTGGATCATGTGCTATTACACTGTTTTCCTTTGGAACTACGTTGAGTTCAGAAAAATCTCCGATTAGAAAGCCGCAACTGCCACTAGTGAGCTTCAAAACTCTGAGTCTGGGTCACTTATTTTGACGACCTATTTCTCTTTTTGCCTACATATTTTCGACACTGTTCTGGCAACTATTTTTTCTTCATCGTTTTTGAAGACATACTTTACTAAACTTTTTGACGACATATTTTTTGACTCTTTTTTGGCAATTTATTTTTCTGCACTTTTTTGGCTACATATTTTTATACACCTTTTTGGGAACAAATTTCTCTACACTTTTTTGGCGACATATTTTTTTACATTTTTTTTTTTCCTATATATTTTTCGACACTATTCTGTCGACTGTTTCTCCACATCTTTTTTGACGACACATTTATCAACACTTTTTTCGACACTTTTTTGACGACATACTTTTCGACACTTTTTTGGCAATTTATTTCTCTACACATTTTGGGGAAAAAATTTCTCTACACTTATTTTTCGACACTGTTCTGGCGACTATTTGTCTGCATCTTTTTTGACGACATATTTTACTACACTTTTTTTCGACATATCTTTCGACATTTTTATTTTTTTGGCGACATATTTCGCTACACCTTTTTGGGAACAAATTTCTCTACACTTTTTTGGCGACACATTTTTCTATACATTTTTGTCTTTATATTTTCCAACACTGTTTCTCCGACTATTTTTCTACATCTTTTTTGAAGGCATATTTTACTAATCTTTTTTTCAACATATCTTTCGACACTTTTTTGACGACATATTTTTTTTGCATAAATTTTTTTCCACACTTTTTTTGGCAAAAATTTTTTTGTACTTTTTTTTGGATAAAAATAAAGTATAACTGCGATTTATGTGAATCGCTGAATAAACAGATTAACCATGGTAATTAACTTTCACAAGACCTTTTGATATTCTCGATTTGGACTCTGTTTTTTGAAATAACTAAGTTTTTTGTTTTTTTACATATTCATCTAAAACTTCAATACAGTGTCTAGGTCTGACCCAGTGTTCATTTGCGAAGAATTGTGACAAGATAATTTTATAGTAACTTTCAATATGTCATTTAGAGTTCATTATAAACTTTTTTCAGCCTTTTTTGAGTTCTGTAGATTGAGTCATAACTTCCACTTGAAGTTTTAAACAAACCCTAGTGGGTTTCGACCAAACCAAATGAGTTAAGTTGCGCTTCAGAAGTGCATTTACGTAGAGAGCGCTCTATTTATGGACCATTCGTACATTCCAATGTAGGTGAAAAACAGACCACACGTATGAATATGTGTTTGCTTGCAAACATACGTAAATGTTGAATATTATATTTTATACGTGTATCTGTGAAAATATGCACATAAAACTTCTTGCTATGTGGCGGTGACTCATATGTACATATGTGTTTGTCTCTCTGTCTGACTGTCAGTCTGTTATTTCTGTTATTGTTGTTGTTGTCTCCTCACATATGTTTGAATGTGTAGGTACTTGCTTGCTTTCTATCTAACGGACTTCTAATTTAATGTCCACAAGAACAACAACAACAATTGTGAGTGTCGCCGTCTTGTAAAAGTTAAACAACAAGTCGAGCATTTTATGTTGCATACTTAGAGGAGTCCTTTCATATTTAGCTGTATTGTTGTTGCTGCGCTGTTGACTGTGGCTGTGGAAGAAAATCGCGTATGTGTGTGTGCATACATATGTATTCTGTAATGCAATAATTTTATTTTTTACAAGTGTTGGTCACACAACCCCTACACTGGTGTGCTGAAAGTTAACTGCGAGGGGAAATGTTAAAAAACAAATAAACATGCAGCAATATGTTATTGCTGCCGCTGACTGTTGCTGTTGCTGATGTTTATGCTCTGACCAGCATTTTCTAACATTGCAAAGCCATCGGTTGGTTAATACCATTGCCTAATAGCATTGTGTGCGTTGGTTGTTAGTTGTGTTGCTGTGGCCCTCTAATGGACGTCGCAAATTCTGAAATGTGCAGCGATAAAAATTCTGTTAGCGCGAACGTGAGTTCTGACTTGACAAGCGTATAATTTTTATGAAAACCAGGCAAATTTCTAGGCACTGAGAGAGAGTCCTTCTCTTTTTATATGGCCGAACGCAACAGCAGAGACATTAAAATTATTTTTATTAACATTGTCATTTTAAAATAAAGTCAAACGCATAAAGTTGTTGAAATAAAAGTTTTTTTTTGTAATTTATTTTTTTGATGTCAACATAAACCTGGCATATGCAAAGATATTTGAGCCGTGCCGAAAACTGCTAAAACTCCCACAGCGCCTCAATATTATTGTCTTTGAATTTAAATTCATGTCTTTACTACAGTATAAAATATATATTTATATAGAGATTTTATAGTCCTGCAACTGGCAATAAAAGCAAGAACACAAAATCTGAATTTAAAAAATATTCATGAAAAGAAATGTATGAATGTACAGTTTGAAGTTCTTATTATTACAAAAAATGTCTTTATTTTAAGCTTTATACTTATTCTCATCTGCTTTTTAAGTGCATATCCATAAAAAGTAATATAAAAATTTTCTAAATAAAATATAAAAATATTTTTATATGAAAAAATATACACAAAATCTTTTTAAGTATGCCTCGACTTGCGTTTTAAATACATACTATTACATTGCTTATGAGCACATAAAAAATATTCTCGACATAAATGCATGAGAAAGATTTAAAAATAATTAAATTAAAAATCTTAAATTAAGAATATTATGGTGTAAATGCCATTTAAACTAAACAATGAAAGTAAATATTCATTGCAACCACCTGTAGTCAGCGCCATCTATTGTGGATTAAGCTTAGTTTGGTTAACAACCGTCAACGATCAGCGCCATCTAGAAAAATGAGTTGGCCTAAAAATTTATGCAAATTGGGCACGTATTTAATTAAAAAGAAACAAAAACGAAGTAAAATCAGCATAAATAAACAAAAGCATCTGTTGGAATTGTACACTAAAAAGCAAGTTTTTGCGTAGAACATAAAAAAAAGTACAGAAATAAACAAAAGCAACTACCAGTGCGTCGATATGGTTTGTACAGTATAACTACAGTGACTACTGTAGCAGTTGCAAAATCGAGATGAAATTTGCTTAGCCTTTCGCGGAACCATCAAGAAGCTTTCAAGTTTAGTTTTTATTTGCACACTTTAGACTGACCTGAAGTATCTTGGCATTAAATTGCAGTACACTGAAGTATATGTTAGATTTAGGTTTTTAAACTGATAAAACAGTGTCAAACTGAAATCAATGTACAGCAGAAATTTGAATCTTGAAATTTTTAATCAAATACTTCAGTTCAGTGTAAAATGTGAAAGCAATAAAAAATACATTGTATTGTTTGGAGTTCTTATAAGGCCTTCAGTACAAATCAAATGTTATGTGTAAGACTAATACAACAGTAAACTAGAGCAACAAGGAGATAGTTAGTTCAGTACAAAGCGCACACTACGTGTAAAATATAAGGCAGTCTCCTTACAGTAGTCGCAAAATCGGTAAGTCTGCATTAGGGCTGTTCAAAAAAAAAAAATTTTTCGAATTTCCAAGATATACTTTGGCATCACGATCTACATCATGTCAGAATATCCCAAAAAATTTTTCAGATTTTTAAATTCATATTTAAAGGTGGCTTAAAGCAGAAATATATTTTTATTATTTTTTTTTTAGCATTAATTATAAAATGTTGTCAAACAATTTGAAAAATTTGTTTTAGAGTAACTTAAAAACATTCATTTTGTTTGTTTTTTAATGAACTTTAAAACCTACGTTGTAATTTTGACAAAAAAAATTTTACACTTCTTAAAAAACGAAAAACTGCCCTAAGAAGGCGAAATTTTACGGTTTTTCAAAGAAAAAAGTCATCGTGCTTTAAACGAAATGAACATTTTTTAATTTACAAGATCTCATTCAAAAGAGCTCTTAAAAACCTTTAAGACAAGACATGTTAAGACTTTTTTGGGCCAGCAGGCTCGATGACATAACGTTTGAAACATAGTAATGCAGCCCTGTGAAAGGCAAAACGCTTTTTACTCAAGAGGGAGGCATCTTACAAAAAAGTGCCTATGGCATAAAATGCTTTTTTTTAACAGCCCTAGTCTGCATAGTATTCGGAATAACCATGGCAAAGCTTCCAACTTTTAGCAGGGCTTGTCTAAGAGGTTATTATTCATTAAATATTTTTTGTGTCGATTTATTCTCCTGGGGATTCGTCAGCTACTAATATCAAGAGCCAAAAAATATTTGTGTTATACAGAAAATTCAAAAAAGGTTCTTGTCTGAGTCTAAATATAATATTTTCAGCAGACCTGGACTTTTAGAAGAAAATAATAAAATTTTGACTCGAAAACTCCTTCAGTTATAGCAGCGGACGCAAGGCTAACATCACCTTACCTCCAAAAATATTATACAGAATACAATAGCGGTAAGATAGTGGAAATATGATGATATCTCTTTTCAATACGCCCGCAACGAACCTTTTTGCCACTAGCCCTCGGTGCCCAGGGTTTGTATACAAAATTTAGTCCCCGCCAAGGAAAGAAACACTTTTAACTTCACTGATTTTTATTTCACTGGTTTTATTTCTCCTGGAAAGCACTCTTAAAATATATAAAATTATTATTAGAAATACGGTAAAAACACTGATGACAAATGGGTTATATATAAAAGAGAAAAATATGGCTAAAACGTTTCCGGTCTGTGTTTCCGTCCAGATGTCAAGATTCAAGAGCGTCGCCCTACCACTGCCTCTCCTTTGTCCTCTGCTAACCTGTCCTTGTTTGTTTGTGAGAGCCCGCGCCACGGCAACACTCTTGGGTCAGGTCAAGAAATTCTTTGGAAAACAAAACTTACGGTTTTTCCTTGAAAGTCTCAGTTTCGCCCAAAGATAGTTGAAATATTCGACGAACACGTCTTACCTTGCTACCGGTTGGGTCACTAGAGAAAAATAATCACCGTAACGTGTGCTCCACCATTCCAACGTCTTATCTCGCTGTCCGTTGGGTTATTAGAGAACAATACCATCGCCAGAACTTGTATAACAGCATTCCAAAGTCTCATCTCTCTGCAGATTGGGTAACTAGAGAACAATACCATCGCCAGAACTTGTATTCCACCATTCCAAAGTCTTATCTCGCTGCCGGTTGGGTTACTAGAGAACAATACCATCGCCAGAACTTGTATTCCACCATTCCAAAGTCTTATCTCGCTACCGGCTGGGTTACTAGAGAACAATACCATCGCCAGAACTTGTATTCCACCATTCCAAAGTCTTATCTCGCTACCAGCTGGGTTACTAGAGAACAATACCATCGCCAGAACTTGTATTCCACCATTCCAAAGTCTTATCTCGCTACCGGCTGGGTTACTAGAGAACAATACTATCGCCAGAACTTGTACTCCACCATTCCAAAGTCTTATCTCGCTGCCGGTTGGGTTACTGGAGAACGATAATCGCCGGAACTTGTATTCCACCATTCCAATGTCTTATCTCGCTGCCGGTTGGGTTACTAGGGAACAATACCATCGCCAGAACTTGTATTCCACCATTCCAACGTCTTATCTCGCTGCCGGTTGGGTTACTAGAGAACAATACTATCGCCAGAACTTGTATTCCACCATTCCAACGTCTTATCTCGCTGCCGGTTGGGTTACTAGAGAACAATACCATCGCCAGAACTTGTATTCCACCATTCCAACGTCTTATCTCGCTACCGCTTGGGTTACTAGAGAACAATACTATCGCCAGAACTTGTGCTCCACCATTCCAAAGTCTTATCTCGCTGCCGGTTGGGTTACTGGAGAACGATACCATCGCCAGAACTTGTATTCCACCATTCCAAAGTCTTATCTTGCTGCCGGTTGGGTTACTGGAGAACGATAATCGCCGAAACTTATATTCCACCAAAATATTGCCATCCCCGATCAGCTGTTTCTTTTGTACAATCATTTTGAACAGTTGGTACTCACTGTTTTGAAACCAAGGTTGCTGCTATATGCGATAGTCATACAACTCCTGTTCAACTGCACGTCTAGCGGTTGTACAATAGTTGTCAAACCAACTATTCTACAACTATTCGCTAAGTTTAAATTAATTCCAAACTTATTTGTAGACATTCATTATTTATTTTAATCGTTATTAGCTGTAAATATTATTAATAGCCTCATCATGTATGACGAACGAATAAAGTGACTGATTTTCACTCATTAATTTCAACTTATTAAAACTTTTTATTAAGAACTTACTATGACCTAAGCGTTCATTTTAGTCCAAAGAATAAAGTTTGTAAGCATAAACTTCAAATCATGTTTTAACTTGGAGGATATAAGCAGTTGAAAATCAGTAAAACGATTCGTTCGTCATACATGATAAGGCTATAATACTTTAAATACAAGTTATTATTATAAAGATGTGAACGCAAATGAGGGTTCCGATTTGTGTTCTCACACGCCTTGAGCAAAATAATTAAAGATCAGCAAATATTTGTACCGAAAAACTTATGTCTACATATGTAGACATTAACATCAAAGATGTTAAGGCTTCTCGCTGCTCGGTAGTTGCAATAGATTTCTACTTGGAAAATGCTAGAATAAATAAGAAATCTGCTGGATTTGTTAATACTGAGCGTTACTAAGCCTCTGTTTCATTCAGAACCTTAATATTTTTATTTTATTTCCGTGATTTGCAAGTGCTACAACAGAGTAATTAGACAATATCCTGTGCAACATCCGCAACAATAACAACCGCCAAATACCAACCAACCACAGCAACACAAACAACAATATTAATTTGTGGACAGACATAACTTCAAAATCGGCAGTGCCACTTCAGCTGCATTACTTCGCTCATCATTTGTTTGAATACCTTTAGTCATTGAATGTTAATGTTGTTGCTGTTGTAGTTGTTGTGCTTCTTTTGTTACCGTAAGAACATGTTGTTTTGCTTGTGTTTGGTGTTGCTACTGTTGTTGCTACTTCTACTAAATATTTCAGCTGCCAACTCTTAAACGCAATCTTTCACTTTACTACAAGATTTCAGTGTAATAGGTAATCACAATCGTAGGAGCAACAACAATTGCTGCTGCAGCGACAGCTTCTCTTAGTGCTGCAAGGATAACGATAACTAAATTTACGTACAACAAGGCGTATATAAGCTAATGGTATCAGGATTATATTTAAGCCAATTTCTAATGATATTGTTGAAAATGTCGAGGACAACGACAACAAAGACGAAAACATGACATAAAATTCAAAACTACCAAGCAAATGTCAAAAAAATCAAGGCAAATGAGAAAAAAATGGAATAAAAACAACTTTTTCTTAAGCACTGGAAATTGAACCATCCTTAAAGAATGACTTGTTTGTTCCGGTTGTTGTGATAAAAAGAGTTGGCAGGGAAGACGATAGAATAAAAAAATTTCTTCCATGCATTATATGCAACTAAATGTTCCGTATATAGTCTTTTAAGCGTTGGCATCTAAAAAAGAAGACTTCTCTGGAAACAGCATCATAGCCAATACAGCAAGGCAGCATATAATTGCAACTTTGCAACCGAAATGGCCTGCAGAGGCCACAAATGCCTTTTACTGAAAACATTTCCGAATAAAATAGTTTTTTGATATATACGTTCCCCCAAAAGGGTTTTGATCCAATGAAAAACAGAAGACCTTATTTTTCTAATTTAAAATTTTTGACAGACCACGATAAGTAACACATGCTTAGACCACAGTTCTTTTATAAGCCTCAGAATTTATCGTCGTCTACCTGGCAGGACCAAAATTTTAATTTGTACCTCAAGCAGTATAAGGTCCCTTTTTCACATATAAACCATTTAATATGTAAATTTTATTTTTAATTTCGTTTTAGCAAATTACTTATTATCTTAAATCACTAAGGTGCTATTGACTGTCAATTACATATTTGTAACTGGCAAAACTTTAATAACATTAACTATACCTAATAATACAAAATTGCTGTTTCGATGTTTCTTTTTTATCTAACTAAATAACAATAATGACAGCAACGACAGCAGCTGTTTGCATTCTGGCGCGTAACCTATTATTACGCCTTGCTGTATGCAACAGTTTTTATTGGTTTCTTTTAATAATTTATAAAGCTTTTATTGGCTTCACGCTAATAAGCCATAATTTTCTACATTTAATAAGGAGAGTACAGACACAGTACACTTGTGTATGTGTAGTCAAGTGAATAAAAAACGTGGAATTTTTTATTACGTACTTTGGAATGCAAAAAGGAAATGTGTTTTCCCCATAGAAAATATTTTTTTTCTGTGTTTGCATTTCAAAAACATTTGCATGCATTCACATATTTATGGGTTTTCTATAAATTGGTATTGATACACGCAGAGAAAGTTGTATAAAGTTTGAAAGTAAAACTTCTGAATTTAATTAACATTTCATTGCTAAACAATTGGCTTTTTTGAAATTTATAGTTTGGATTGAAGTCTACCCAAAAAAGAAGAGAAGAAAAGAGAAGAGAAGAGAAGAGAAGAGAAGAGAAGAGAAGAGAAGAGAAGAGAAGAGAAGAGAAGAGAAGAGAAGAGAAGAGAAGAGAAGAGAAGAGAAGAGAAGAGAAGAGAAGAGAAGAGAAGAGAAGAGAAGAGAAGAGAAGAGAAGAGAAGAGAAGAGAAGAGAAGAGAAGAGAAGAGAAGAGAAGAAGAGAAGAGAAGAGAAGAGAAGAGAAGAGAAGAGAAGAGAAGAGAAGAGAAGAGAAGAGAAGAGAAGAGAAGAAGAGAAGAGAAGAGAAGAGAAGAGAAGAGAAGAGAAGAGAAGAGAAGAGAAGAAAATGAGAATGAGAATGAGAATGAAATGAGAATGAAATGAGAATGAAATGAGAATGAAATGAGAATATGAAAACCTTAGTATATCGTCGTCTGAATTCTCTTTTGCCCCATACGCATATTCGTTATCAAAGCAAAATCACATAACTTGTGTCGACACAAACACAAGTTATTTGCTTTTGTGTTTTTAACGAATATGCGTATGGGGCAAAAGAGAACTCAGGCGACGATATGAGAACTAGAATTAAAACAAGAACAAGAATTGGAATGAGAATTAAAATATAACAAGACGAGAATATGATAATATGGGAATATCAGAATATGAAACTATCAAAATATGAATATGTGAGATTTTCAAAACATGAGAAATTCAGAATATGAAAAGTTCAAAATATGCGAAAATGAGATTAGTATGGGAATATGAGTATTTGAGAATTCAGAATATGAAAATATTAAAATATGAGACCATCAGAAAATAAGAAAATCAGATTATGAGATTATCAGTCACGGTGGTTTTTAAAAAATTTTAACTTTTTGAAATACCACCCGCGATTTTTTTCAGGGATAATGTTGGGGGATCCTTCTAGTATCTAAATCCGCAAACCGCGAAATCGAACGTCCAGCCGTTTTTTTTTTCGACATTTTAGTTTTTTAACGATTTTTGAGTATGTCTCGGTGTGTATATACATATTATGTACACATATATATCTATATACGTACGTATATATACTTGTATATGTACATATGTGTAATATATATATATGGATATATATATACATACATACATACATACGTATAAGAGGTATCGTTTCCGCACCATTTATTTTTTAAAAAAATCGGTTTTTTCGTGTTTAAGAAAAACACAAACAAAAACCGGAAACGAAAGTAGTCATTCCAGATGTGATTTTTGATGCTTAATCCGATTCCGGTATTAGAATTGCTCTTTGGTAAAAAAGAGCAGACGAATTTCGTCCGTACTGTATACAACCTCAAATATAGCCGAAAACCGAGATTTTTTGCTTTAAGTTTCATAGTGTGATTTTAAAGTTAACATAACTTTGCACAGAAATATTGCTGATAAACATTTGATAGCTCAATTTAAAGCCAAAAAAAAAAACCAAATGTTTCTGGTAATAGAAATTCCCAAAAAAATTTTGTGTGTCCTGCATATAACATCCAATACAGCCAAAAATCGTGTTTTTGCACTTTTTTAACTTTTTAGGCAAAGATATCTCCGACAAAAAAAAAGATATCGTTATCGGTTTGATCGAGGTTTCAAGGAAAAAACTAGGACTACTAACTGTCATACCAGATTTTACGGCATAATATTACCTTATCTTGTTATATAACTTCAAAAATAGGAAAAAAATGGTGTCCTTTAAACATATATGTAAGGATATCTCAAAGTTCAGACGTAATAGAGCAATTCTAATACCGGAATCGGATTAAGCATCAAAAACCACATCTGGGGTGACTACTTTCATTTCCGGTTTTTGTTTGTGTTTTTCTTAAATACGAAAAAACCAATTTTTTAAAAAAATAAATGGTGCGGAAACGATACCTTTTATATGTATGTATGTGTGTATGTATATACATATCCATATATATACATTACACATATATACATATACAAGTATATATACGTACGTATATACATATATATGTGTATATAATATATATATACACACCGAGACATACTCAAATATCGTTAAAAAAACTAAAAGGTCGAAAAAAACAAACGGCTGGACGTTCGATTTCGCGGTTTGCGGATTTGGATACTAGAAGGGTCCCTCAACATTATCCCTGAAAAAAATCGCGGGTGGTATTTCAAAAAGTTAAAATTTTTTAAAAACCACCGTGCAGTATGTGCGAAAATGAGAATATGATAATATTAAAATATGAGATCATCAGAAAATGAGAATATCAGATTATGAAAATGAGAATATGAGAATGCGGGGATGTGAGAGTGTCAAAATGAGAATGAGAATAAGTATAAGAATGAGAATGAGAATGAGAATGAAAATGAGTATGAGAATAAGAATGAGAGTGAAAATGAGAGTGAAAACGAGATTGAGAATGATTATGTAAGAATATGAGAAATTTAGATTATGAGAATATAGGATTGTGAAAATATGAGAGTATGTGAATATGAGAATATGGAAATATGGAAATATGAAAATATGAGAATATTGGAAAATGAGAATTCGAGAATTCAGAATATGAGAATTTCAAAATTTGAGAAAAAGTGAATATGAAAATATGAGAATATGGGAAATTGAGTCTATGAAAATATCAGAATATGCGAATACGAGAATATCAGAAGATGAAAATATCAGGATATGGGAAAATGAGAATATGAGAATGTGGGATTATGAGACTGTAATAATATTAGAATATGATAAATATTAGATCGAGAAACTGAAAAAAGGCGAAGGAGGATAAGGATAAAGACAAAGAATAAGAGCGGGAGTGAGAATAAGAATCAATGCGATAATGAGAACTCAAATAAAAACTAGAATGAGATGAATAATTAAAAAACTTGATTTCATATGGACGTTTTTTTTTAGTGTATAAATATTTAGAAAAAAAACTGAATCATTTATGTTCCTATTTACTATAACTAATGCAAAATGGAAAAATTTTATACCATTCATTTGTGTCAACTACTCACCTACGCCTTTTTGTTGTAACTTATTAATTGGCTTCGATTTTTTTTACGCCATTACTATGCCGTACACGTATGCTATTGTATTTTGCATACGTTTATCCATATGTGTTTTATTTCTCTTTGTATCTTTTTGATATTCATTTTTCTATGTAAGTGATTGGAGTTTTTTTTTTTTGGTTTGCTTTTTCTTTTCAATTACTTTTATTCAAATATTCATTTGTGCATTTTGTATCACACTAAAACCAAACAGACCATTGTCTCGTCATGTTCATGTCGTCTATGCGATTGAACTTTCATTATGTTTTCTTTAACACATAAATTAATTTGTCTAGTTTTTGTTAAAAAATCTGTTTGATTTTATCAAATTAAGTATTTTTGACTTCTTGAGAATTGTTCCCTTAGTCATTGCATTAAAGTTTTCTTTTAAATTTTTTTATTTCTTTTATTTTCAAAATAATTGCATTCATTGATGAGGACACATAGTAATTATCTCACTTTATCTTTGGCGTTATGGGTATAGCTCTTTGTGCATATTTGCTTGATTGTGGCTGACCACAATTACAGGCCTTCCTCAAAAAGTCAGTCATTTGCTTTACCCATAATAAATTACCATAATTATCTTCTTCTTACACATATTGTTAAATATCATGCGTCAAGAATACACAAAGTAACAGACACCGTGACTTTCCGCATTCATATGATTATCCTTATTCCTACTTACGCATGTAAATTGCATAGTCAATTTTATAAGTTCTACTTGCGTTATTTTCTCTGATTTTGCTCATTATTTATTTATTGGATGGCAAAAGTTTTTGAATCTAATTACGTGCATTAAACAATTGATATATGTGAAAGACGTGGAGCTTAATTTACAAGTTGCACTTGCAGCTGCTAAAATTGACGTGCATATTAAAGCCATAAATAGAGTAAATTGCTCTGATTGTCATTTTGTATTAAGTAGTAACACCTTTTGTTTGGAAATTGTAAAGGAAAAAAAATCTTTGCATATTTATGGGGGAGCACTAATATGTAACGGATACATAACAAAATCATATATCGTTTATCATGTATCATAAATTTATCACATATTGTAGGTCTAAGATTATTAATCTCTGGCCAATGACCAGATATCAGAGATTATAGATCACAGATCATAGGCAATAGTTCACATAAATCATAGAATAAAGATCAAAGGTCATAGATCACCAATCATTTATTAATGATCATCTATACTTATACTTAATTATCTATACTATTTATATAAAATTGCTTATATGAAAACCCTATGTAACGATTTGGTGCAAAATATACCGAACCGATTTTAATTATTTTTTTTTTAAAAAACGTTCTTCGTGCAATAAGGAACAGGATTGTATACTTTTTTTTTTTTTATAAGATAAACCTTTTTTTTTAATATGAAGTTGTTGAAAAAAAAAATTCAATGCTTGCATGAAAATTATCGTTTGCATTTCAGTCGCTATAGCTTGCTGCGCCATGAGTTATGTGTTGTTGTTGTCCTATTTCGTCTCTTTCATTTATTGTTTTTTTTTTTTATTCTTGATGTTGTGTTGTTGATGAGAGCAAAAATGAGAGTGATTTCGTCAGTGATGCCAACTCAATATTTTCTATGTTTTTGGACTTTTAACGATGTTTTACATGTTTCTAAAAATTTTTCAAATCTTTCTGCCTTTTTTCGATATTTTGGATGTTTTTCGAAACACTTGGACTTTGACCGATTTCTTCGGTGTACATATTTAACTACTTTGCGAAACTTTTGATTTTGTTTCGGTTTATTGAATGTTTTGTTTTTAGACTTTTACCGATTTCTCAATGTGTTTCAATATTTTTCAAAACTTTTGGGCTTTTACCGATATATAGGATGTTTTTCAACATTTTTGAACTTCAACCGATATTTTAGATGTTTTTCTATAAACTTAGACTATACCTATTTCTTCGTTGTGTTTCAATATTTTCCGAAAGTTTTGGACAATGTTTTCCAATAATGTTGGACTTTTACCGATATGTAAGATGTTTTTCGACATTTTTCGAGAGTTTTTTTTTTTTATTTCACTATTTTTCTAAACTTTTGAACTTCTTTTGATATATGTATTTGAACTGTTACCGATATATACGATGTTTTTTGATAAACGTGGACTTTATCCGATTTCTTCGATGTGTTTCAATGTTTTTCGAAACTTTTGGACCTTTTTCGATACATTGGAGCTTTTTCGCTTTATTTGGACTGTTATTGATTTTTTTATACATAGTATTTATTGATTTGAGTCGTTCGCATAGAAAAACTTAGTATTTTACATGCCTTTTATTCATAATAACTAGTATTGCCGGTGGCCAAATTTTTGCCTTTTACTTTGAGATAAATACACTTTTTCCGAGTGCCGTTTGGTAAAAAAGAAAGCCAGAACATTGAGTATTCATTAATCATAGCAACATTTTTTATATGCAGCAGGCTCGGTATAAAATCGGTAGAGTCTAAAAGTATCGAAAAACATCCAAAATGTCGCTAAAAGTATCGAAAAACATCCAAAATATCGAATGTACATCGGTAAAAATCCAAAAGTTTCGAGAATCATCCAAAATATCGATAAATGTCCAAAACTATTGAGAAACACCCAAAATATCGATAAAAGTCCAAAAGTATCGAGAAACATCCAAAACATCGAGAAAAGTCCAAAAGTATCGAGAAAAATCCAAAATAACGAGAAAAGTTCAAAAGTATCGAGAAACATCCAAAATATCGATAAAAGTCCAAAAGTATCGAGAAGCATCCAAAATATCGGTAAAAGTCCAAAAGTATCGAAAAACATCCAAAATATCGGTAAAAGTCCAACAGTATCAAGAAACATCCAAAAGTATCGAGAAACATTCAAAATACCGGTAAAAGTCCAAAATATCGGTAAAAGTCGAAAAGTATCGAGAAACATCCAAACCATCGGTAAAAGTCCAAAAGTATCGAGAAACATCTAAAATAGCGGTAAAAGTCCAAAATATCGAAAAACATCCAAAATATCGGTAAAAGTCCAAAAGTATCGAGAAACATCCAAAATATCGAAAAAAGTCCAAAAGTATCGAGAGAGATCCAAAATATCGATAAAAGTTCAGAAGTATCGAGAAACATCCAAAATATTGGTAAAAGTCAAAAAGTATCGAGAAACATCCAAAATATCGACAAAAGTCCAAAAGTATCGAGAAACGTCCAAAATATCGATAAAAGTCTAAAAGTATCGAGAAACATCCAAAATATCGATAAGCATCCAAAATATCGGTTAAAGTCCAAAAGTATCGAGAAACATCCAAAATATCGGTAAAAGTCCAAAATATCGAAAAACATCCAAAATATCGGTAAAAGTCCAAAAGTATCGAGAAACATCCAAACCATCGGTAAAAGTCCAAAAGTATCGAAAAACATCCGAAATATCGATAAAAGTCCAGAAGTATCGATAAACATCCAAAATATCGATAAACATCCAAAATATCGGTAAAAGTCCAAAAGTATCGAAAAACATCCAAAATATCGGTAAAAGTCCAAAAGTATTGAGAAACATCCAAAATATCGATAAAAGTCCAAAAGTATCGAAAAACATCCAAAATATCGGTAAAAGTCCAAAAGTATCGAGAAACATTCAAAATATCGGTTAAATTCCAAGTGTCCAAAATATCGATCAAAGTCCAAAATAACTAAAAACATCCATAATATCGATGCAGAGCGTGGACAGAGTGCAACGAAATAGGTTTTTGCAGGCAAGAGAAAAGCAACAACAACAAAATCTCTCCCACTTCACTGTATCATTCATTTTCTCATCAACACAGCATAACACTGTGGGTGCTGTTGTTGTTGTAATTATATTAAAAACTTTGATCCTGTTTTTAAATGCCTTAATGGCAACTTATGAGGATAAATTTTGAAGTCGTGGATTCTACATCACAGTACCTATCATATAAAAAAAAAATATCCAAAATCGGTTAAATGGTTAGCTCGCAAAAGGGGCGCAAAAAAAACTGTTCACGTATGTATATATAAAGAAACAATCAAGTATTATTATTATTATTTCTTCGATGTTTTCCAATACCTACTTTTGGACTTTTACCGATCTTAGGATGTTTTCGACATTTTTGGTCCTTTACCGATATTTTAGATGATTTTCAATAATTTTGAAAGTTTTGGACTTTTACCGATATTTTGGATGTTTTTCGATATATTTGGACTTTTACCTATACTTTAGATGTTCTTCTATACTTTTAGACTTTTGCCGATATTTTAGATGTTTTTCAATACATTTGGGCTTTTACTGATTTCTTCGGTGCATTTCGATACTTTTGGACATTTACCGATATTTTGGACGTTTTTCCATAAACTTGGACTCTTACCGATTTCTTCAATGATTATTTTAATATTTTGCGATACTTTTGGAATTTTACCGATAAAATAAGTATATCGGAGCATCTCTTTGTGGCACATTGCTTTAAAAAATAAAAAAATTTTCGTTATAAGCTTTTTAGTGTAATCTGGCTTTTTATTAAAACCCGTGCAACGCCGGGTAAAACAGCTAGTATTTATATAAAATTGGTTATGTAAAAACCCTATGTAACGATTTGGTGCAAAATATACTGAACCGATTTTAATAATTTTTTTTTAAAACGTTCTACGTGTGGTAAGGAACAGGATTGTATACTTATTTTTTTGATTTTCATCAGATAAACCTTTTTGTTTCAGTATGAAGTTGTTGAAAAAAAAATTCAATGCTTGCATAAAAATGATCGTTTGCATTTCAGTCGCTATAGCTTGCTGCGCCATGAGTTATGCGTTGTTATTGTCTTTTCCGTCTCTTTCATTTATTGTTTTTTTTTTTTATTCTTGATGTTGTGTTGTTGATGAGAGCAAAAATGAGAGTGATTTCGTCAGTGATGCCAACTCAATATTTTTAATATTTTTGGACTTTTAACGATGTCTTACATGTTTTTCAATATTTTTCAATTCTTTTTGACTTTTTTCGATATTTTGGATGTTTTGTTTTTCGACTTTTACCGATTTCTTCAATGTGTTTCAATATTTTTCAAAACTATTGGGCTTTTACCAATATATAGGATGTTTTTCGATTTCTTTTTTGTAATTTTACCGATATTTTGGATGTTTTTCGATAAACTTAGACTTTTGCCGATTTCTTCGATGTGTTTCAATATTTTTCAAAACTTTCGGACTTTTACCGATAAATTGGATGTTTTTCGACATTTTTGGACTTTAACCGATACTTTAGATGTTTTTCTATAAACTTGGACTTTGCCGATTCTTCGTTGTGTTTCAATATTTTCCGAAACTTTTGGACCCTTTTCGATGTATTGAATATTTTTCGATATATGTATTTGGACTTTCACCGATTTCTTCAATGTTTTCCAATAATTTTGGGCTTTTACCGATACGTAGGATGTTTTTCGACATTTTTGGAATTTTACTGATATCACTATGCAACAGCCAAATCTCCCAGTGAATGCCACTGTCCATTTCGTATGTAAAATAAGCTGCTTGTTTTGAAAATCGGATTTTTTTTTTTTTTTCATGTCGTTTTCGAGATATCGGTCATTTTCGGTTTTCGGACCAAAAAAAAAAGATGGTTCCATTTTAATATAAAAATCTCAAGAACTGATATTTGTATTCAAATTTTTTATATGTCATATTAAAGGTTATTAAATTACCTACAAATAATTTTCATCACTTTTTGGTTGGTTTGTTAGTTTCGGCGAAATAAATTGATTTCTAAAAAAAACATTTTTTTTTTTTCGAAAAAATTAACAAAAAATCAAAATCAATTGCAGATTTATAGCCCAGGAAAATAAGACGAAAAAAGAGCTTCTATGCGAAAAAATTCCCAGTGGAAATTTTTCACCGGAATTGTCTTTATTTATGCATGATACACAAACTGTGAAAAGTCCATTGCAAAGTCGTGTGCGCATAAAAAGTTATTCGGGCTTTAGGGTCGCTAAAATCAGTTTTTTGCAAATATCTCGCTAATGCTAACTTTTACAGAAAAATGTTGGTCTCCAATTTTGTAGCACAAGAAATTTCCTACAAAAATACGTTAAAAGTATTTGCGTACGACTTCTAGTTTAGGAGATCACCCAATTTAAAAAGTTGTTAACAGTTATGATATGAAATACTGCCTATGAGTTCATATTAAAATATCTTACTTTTTAAATTGCAATAACTCTTCAATGAGAAGTTGTACAAACAAAATAAGCGATATGTGTACACATAGAAGTAACCGTTTAGAAGATATTCAATAGAAACCGGTTTTTTGGCATTTTAAGGGTTTTTTGGAATATCTTCTAAACGGTTACTTCTATGTGTACACATATCGCTTATTTTTTGTAGATCTTGTAATTTTCTACAAATTTGGTCCCATTACTTTTTATCGTAGTACTTACCAATTCGCAGATATCCTTAAAAAACCAGTAATTTCGAAGCCTTAACGGTTATTCAAGAATATTTTTAAGGTCATGAGCCGTTCGAAAAAAAAAATTTGCACGGTATATAGAAAATTAAATTATCTTTCAAGCGGCATTTTAATTTTGTTTGTTAAACTTCTCATTGAAGAGTTATTGCAATTTAAAAAGTAAGATATTTTAATATGAACTCATAGGCAGTATTTCATATCATAACTGTTAAAAACTTTTTAAGTTGGGTGATCTCCTAAACTAGAAGTCGTACGCAAATACTTTTAACGTAGTTTTGTAGGAAATTTCCTGTGCTACAAAATTGGAGACCAACATTTTTCTGTAAAAGTTAGCATTAGCGAGATATTTGCAAAAAACTGATTTTAGCGACCTTTAAGCCTTAATAACTTTTTATGCGCACACGACTTTGCAATGGACTTTTAACAGTTTGTGTATCATGCATAAATAAAGACGATTCCGGTGAAAAATTTACACTGGGAATTTTTTCGCAGAAAATGTCTTATTTTCCTGGGCTATTATACAAGAAGAAATAATTTTTTTTTTTTTTGTATCATAGACTATGGGGGTTATCGTGAATCAAGATTCCCGCGGAATTTTCTTAAGCTGCAATAGAGAATGCACGGCAGTTCGAGAAAATTCCCCGGGAATCATGATTCACGATAACCCCCTATATATTTGATAAGATACCACTTAAAAAAATCCATGAAAAAATGCAAGAGTTGTATACAATTCATTGAAAAGTTACCAAAATGCGTTTTTCCCTATTTTCTTTGTTTTTTTGTAATAAACTGTTCGATAATATGAAACTTTTTGTAAAACACATGAGAAAATCCAAAAAATTCTTAAAGTAGACGTTAAAAAAAAAAATACCCGTGTCTCGTCGTTTTTCTCCAGCACGTCAGATTTTTTTTTAATCGATTTTTGAAGTTTTTTAATCCACTGTACATGAAAAATACCAAAATCGCGCATTATTGTGTTAAATCGAAGAATTTAACTATATTATCCTTACATTTGAGGTGTATTATGTGTTCAGTAAACTTATGTAAGATATTACGAGGAATATTTTTGTAGAAAATTTTAACCCTCTAAGACCCTTACAAGTGGGTCATTTTGAACCCTCCACATTTGTTCTTCCGGAGGAGTTTTTTGTTTTGAAAAATGTTTTCGTTCTTTCATGGTAACTTTGTTGAAGTTCACAGATCCCTCCAAAATTTCTCTTGTTTTTGTATTTATGGTTTCGGTGATGATTTTGGACTGTCGCGATTCTGTTTACCTTGGGTTTTTTCTCCGATGCTCTCTCTGCTCTGACGGTATAAATTTCCATCGTTACAGATCATTGTCCAATTTTCTTTAGTAGTTTGATATTTTAAATGTTCTGGGACCTTCCGGAAGAACTGTTCTTATATGAGTTTCAAAAATTTCGACTTCCGAAGAATAAAAAATAACGTTGTTAGTTTAGTTAAGTACTATGCTTTCAGTATTATAAAAATAGGTTTTTTGAATGATTTCGCTTGAAAAATCTTATCTGCTCTGGGGTATTGTGCTACGGAGACCAATCACTCTTTTAGGTCGGAACCTTTGTCAAATTTTTACTGAATCACACTTCAATAATGCTACTCCTTCAGTGTCTCTTGATGAAAACATGATCAACATGATATGATCCGATTTTGGATGACTACGTGAAAATAACGTTTCCATTTAATACTGCTTTAAGCATGATAACCCTGCTTTTATATGCTTTAATATAAATTTGCATTCACAATTTAAGCTGAAGAAGCAGCAGGAACTCAGCGCAAAACTCTTTATCCTGCGCATTAATGTATGCATGGCTTCATTTTATGGCAAATAAATTGGCGACTTTAAAAGTTGCACTTTAGCAAAGACATCGTGTTTAATTTTTATTGCAGACTAAAAAGAAAAAAACAACAATTTTTTCGCAGAACAAAAAAATTTACGCGCTCAATTCACGCGATTTTTATGGCTCTAACATGCTAACAATGCGATTTTATGGTTAAAACGCCTGCAAGTATGTGATAAAAAAATGAGAGAGAGGAAGAAACACAAAGAAATTGTTGTCGTTTGCGTTTGCTTAAAAGTCACTAAATACAACAACAACAAGTATTTATTACTTATACGCTTCGTGTTGTTGTTGTTGTGTTCAACGCACGATTTACGATTTTTTATGATTTTTACAAGCGCAACAGCAACAGCAATGGCAGCAGCAGCAACAATAACAATAAACTATGTGCCAAAGTAATAAATACGACACCAAACGACAACACAGCAACAGAAAAAAAAAACAACAATAAAAAAAAGTGGCATTAATGAAAAAACATTACTTTTACAACAACAACAACAACAACAAACACACAACAATGACGACACTGTCGCCATATTGGCTGCTTGTGATAAGCAGCAACATTTTGTTGTGTTTTTTCATCTATTACTAATACTTACTTAAATGCATGTATGGGTACGTATGTATGTGTGTGAGTGCATAAGCGTGTATCTAAATTATCTGGGTGTTTTTTTTTTGTGTTTTGTCATAAAAATAGTTTTCCTCCATTCAATAGATTGTGTGTGCAATGTGTGAGATACTTTAATAAATTTAAGTTTTATTAAACATTTTTAGCATGGAAGAAATGGCCCTGTTCTTAAAAATGCTAAAAGTTGACGTAAAAATCTGCGGGTCTTAGATTAAAAGTTTGAAACTGAGTACACTCTTACACTGAATAACTGTTACTTTTGAATCTCTTTAGTATTGATTTTAAACTATTTTTGTATAAAATTTTTCCAAAAAAGTTTGAAATTTATTCAAGAAAAAAACTGAAATTTATGATATCAGTTTTAACCCTTCCAGGACCGTAAGGAATTGGGAGCTTTTGCAACCATGTTAGCTTTTTATAATGGTCTATTGGGCGTCCAAAAAACATATTCTAAAAGAAAAATTCAACAAATTTTAACTGTTTTTTTGAAATTTTTTGGGACATGTGGTCGTTAAGGAAGACTTTTTCCCCATACATTTTTAAATGGGGAAAAGATGCCCTTATTTCAAAGGGTGATAACTCAAAAAGTAAGGGTCCAATTGAACAAATTTAAAGGTATGGTTTAATAGGTAAGATTAGGGCTATTAGATGCCATCAAAATAATTAAACTACACCATCTCCTGGAACTACACCGTAAGATTGAAAAGAGGGCTTTCTCAGCTACAAGCACTGATATCTCAAAATCCTGAAGTATATGAGCAATTCTGGCCTCGGATTCGAATTCAGTGTATAAAAGCGCGTTACAGTACTTATGCCTACTAACAGGTTCATAAAATTTTTTTCTATTGATTGCCTGTGAAATTGGTAAAATTATACGGACACCGGCGTCCCATTTTCAATTTTATGATTTATCAATATACTAAACTTAAATAATGGTTCATTTAATGTATAAAACAATTTACTTACCTGACAATAATTTTTTCACACTATAATATGATTGAAAACACTTTAACACCTATAAATTCTACTGTAAAGTATACCAATAGTGAGCCACACAAACTGTTATATTAGAATGATCATACCAAAAAATAACGGTTATTCTAATGGTCTCGCCAGATTTAATAGAAATGAAGGAAGTGTTTAGAAACCGACAAATGTCAAAACTACATATATCGGTTTCTTAATTATTTAAATATTATTTATTTTTGTCTTGGGACACATATGTCTCTATGGTCGTCAAAGGGTTAAGAGTGATAAAAGTTTGCAATAATATCAACAACTCAAAACGATTTTCAGATTGGCATACAATTTGACTTACTGACTTCTGTAGAATGTATTCTATTCAAAACGCAAATCTTTCAGTATTGAAAAGTTTCAGAGAACTCAATTTTTATATGGTCAAAATTTGACACATATGTGTTAAGTAGTTTTGGTACTTTTAGGACAGTTTTAGTACTTTTTTTGCTATCTGGTACAAAATAGAAAAGCTCATTTATCATTCTTGGTACAGTGATAAATGTAAAATGAAAAGAAAACAAAAAACATAGTCGGTCAGCTTTTTGTCTTTTTCTTTTTGCTGTGTTCTCTTTTCAGCACTGTATAACCACGTATTTTGTCGTTGTTATTATTGAAAAATTTGCATTTAATTTTACCTGGCTTAATTGCAAAATATTGAAATAATTTTAACTTTGTGCACATTTGCACACAATTACCTTTCTAATGGTGTATAATTCAAAGTCGCGCTCTAATTCTAAAATAGTAAAAAAGGTAGGACAAATTGAAAAACCGATTGCTCAATAATGAATATACCATCAATGCCAATGCATAAAAGAGTTGAGATATGTTCGGCTCTTGCCTACCTGCAGTTAGAAAGTAGGTATGTCGAGCAAACTAATTACGAAGGAATTACCAACGAATCAAGAAATATTACCAAAATTTTGCAATTATGTGCGAAATCCAAACACAGCTGGTTGCAATGACAAGAACGTGCGCTTAGCCATATACGTAAAGGAATCATTTAGCTATGCGGATGCAAGGAATGTTTTTATCGTCCACCGCAATAAACATATATGGTTCCAAACATATTGGGTGTACAACTTTGCTTCCGCCGTTTTTTTTTCAAAATTAAAAGGTTTTGCGAAAAAGAGCTTACAGATGTATTATTCAAAGTATTGTCCGTCGCTAGCGACAACTTTCTCCCATCTTTCCGGCAATTTTCGGATCCCGGCTCGAAAAAAGGAGTCCTCTTTTGACGCTATCCATGAAGCAATCCATTTTTCCAATTCTTTGAAGGATTGAAAATGTTGATCTGCCAGGCCGTGTGCCATCGAACGGAATAGGTGGAAGTCAAAAGGAGCGACATCTGGGGAATACGGCGGGTGGGGCAAGACTTCCCATTTCAGCGTTTCCAGGTACTTTTTGACCTTTTTTGCGACGTGAGGCCGAGCATTGTCGTGTTGGAGGATGACTTTGTCATGTCGCTCTTGATATTGTGGCCGCTTTTCTTTTAGCGCGCGACTAAGGCGCATCAGTTGCGTTTGGTAGCGATCTCCTGTGATGGTTTCACCCGGTTTTAAGAACTCGTAGTAAATCACACCGAGCTGATCCCACCAAATACAAATCATAGCCTTGGCGCCGTGAATATTCGGTTTTGCCTTCGACGAAGAAGCATGCCCCATGATTTTCTGCGTTTAGGATTATCGTATCGAACCCACTTTTCATCACTTTCCAGCATTCGATGCGCTTCAGCTGCATTTTTTTTCGAATTGTAACAGAAAAGTAAAACTTCCCGCAAATGGCGAGAATTGGGCACATAAACGGACAATTTCAAGCGTGAATAATACAAAAACAAGAACAACTGTCCACACTCACTTTAAAGGCATTATCATCTATGTATTTCAACCAGCCTCAGCCGGTACAGCCACCTATCGGAAAACGGCGGAAGCAAAGTTGTACACCCAATATTATTTTTTGAGGCTTATATTAACCCATTCCCCGCCAGCACTTATTTTTTTGAATTTGATGGTGAATTTTAGTTTGGGGGGTAAAAGAAGGTTCTTGAGTTCAAATCCGGTTAGCTTTTTCAGCGACCACGTCCCATTTTTCCATGGTGCCCTGATGCCATATGGCATCACTGGCGGGAACCTCTTAGCAAAAAATTTACTTTGAGTTTTATTTAAAATTCTATTTTTTACACGTATGCATACATTTTTTTTGAATAAAAATGGTAAGTTAGCATAATAATCTGCGGTAGTCTGATATTTGATTTGATCTATTCGATTAGTTCCTTCCATACATTTATTATATGGTTCGACTGCCTTTAGACTTTCGATCATTATAGCTTCCATTCTGTTCTACAATACAAAAGAGCGTAGCTATCGATTTTAGATCTCTTCCATGTAAAGTAGAAGTAACGAAAGCGCAATTATTATCATTCCACTTTACAATGGCGACGTCAAATTCCTTGTTTTCTGGGGTTCCAGTTAATAAATTATCGAAGTAAAATTGGAATAGGAGGGCACGAATGTCGTCAGGAAGGGCGTTGATCATTTGTAATAGAGCTGCCACAAAGTGAATACAACAATACTTTCCTCGGTAAATACCAAAGGACACCAAATACCCTCCAAGAGTGTTCAGACACCATGCAATGTATCTAAATCGAACAAGTTTGGCTCGAATAAACTGTTTGCATGAGAGCAGTCTGAAATACGGTGACATGGACTCATCAAATGATGCTCAGGGTGAAAGGGATCAATGTGTTTTTTCAATGTAAAGTGAATAAAGCGGCTTATTTGATTGAAACTATTTCGAGACATGCCAGCAAAAATCGTGGCTTTAATGATCCAATAATCTTCACGATTAACTACAAGCATTGTAACCGAAGATAAGCATAATCTCAATAATTAGATGCATCCACAATCATTTACAGAACGCCTTCATAAAAAAAGGCTCGAAAAATTCATATGACACCTAGGCCCATTCACACGGGGTGGGTTTTTTGGTATTCAAACCCCCCCAGGTAGATATTTTCCCCATATAAACTATTGATGAATTGAATTATTGAAATAAATGGAAATTATTCTACCTCTAAACTTTACATAAGCGGTTCCCGCCAGTGATGCCATATGGCACACTTAAAACATATTCAGGCCTATCACTTAGTAAGGAACAACTTATGGAAAAATATAAATGCACTTTAGAAACTACTGTATTACTCTTCAATTTGGCATAATTACTTTTTTCAAAATCGAAATACAAATAAATAATTTCTTGCAACTCGCCGACGTCTCGATGCCATAATCGATTTTTTTCGAATAATTTTTCAATTATCACTTTCTCTCCACTCACGCTTGAAAAGTTGATGGAATATTTACGCGTGGAATGCATCAAATGATAAACCAAACATTTCTACGCACATAAAAAACGACAAGTCTGCGCGAAAAATTTACAAAATGATTTTGGTGAACATTCGGGTAATGCGTTTTATCTGTGCCGTATGGCATCACTGGCGGGGATTGGGTTAAGTTTTAAGTGAAATTTTGTATAAATTCTTTGTAAATTATTTATTTATTTATTTCTTTATTAAGTCTATGAACATAAATTCTTACAGACTAGAAAGTAATTACAATGCAATTTAAAATATACGATTTAAAGTCGATCTCATTTCATTCTTAGATAAAGAAAAATCTAAATTACAGTTACGATTTATATTATTAAACATTCTTAGTGATCTAACAATAGGAGCATTGGCAGCATAATTTGTGCGAACAGTACTTAAATAAAAAGGTTCTGTATTCCTAGGAGCTCTTTGAGGAACATTAAAATGTATCAAATTAAGCAATTCTGGGCAATCAACGCTACCAGACACAATGTCAAACAAAAAAAGTAACGACAAGAGATTTCTCCTGTTTTCCAACGTTTTTAGACCAATCAAAAGGCAACGAGCATTATATGACGGGATCTCAAGGAAATTAATAGTACGCAACGCAAATCTTGTAAATGATTTCTGTACTCTCTCAAGTCGAAACTTATGACACTCATAATATGGATTCCATATAACCGAAGCATATTCTAGCCTCGAACGAACAAGACTAGTGAATAGAACTTTAAGAGTGTATGGATTTCTGAAAGAGGACCCGTTACGCCTTATAAAGCCCAACATCGCATAAGCTTTAGGTATAATATAATCCAAATGGGCACGAAAAGTAAAATTCACATCAAATACAACACCCAAATCTTTAAACTGAGAAACAGGCAGTAAAGTAGTATTTGAAATGGAATAAGAAGAGGAAAATAGAGAGTTTGATCTTGAAAAAGACATAAAAATACATTTATTCAGATTTAGAAAGAGACGGTTTTTAATACACCAATCATAGAGTTTATTAACTTCACCCTGAAGAAGATCTATATCATATCTATTCCTTATTTTAAGGAAGATCTTAAGGTCATCAGCATACAGAAGACACTTACAATGAACAAAAATGGACGTGATATCATTTATAAAAATAATAAACAACAAGCGGCCCAAAATACTGCCTTGTGGGACGCCAGATGTTGCATAAAAAGCTACTGATTTAACTTGATCAAATACAACAAAGCATTTACGGTTAAATAAGTACGATTCCAGCCACTTCAAAAAGGTCGAATGTGGACCCAATTTGGTGCTTCGAGCCGGATCATTTTACATCGATAGAAACAAAAAATTATACAAATAACAAAGGCCCCTATTGCGGCTATCGATTGGCGATAAAATCGATGGCCATCGATCGCTATCGTTAAACGCTACTTTGGTATTGCGAACGTAATAGAAAGAATTACCATTGTGACCTTTAAATTTTGTGAATATATTATTTTGACAGCTGTTTATTTTCTATATTTTATGAAAGATTTTAGTTTAATTTTATTAAATTTTAAATGTTTTGTGACAAATTTATAGAAAAAATTAGTTGTTTGGAGATTTGGCGGTCGGATAGCACACAGAAGTTGACAAAAACTTTGTGGAATTGGCCAGGGAAAGACGTCGACTAGGGGAATCATCCAAATCCAAATATGTTCGTATTTCAAAAATTGCAACCGTCCAAGTGGCTTTTTGTTGCTGAACATTTTTGCTCTGTAATTAGCAAAATAACTTTTAATGCATTAGTTATTACATTAATTTGATGTAAAACCATTTATATTACATACATAAATTCTTACTTTTGAACTATTTTCTTTTCAATTTGTGCAAAATATTCCGGCAAAATAAATTCATCTATCAAAACAAAATGATAGGACAGCCATCGATTACGTTGCTATTCACAGTCGACAAACATTCTACTAAACGTTGAACGCAATAGACAAGACAATCGATAATCGAAAAAGAGCGTTTATCTATTGCCAATCGATAGCCGCAATAGGGGCCAAAATAAATATCAAAATAAAAAAAATTAAAATTTTACGAAAAATAGATATTAATCGCAATTATGGAAAAACCTATAACGCTCTTGTATGTATATCACAGAGCCGAAAATTGAAATTTTGAAATTTAGAAACAGAAAATGTTATCAAATAGAAGTGTTCAGTCATTCAGAAAAAATTTTAACAAGCAAAAATGACCAAATGATAGAAAATATCGACAAAATGTTAAACAGTTGGTAATCACAATATCGAAAAATCGATCATGTTGATATAGCGAATAAATCTTGGACTACCCAAAATATGACCACATCTTTTAGCTGGACCAGCCAATACTATTGTTTACTTAGTTTAAAACAAAATAAAATTTGATTAAAAATTTTTACATTTTTATGAAACTTTTGCGCGCAGTGTAATTCATACCAATTAAATTTTGATTACAGACACCAATGCAATTTCACACCAAAGAAGTGCACCAGAAACTACAAAAAAAAAATACTAAAGTAAACAGTCGCGCATCCAAAGCTCAATCAATTCAACATTATCTGCTACAATTGATTTTCTCTTTTTCCTTTTGTGCAACTGCTTTATCACTTGCTATTTCCATTGCACATTGATAGATGGTTTATTGAATTGCAATTCAGCTGTTCGTTTTGTAAATAAAATATTTATTTTGCTTTTAATTTTTGCCAGCTGCAGTTTTTAATTTCAATGGAGTTTTTTTTTTATTTCCTTACCACCCCACTATCACCTACGATCGATCGGAGGGTCTGTTCACTTTATGCAACATCAGTGATTTTGTTGTATTTTTCCGCTTTTTTTTTTGAAATACAAACTACGAATTCTTTAATTTTGTTCATTTGGAACAGAAGACGCCATGGCGTGGTGCTGACACGAATGATTTTTAATGTTTTCTTGCTGCATACTTTTTGGCGCATCAACCATTTACCACCATACGATAGATGGATAGTCCAATGTTGTTGTCTTTACTTTTCGTGTTGATTTAATTTTTTTTTTTTCTTTATCTCTCTCCATTTTTGACGCTATTTTTCTTTTGATTTGTTGTTTGTTTTTCTTATTTCAATCAATTGGAAAAACTTTTGTGTTTTTTTTTTCTTTTATGCTTTTTATTGCTATTTTTCCTTACTTTATTTAGGTTACCAATACATGTATAAAAATTAATTAAAAGCCAGTGTTGCCATCATCATTTGAAGTTTTCGTTTTTCTGTTTTACGTTTGTCTTTGAATAAGCGTTTTGATTTCGTCTGCAGTGTAAATTTTTTAAGTGTCTTCTTTTGATTTTGGATTTTAGTTCTGTGCAGTTTTTGTAGTAGTTTATTTTCTGAGTATGTACACTTTTTTCTTATGTTTTTAATTTAGTGTTTTTTTTTTTTTTTTTTTTAAATTTCATATTGCTCACTTTGCAGCTTTTTATTTTATCACTTAACATTTTTATATATTCTTTCAAAATATTTCTGAAATAAGCTAAAGGCTTAAATCTTTCTTCACTAAAATAATTGATTTTTTCTTTTTCTTTCAGTGTAGCACAACTAAGTGCTAAAAAACAGGTGTTCGGTTGCACAACATCAACGCTCTTTCTGAGACAAAATGTAAGTTTTTATATTATTCGAATTTTTGTAACGATATTGGTCATTAAAATAGCTCCACAATTTTTCTGCAGTGAAACTTTTTACCTAAAATGTAGGCATGCCCACTTTTCGCACTCATGTATCTGTCATATTTCATTTAAAATAGTTGATTTTGCAAAGTGAAGAAACGTGTCACAATAAAGTGTCAAAAAACATGTCACAGAAAAGTGTCAAAAAAAGTATCGAAAAAAAGTGTCGAAAAAGGCGTCGCAAAAAATATTCGAAAAAAGTGTCACAAAAAACTGTCGCAAACAAAAAATGTGTCGTAGCAAAAAAATGTCAAAAGTTACTGTCGAAAAAAAGTGTCAAAAAAAAGTCTCGAAAAAAAAAGATCAATAAAATGTAAAAAAGAGTGTCATAATAAATTGTGTAGTGACGAAAAAAATGTCAAAAAAAAAAAAAATTTAAAAATTAGTGTCAAAAAAAGTGTCAAGAAAAAATTTATAAAAAAATATCGCAAAAAAGTGTCGATAAAAAGCAACGCAAAAAGAACTCGAAAAAAGTGTCACCAAAAAGTGTCGTAAATAAAAAAGTTTTCAAAAAAAGTGTCAAGAAATTGTGTCAAAAAAAGTATCAAAAAAAGTCTAGAAAAAAGATAATAAAATGTAACAAAAGTGTCATAAAAAATGGGACAGTAAAAAGTGACGAAAAAGGTGTCCAAACAAAAAATTTCAAAAATTAGTGTCGAAAAGAAGTGTGAACAAGTTTCAAAAATTAGTGTCAAAAAAAAGTGACAAAAATAAGTGTCAAAAAAAATTGTCCAAAATTAGTGTCGACAAAGAAGTCTCAAAGAAAGATCAATAAAAATAAATAAGTGTCAAAAAAACGTGTCACAAAAAATCTAAAAAAAGTATTGCAAAAAAGCGTTGCAAAAAATATTCGAAAAAAGTGTCGCAAAAAAAAATGTTTGGAAAAAAGTGTCAAAAAAATGTCAAAAATTAGTGTCAAAAAAATGTGTCAAAAAAGTCTACAAAAATAAAATCAATAAAATGTAGAAAAGTGTCAAAAAAGCATAAAAAACATAAATAAAATGTAAAAAACAGTGTTATCAAAAACGGGGTTGTAAAAAGTGACGAAAAAATTGTGCAAACAAAAAAAAAAAAACATCAAATTAGTGTCGAAAAAAAGTGTAAGTAAGAAAAAGTTTCAAAAAAATGTCAAAAAATGTCAAAAAAGTGTCCAAAAAATGTGTCCCAAAAACGGTAACAAGAAAGTGACGAAAAAAAGCATCACATAAAAGTGTGAAAATGCGCAGAAAAAAGTGTTACGACAAAATACCGAAAAAATGGTCGCAAACTTAAAACTTTACCCAAAGCCCGTAGATAGGGGTTTCACATTTAAATCAAACTAAATTTTACTGATATGTCACAGTTCCGTTTCTTGAGCTAATAACGTCTTCACCCAGATATTTCTTTAATCAATAAACAAAAAACGTTGATTATAGCTCTGAACCGTATTGATGTTGATTAGTAAAAGATTCTGTAGAATAACTTAGTAGAAATTTTAATTGTTTTGTCGAAGTGAGAAAAAATACTCATATAAGTAGTGCAGCCCATGACCTAAGTCCAATCAACTGACAATAAAAAACGCATATTACTTATTATTATTATCTAAATAGACATTTATGAATCTTGGCTTAGGCTATATGTTAACAATATATATGGAATAAATTTCTGGGTTGTCTTTAAATTATTTGATATATTGCATAAGTAGGGGAACTGATGCTATTGTGGTATAGTTTTTCAATGTGGTATGGTTGCATGTCTCCGATTTGGGAAAGAACCTGCGAACGTCGCTGCTTTTATCCTATCAGAAAACATGAAAAACCAGGGATGTGTTGCTGTCATGCACCAAACAAAATTTTTCCGATCTCAGTTGAACGAAACGTAAGTCGCGTGTGGTTGATTTTTTTTCCGGATTTTTTGCAAAAAAGTTTTGTTAAGAAAAAGTTTCTTTTTGGTGAAGTTTTATTTATATTCAATAATGGTAAGTGCTAAGTATTGCAAAATAAGTGTTCAACTGTGTAAATTCACAAAGTTTCCCAAAAATTGGCCATTGCGGTATAGTCGGAATTCGCTAATGTGGTATATTAATATTTCTTGTTCTTTTAACATTATTTGATTGCTGTTTATTTTTTTATAAAAACTAAGAGTTTGAGAACCAAAGTAAATGTTATTATGAACTTATTTCATACCTTTCAAACTTTATATTTGGTTGTATGGTTAAGTATACCACATTACTCTACTTATATGTACCACATTACCAGCCCACTTTACAAGTACTGCTCAGTATATATATCACATTGTGCCACCATATATACCACATTACCTCCCAACTTTTTGAAAACAGCTTTTTTGACTTTTTTCAGATTTTGCTCTATAACTTTTTTTAATGAAATTGCACACATTTTATTGAAATATATTCTGTAGCCAGTACTTCAATGATTTGTATAAAAAAATTTGGCTGAAATTGATTTAACGGTTCTCTTTCAAATTCCACCTAAACATTAGCTATACCACAATAGCATCAGTTCCCCTATATTTTATTCCATTGTTTTAATTTTTTTTTTTTTTTTTTGTTTTTAATTTTTCTTTTCTTCTTAAACTTGCAACTTCTTGCATATGAACAGTAATCCGTAGGAACATTTGCATTTTTCGTGTTGTATCTTACTTCGTCACCCTAGAGCTGTCATTATCGTAATGACATTTTCATATCACAAGGGAGTAGCAAATTTTTGGGAAAAAAAGCACTGCTTCAAGAACGTAAATTATAGAGAGTGAGAAAAATCGTGCTCACACACTAATATTGTGCATTCAAATGCGTCTGTTGCTTGCTTGCTTGCTTGCATTAAGCATTTTTCTCCTACTGAATTGTATGCTGCTTTTAGCACAATACTTGAAAATATACAACAATATACAAACAATACATATTACACATAAAAAATTATCTAGTTAAATCTTATTTTTTCATTGATTCAAAATTGAACTTGTTCTTCAAAACAAATACTTAAAACAAAACTAAAAAATTTAAAGCTGCCGAATTTTTTTATTTTAACTGAAGTAATTGTGAGCGGCCATGCGCCAAAATTTAAATTATTAAAGGTAAGCTTGTCGTTTTTAAGCAAAGTTCATGATTCAACCTGTAGGTTGCATTGATCGTGGTGTATAGTCTTTTATGCATCGAAATCAAAAATTTACTTTTGAATTGCAAATAGAAACAGACATTCCGTAAAAAAGATTGGTGTTTAAAGTAAATCATACGTAACTTTTACTAAAGCAGTACTTTGGTATCAGCAATTTTCATGTTTTCAGTGATGTAATTTTGGGTGGCCATAATCCAAAAATTAAATAATTGTAGCACAATACGTCATTTCTCAACAGATTCTATATGAAGGTTGTAAGTTGCATCGAACGTGTGTTATGGTCTCTAAAGAAATTAGATTTTAGCTTCGAATTACAAATAGAAACACATATTGACTAAAAGTGGTTAGTGTGGGGGCATTTGAAAGTTACACATACGTCATGTTGAGCGCAAAATTTAAAAAAAATTTTGTTTCGTTTGGAATTTTCTTATTTTCCGTGATGCAATATTGCGCGCCCGTTTACGAAAAATTAAATTATTGAGACTAAGCGAGTCATTGATAAGCTCAATTCAAAATTCAGTTCGTAGCCTGCATCGAACGTGACTTATGGCGATTTCTAGCGAAATACTATTCAAGTGCCCAGCTTAATAAAATAGTATATTTAAAATTTAATAGATTTTTTTCACATGTATCCAAAATTCTGACAATGCCTCTTACTATTTTCCCAAAAGTAGCAGGCTCAATGGCAGAGCTGACATATTTTCATCCACATCACTTTCAACATTAATTCAAAAGTTGAAGAAGACACGCCGCTATGCCAGACAAATGCATTCCATAGCTTTTGTTGTTACTAATGCGGCATTTGCCGCAACAACATCAGTAACAGCAGCAGCAGTACAACACGAATAAGAATTATAACAATGACAACAGTACCAGCAACAACAATAACACCAACAACAACAATACCAAAAACAACAACAAATAATGTCACAACAAATTAATCGCGAAATTTTATGCACGACTGCAAATGCAAAAAATCTTTTGTGCGTTGTCGTTGTCGCATCATTCAGATTTGAAGACACAAAGCAAGAGAGTACGAAAGAAAGAAATTGTAAAGCAACACTCAATAATGTTGGCAGCAACATTTTCTGTTGTTGATATGGCGTGAGTGATTCTGTTGCTGATGCTGTTTATTTTGATGCCTGATGCTATTGCTGTTGTTGATTGTGATGCTGCTGAGTGAAGCTTAGGAACAGCAAATGTCATTTAATAATGCATGAGTGCAATAACTGTTGACAGCAAGTGAGTGTTGCTGCTACGCTGATGTTTGTGGCAATAAACGCATAATAACAATGCATGACAAATCAACAATATCACAGCAGCAGCAATATGTTTGGGTGTTATAGAAACCACAACAATCAGCAATAGCAATAGCAGATTGAAGAGTCTATTGTTTCTTCTTATGGGTTTTCAGCAAAAGCGAATTTCTTTGATTGCAGGCAAGCGCATGTGAATTTAATGCTGTGATTGCAATTATACTAAAATGCTTTGAGTACAATAATGCTAAATAATTGTTTTCCATGAAATAATTGAGAATTCATCATACGCCATGTTAAGCACAAATCTGAAAAAGAAAAAAAAAATGTTTTGAGTCAAAAACTTTCTGTTTATTAAAATACGTAATTTTGCGAGGCCATAAGCCAAAAATGATATTATTGAGACTTAACTTATACTTTAAAAGTAGACTTTAAGATTTAGTTTGTTAGTTACATCAAACATAATTTATGGCGTTTTAAAGCATCAAAATAAAAATTTTATACTTGAATTGAACATAAAGATTTTAGTCTGTTAAAAAAAATTTATGTGATGGAAATTTATAGTTACTCATACGTCATATAAAGCAATTATGTAAAAAAAATTATTTTAAATTATATTATCTTGCACGGCCATAGCTCAAAAACGAAACTATTGAGGTGTGACTTATCATTATTTAGTGAAGTTGAAGATTCAGTTAATTTTTAGCATCGAACATGATTTATGATGTTTTGAAGAGAAGCCTGTCTTATAAAAATTATATTTCTTACAAATCAGCTGGTAAAAATGGAACATTTCTTGAAGGGTATCGTAAAAACGATTGCTGAAACAAGTGATAACTAAATCAGGGAAAATATTGAAGAATCTTAAACATTCAAGCGCTGAGCACTGTATTAACTTGCTAACTATACACAGTACGCTTTAAGTCGAACATTATGTTGCATTTAAGAATTTATGATATAAAATGCAATTGTCTTTGAGCAAACACCACAGGGATTTCTCATAGCGCAAAAGGCGAAAATATTGCAGTCACAATACGGGGTGGAGAAAGAAAATTGTGTGCAATAAATTGCGTGCACGACAGTTGTCTTATAAAACTACAAAATTGCAATAACCTTTTCGCTACTATTCGCTGCTGTCTTTTACTTCATATTATTTATTTATATAACGAATTTTTTACTTATACTTTTTGTTTCTTCGTATTTTTCCGTTTCTTTTTTTTTTCTTCTTGGCCTTTGTTAAATAGAAAAATTCATAAATCAGCATTATTTATTTGTTGTGGACTTTATTCCCTTACTGCTAAAGTAACTACACTGCGCTGTAGCTAAAAAGCTTCCTACTATTTCTTTCGCTGCATTATGCTGTATGTCCTTTTTTTGTATTTTTACTATCCTTTTTTGTCTTTTCCACTGCCAACTTTTATTTTGCAGAGTTACTTAGACGGGCAAAAACAAAAAAAAAAAAAAGAAATAAATAAGAAAAACATTGAGCGTATTACCTTGTGGAATAGTAATAATTGAGATATCACAAAGTTTTTTTGAAACTCAATGTGAATATGAGGTACAACATTTTTGTGTTGTGTGTCTTCTTGCTTGTCACCACTACTGCTGTCAAACTCTTATCTTTTGTTTACTTTTTTTATATAAAAAATAGTTTTTCCCACTTTTTATTAAAAAAATAAAATAAAACGAAAAGTGTTATAAAAGTCGCAGGTCTATTTATTCTTTTCTTTGCTGCTGGCACGGCATTATTATTTATGAGACAATATTGCAAAGCGGGCGCACCAAATTCTGAAAAGGTTATGCAGTAAATTCTTTGGAAAATTCCAACTTAAAAACTTCAAATGACATGTCGTTAAAATAAAATGAAAGTTTTTTCAAATTTCATTTTTAGGTTGATATGAAGCTAAGAGCGATTTACTTTTTATGGGAAATATTTTGCATTTGTATGAAAATTTCTAATGTATGGCTTTGCAGCCACTAATTAAAATCACATTTTATTAGAAAGCAAAGGAAATTAAAGTGACATAATATGAATTTAATGTTCTAAGTTGCATCAAGGCAAAGTTGTAAAGATTTTTCTCATTATGTGTTGAGTAAACTTTATTTGATTTTTTTTCCATGTTTTTGTTAAATTTTTGCGGCATTCTACTCAGCAGACACTGTTGAGTTCCACAATTTATTGTTAAGCTATCAAAAATGAATCATTCCAAGCTAAATTAAGTATTGTTAGTTGCATCCCAGACAAGAAATTATAAGTTTTATAATGATCATCTAATGCCATAGCATACCCAAAAGCAAGTAGAGGCAATAAGGACCAAGAAGGCAATAATGATGACAGTCAAAGCAATGAAGACAATAAAGACAAAAAAGTAAAACAAATACAATGAAGACCATAGAACAATAATAGCAGTAAAAACAATAAAGGCAATGATGACAAAAATACGATTGACACAATAGAGACACTAAAACAATAAAGATTATAAAGACAATGTGCACGTCATATGTCCCTTTACCCGAACAGATACTAAACAAACTGAAGACAGTAAAGACAATAAAGACAGTAAAGACAGTAAAGATAGTAAAGACAGTACAAAAACGACAAAAAAGGCAGTAAAGAAACTAAAGACAATAAAGACAGTAAAGACAGTAAAGACAGTAAAGATAATAAAGACAGTAAAGACAGTAAAGACAGTAAAGATAATAAAGGCAGTAAAGACAATAAAGACAGTAAAGACACTGAAGACAATAAAGACAATAAAGACAGTAAAGACGATAGAGGCAGTAAGGACAATAAAGACAAAATAGACAAAATAGACAAAAAAGACAAAAAAGGCAGTAAAGAAACTAAAGACAATAAAGACAATAAAGACAATAAAGACAGTAAAGACAATAAAGACAGTAAAGACAATAAAGACAATCAAGACAATTCAAACAAAAAAGGACATTGAATAAAAAAGGCATAAAAACAATATATGAAATAATGACAACTAAACAGCAAAGACATTATGAACAAAAACACAATGAAGACTATTTGTCTTATAGATTTGCTTAAGATTTTTGGAAAATTGCCCATATACTGAAATCTAAAATTATAGCTCTAAGCTGTTAAAATTTTCCAATTTAAAATTTTATACATAATAAATATGTTGCTAAATTACCTTTATATAATTACTTTAGTTTTCTAAAAAAATAAAATAATGTGAAAAACGTTAAATAGCACACCGATGACCACAACTAATTGAGGTTAGATTTTAAATTCATCATATGTCACGCTTGCATAGCAGCATAATATAAATTTTAAAGATTTTTTTTTTCTGCTTTTTCATTATTAATATATGGTACATGTGGGTTTTTCCACTCCAAAGCATTCTATATTTACACATTTTTTACGCTAAAGTAATTTATATTTTTGTATTTTTTTCATTTTTATTAAAAATTAATATCATTTTGCGGTAACTCTATCACTCCATGTGTAATGACCAAAATAATCAAGCGCGCGAGCGCGTTGACCCAGAACAACACAAATGTTCGTCATCTCTAGTGAATGAGTGAGTGAGTGATGTTGACCGCAAACATTTGCCACTAATGTTGCTGTTGCTGTTGCTGCTGCTGCTGCTGCTGACTTTTTTTTTTCTTTTTCAGTTGCTGCTATCCATATGGTTGCCATTTATTTTGGTCACGGTTCAAACTTTGTTGCCCTATGTTGCTGTGTTTCTATTTTTAATGTTGCATCCATGAGTTATGTGCTGTGCTGCGCTGCCACTGGACAACTCGTATGACGTTTATGCGATTTTGAATGAAATCATGCAGCAAACAAATGATATACTCAGTATTGTTGCTGTTTGCTGAGTTAAAATCCCTTGTCCAATTTTGTTGCAAGTAGTAGAGAGGAAAAATATTGCAAAAAAGTTGTAGTGATATATGGCATAGAAGTTTATTTGTATGAACATAACTCTGAATCTGGTGATTAGATGAAGCTGAAATATTCTATAAAATTTAAATTGAATTTTAAGTCTTAGCTTGATTGTAGCTTAAAAAGTTTTTCCACTGCTGATTGACATAATTATCATGGATCTGTTATTTTAATGTTTTTTCTCAAAATTATGACCTATTTTCCTATTAGTAGGATTGCTGTTATATTCAGCGTAGATTACAGTTTGTCTTCTTTTTAATTTATTTAGTATGAGATAATATCTCATATATATATTATGTTTCTACACTTTGTACGGGTAACCTTACTAGACGAAAAGGTATTCTGATATAATTTAACAATCTTCAAAGCCTCAAATAGCAATACTCCAACAATACACTTTTCTGGGCAATGCTGCAACCAGCGACCCATCTCTAAGGATACGCTGTTGTGATAAAGATATTGAAAAGTTAAAAGTCTTACTGTCACATCTCAGTCGAAGATATGTTTTGAAGGATTTTTAGTTGTCGCAATAACGATTGAATTTATGGGGCTAATCTCCATATAAAGAATGGGTATTAAGTCTATTTTGGAAAACCTAATTAAAGAATTGTTCTCTAGCTTTTTGGGTCCCAAACCAAAAGTGGTCCAAATCAAATGTAATGTTGATCGTTTGTATCAAAAATAGTCCGAATGTAATGCGTAATACGTCACTAGTAGCAAAATTTGTCCAAATGTGTATCGATTGTTCCAGTGAAATTAAAACGTAACCGCCTAAGTATGTACTGTTTGAAAATATGTCGAATGTGAAGAAGAGCAAACGTTAGTCTAATGACTTGCGTTGCGTGGAGAGACCTGGGTTCAAACACTCCACACGTTGATTTTCAATTTCAATATAGCCCACGTATAAAATAATAATAACAAAAAAAATTTATTCGCACTGAGATTTGAACCCAGAACACAATGCTCAGAAATAAATATGTAACAAAGTCGTTAGCATATTCGTCTATTAAACCTTTTGACTGTTTTGATTAAAAAATTTTATACTAAATTGAATCCTTAGAAATTTATAAATAAAATGAAAAAAATTGGTCTTTTTCTGGCCCAAATGTAATGCATAAGGAGACAATTGACCTTTTTCTGGTCCGAATGTAATGCATTAGGAGACAATTGGTTACGTCCAATGACAGACAATACAAAACGTAAATAGAGCTTTATGTGTGAAGGGAAAAGAATTTAGACTAGTCGGTCGCCCCCATTGAGTAGTTTACAAACTAGTTTTGGAATACTTTAAGGTCTTGCAGGAATTTTACTTCACGTATCTGTGCATTTGTTAAAATAAAATTGTATTTCTATTGAATGCTATTGTATTAATACTATCTCATGGTTGAACTAACATTTATAGTGTCCTTAAATTTGTCTTCGCGTGCTAATTTTCAAAAAACATCAAATCTGTTGGAAATCGCACTAAATTTTCATCATTATATCAAATTGTTCCGTTTCTCCAGAAGCCTATCTTCAAATTCTTTAAAGTGTATATTTCATTTACTTATGTCTACCTCCAGCTGAAATACCCAAGATTCATCTGCATATCGAAGCAATTCCCGTAGCATGTTTGCTTGGTAATTTTCGAGTAAATTGAAAGTTTGTACTGGATGTTGTATTTGGTTCACTATTCAGTTATCACAATACCTATAGCGAATAGTGTGATATCATCCTACGAACTCTGACCTATACATTAGTTATGACAAATAATTACCACGTTTCAGTACTTCAGGAAGAGGCTCAGACTCCGAAACATTTTTATCTAAAAACTAATGTCCACAATAAATCCGAAGCAGTTATATTTTTATTTTATTTCTGAGCTAATGGATTTTTTCTAAATGCAAATTCCTAACTGAAATGCGCTTAATTTCACCACGGACTTAAGGAAAGCTTTTTTATATAATATTTTACTGAAAATTTCTTCAGCAGCAGAATAAAGTATGTGTTTCTCTCGAAAAATTGTTGAACTATTTCTAGTCAAAGTAGCCGTGGAAGGAGTACAGCTCTTTGATTGTGTCCATCTGTTGGTAAACAATTTCGGTCTAAATTTAAATGATTTTTGACTGTATAGATAACATATATAGTCTGGAAAGCTTAGGCACAATTTCAGTACTCTTCTAAAATTTTAGTAAAGATTTGGAAAAGGCTCAGATTTAAAATGGAGGTGTTTTTGCAAATTCTTAACGCAAATATCATAACCTTTGCAAAAATTCTAAAAATGTTCTATGTCTAAAATGTTGCTCCTTTGCCGCTTAAGGTTTTGCTATGCTCCAATTTTTCTGTGCGCAAACTTTTGCATTTTTTTATGAAATTTTTCGATTTTTTTTTGTTTTTGCAATATCAAAAATTTCCCAATTTGTAACACGAACAATTCTCCTGTTCGGTTCACCTAATCCGTTGAGTATCGTGTGAATTTCTTCCTTCCTTTGCCATAATGCTGGCAGTTTATTTTCAACTGCTGTTGCTGTTGCCGCAGATTCCCCCTTAGCTCAACGCTTTGACTTTTGTGCTAATGTAGAGGGGTTATGTTGTTATTGCTACTGCTGCTTCTGCTCAAATGTTTTGTTGCTGTGTTTCGTTTTACTGCAACGTCAAACAAAACTTATGATTTTTTAATAAAGTGTTGCCAAGCGGAAGCAATTTAATGGAGTTTTCGCTTTATTTTTGTTTTTCCTCTGCTGCTGCTGCTACTGAGTAGAGAGAACTCTTACCGCGTTTTCTAGTTTTAAGCTTTTTGAGCTGTTGTAGTGTAATGGTTGTTGTTGCGGCTTTTCCTTTTTTAGTTTTCATAATCAAAAAAATTTTTTTAATAAAAAAGATAAGCTAAAAAACAGACAATACGCGGTGTGAAAATAGCACAGTGGGGCAAAACAAAGGAAAATATTTTTAATTTTTTAATATTTAAAAAAATTAAAAAAAAATTGTAGAAATTGTTTTGAAACACACTCTTTGAACGTCGTATTCTCTGAGTAAAGTAGCAACAAATTTCATTACAGTTGGTTACGTTAGATTACGTAACATGTCACAATGCCATATACATTACGTCTAATAACATTATACAATGTTTTGTGTAATGCTAGCATTAATGTATCATTACGTCACTACATAATTTGACATACTACCCAATGTTAAATTACGTAACATATCATATCGTTTGACGTATTTATTACGTAAGAAATTTTAAATAAGATTTTTTTTTATGTTTCTTTGCAAAACGTATACTTGCTTGGATGTGGATGATCATAATACTTGCTTACGTCAAAATAAGTATTACATTAGGGGAACTGATGCTATTGTGGTATAGCTAATGTTTAGGTGGAATTTGAAATAGAACCGTTAGATCAATTTCAGCCAATTTTTTTTTATTCTGATCATTGAAGTATTTGCTACAGAATATATTTCAATAAAATGTGTGCAATTTCATTAAAAAAAGTTATTGAACAAAATCTGAAAAAAGTCAAAAAAGCTGTTTTCAAAAAGTTGGCAGGTAGTGTGGTATATATGGTGGCGCAATGTGGTATATAGACTTATCAGTACTTGTAAAGTGGGCTGGTAATGTGGTACATATAAGTCGGGTAATGTGGTATACTTAACCATACAACCAAATATAAAGTTTGAAAGGTATGAAATAAGTTCATAATTACATTTACATTGGTTCTCAAACTCATAGTATTTATTAAATAATAAACAGCAATCAAATAATGTTAAGAATAACAAAAATATTTATATACTACATTAGCGAACTCCAACTGTACCACACTGGCCAATTTTTAAAAATTACAAAATTGTAAAAATAAAATGGGAAACTTTGTGAATTTACACAGTAAAACACTTACTTCGCAATATTCAGCACTTACTTTAATTGAATATAAATAAAACTTCCACAGAAAACAACTTTTTCTTAACATCTTTTTTTTGCGAAAAACTTGGAAAAAAAAAATCGACCACACGCGATTTATGTTTCGTTCAACTGACAGCGGAAAAGTTATGTATGGTGCATGACAGCTACACATTCCTAGTTTTTCATGTTTTAAGACAGGATAAAACATGTGACGTCCACAGGTTCTTATCGATATCGGAGATATGCGACCATACCACATTGAAAAACTATACCACAATAGCATCAGTTCCCCTATGTCTTGGAAAAATATTTATCTAAACGTAGAGTTGCACTACATAGTCATTCGTAAAATAATGAAGTTAACAACACGTCACTACATATATGAAGCATTTCTTTACGTAAATCCAATCTGTTCAATAACTTCATACTTCATTACGTTAGAATTTCATAGTCACGTACCAATATTGTTCAACACGCAGCAATTCATAGCATTACGTAATTTGTGATTTTATGTTGCATACTACGTAAAAAAATTTAACTTTCCTTACGTAAATCTGCATAGTGTAATATCAATTCTGTTAAACGTAAGTCTTAGCGTAAGACTTATATAGTTACGTCACAATAATATTCAACACACCAGAAAATATTACGTTATATAATATGTCATTTTCTTAATTAAGTATTTTGAATTGCTGTCAGTAATCATTGCGATATAGCTCGGAATTTTATAAAATACTACATGACGTAGTACTACATAATTCTACGTAATAAGACACATGGCTGTGAATGTTCATAATGCTTGTTTTCGTCACGTTTTATAACGAAACATTTTGTATTACGTCTTGTAGAAATATTTTTTTCTACGTAATCATTCGTGAAGCTTTGAAGTTTGCAAAACGTCACTACCCTTATGAAATATTTCATAACAAAACTCCGAACTCTGTTCAATAACGTCAAACTTCGATACGTTAGAATTTTTAAGTTACGTAGCAATATTGTTCGCAATGCAAGAAAACATAACATAATTTTATATCATTTAATGGTACGTCATACGTAAGGAAATTTAACTTGGTGTACGTAAAACTGCATGATTAATCGTAAATTATGTTCAGTAACGTCATGTAGTATGCTTCGTTAGGTTAAAATTATACAGTTACATCACAATAATATTCACCACGCTAAAAGACATTACGTTAAGTAATATGTTTATCGATTTATTTTACGTAATACCGTAAGCAGGGGAGACTTTGATACAAAAAAACAGGTTTTTCAAGTTTAGGAGCTTATAATTTCAACAATTTTAATTAAGTTAATGGTTTCATGGCTCTAAATTTTTTGTGGGGGCTTCAGCTTTGATCTCATGTTATAAAATTTTTACGAAGTAATTACAGTTATTTTTAAATAATGTTATTGTAAGTGGGTTAAAGTCACCTCAAGGGTGGGGTGACTTTAACCAAAAAATTTCATTCATTGATTTTACATGCAATACCTTTAAGGATGCAAAATGAGAGTATCAGGTTTTGCTAACTTGAGTTCTCTCAATATTTTGGTATATTTGTGTAGACAATTCGTCAAGGTTATGGGATGTTTTCTAGGTCGCGATTGAAAAAAAAAAACTAAAATTTTTGATAAATTCGGTTTCAGCCTTTGGTATGTTTCAATTATTTGTACAAATGTTACATCAAATAATAATACTGATATTAAGGGCTTAGCAAAACATAAAAAATCCACAAAAACAAGTTAAAAATCCATTGAAAATTAGAAAATAAAAAAATACTTGATTTAAAAAATTTAAAAAACCATAAGAAATTCTCAGTTGGTAACTTTAAAAATGCCTCTTTTGTTAAAGGGCTTCGGTGGCTTAATTTTTGCACAATTTTGCTAAATAGATAATAACAAGCATCCTTTCTGGGTGGCCATTTCCAGTAATGACCTGAGCTGGTCATACAGTCTACAATAACTCCTTCATTGTCGATGTTGGCAATCACACAGTTAACCATACCCAGTGTTTTGAGCGTTAATTTGGCCCGAATTCGGGTTTCTTTTGAGCCAGCCTAACAATAAAAAGTTTTTTGGGGAAAACGTTGTTTTCTAACATACTCCTATAAAAAATGCATTATAAATACTTGGAGGCAAATATATCCATCAAAGTCGATTGATTAGGAAAGAAAATTAAACAATAATTTTAGTGATATCCTTCACTTACCGCCAGCAATTTTCCTTCTAGTCAATAAGTAGTAATTTTCTGAGCATTAAAAAATACGACATAAGACAACTTTTCGAAAATGCATTAAAATATCTGAAATTTCGCGCTCAAATCAAATATTGAAAACAGACACTAAAAGCCAATACTTCAAGGTTACACATTGACCAAATACAAATCGATAACTAGTCCTCGTGATGAAAATATTACGGTTTTAATCTTTTTTTTCTTGCCGGTTAAAGTCGCGCTCCTTGCCCTACTGTGCGCGCTAGCCTAAAAAACAATAACTTTGATATTAGTGCGAAATTGGTACAACGTTGCACACAAGTGTTAAAATTTTATGAAATTTTCACAAAAATATTACACGATACCAACACTTTATTCCTTTCGGTTTTGTCTTTTGCTGATTTAGTCTTTGTGCACGGTGTTGTTTTTGCTTTTTTTTCACAAAATACCGTGATGCTCCATAATACTAGTTGTTGTTGTTCTTATTATTATTATTATGATTGTTTTGCTGTTGATATTGTTGTTGTTGCTGCTGTTGTTGTTGCAAAGCACATAAATTACACAAAGTTTAAACTGACAGTTGTTGTTATGTGAGCGAACTCCTGACAACAACAGTCGCACAGCTACAACAAAGCAACTCAAAAATTGAGCTTAAAAATTTTGTATACCGTTATAGGATATACACTCATACACACAAATACAATGTTATGTGTATTAGTAGTAGTAGTAGGAGGTGGAAGAGGGTAATGGCATATTAGAGTGTAGGATTGTGGTATGAGTTGCCATTGGCATTACAAGTACAAGCCAACGCCTGTCTTGTCAGCCCGCTACCCTGCCTGCCATGTGCAAAGGAAATGAAGTACGGAAGCAGTTAATAAGCTTAGGCACTTAAGTGAAAGCATTGAAAAGCAATTTTAAAGCTTGCCCGCTGCTGCTTGCGTTGCCCTTAAAAGTAGGCAATGTTTTATTAAATGTTTGATGCTTGGCATGCAATTAAATGTTTGTTCGTTTGATTTACACTTGAGAAAGTTGAAAGAGGGTTCTTCGTACTTTCTTTTTTATTGCTTTCTTTAACGCTTTTGATTTTTTTTTTCTTTTTCTTCATTTTGAAAGTAAGCGTTTCAAACGCATACGTTTTTTTGTTTCTTTCACACAGAGCGCGCCTTAAGGTATGCTTTTGTAGTTGAGCTGTTGCTGTCTTCCTTTAAGTAGTCTAAGCGTTATATATTTTTGTTTGATCTATATATACGCTATGTAATTATTTCGGCACAGTATATATCAAGGCTTTTACGCAGTTTTTTTTTTAATTTTGATGCATTTAAATGAGAAAAATGGTTCAAATGCTGTGGGGCAGACTTTGCGGAAAATTGACTAAATAAAATGGGCCTCAAAATTAAAATTTTCAATTTTCTGCTTAAGCGCTGATATGTTCATAGTTCAAGCATAATTGTCCACAGAATAAGTTCTTTCAGCGCCCTTTTTGAGTTCGGATGCTGTTTGGTTGAGTTAATTCAATTCTTTGTAGTCTTAAGCCTGGAATAATTACAATTATTAAAGTTAAAAGGCTGTGAGCTGCTTCAAAAATCCTGCTGACTTTAGTGTGCTTAGCATTAATGTTGAAAATTTCATGACCTTGTTCAGAGTCACGACTTCTTATTACAATTTTTTTATAGGGTAAGCCCATAAATATATGGCACCCCCTTTTTCAATTTCAATACTTGGAGCTTTCGTAGCATTCAATAAAGATTTGGTAAAGTAAGCTTGGGAGATATGGCGCCGTCATAAAGATAAGCTAAGCGCATGAGATATTGTACCCCCAGGTAATATGGCACCCTTTTCAATTTCAGTAGTGTTAAAAAAAAGATTTTGAAGTATATGCTCGGGAGATATGGCAGCCTTAGGCGATATGGCACCCCTTTTTGTTTCAATACTTGCAGCATTCGTAGCATTCAAAAATAAAGTGTAAGCCTGGGCGATATGGCACCCCCATGTGATATGGCACCTTTTTCAATTTCAATTCTTGAAGCTTTCGTAGCATTCAATAAAGATTTTGTAGTGCAAGCTTGGGAGATATGACAGCCTCATAAAAATTTTTTTATAGGCTAAGCCCATGAATATGGCACCATTTTCAATTTTAGTAGCATTCAAAAAAAGATTTTGAAGTATAAGCCGGCTAGCTATGGCACCCCCAGGTGGTATGGCACCTGCTTCAATTCTAATTCTTACAGTTTTTTTAGCATTAAAATATGGCCAAAACCTATTTCAGTTATGCAAAAAGTGCTCTGCTGCTATGAGTATTCGATACCTCTATATTGTGCACATATCAAATTAATAGAATTGAATTTGATTTCATTTTCGGTAAAATACGAGCACAAGTGAAAATGCTCATTCGTTTTGTTACATTTTTAGTTGGCCTATTTACTAAAAAGGAAAAACGGCACTCAATTACTGAAGGTGCCAATTTTTTTTTACATGTAATGAGATATTTGGGAGTATAAATATGAAGCACTTTAACGAACTGTCACTTCAGAATTGCAGAATTTATGACAAGAAGCGCCTTCAATAATTAGAAACACACCAGAAATGGTGTTAAATGAAACCTCGCCTATACCAACGACATCGGAAAACTCTTTGCTAAATACAAGAAAACAAACGACAAGTATTCAACATCTTCTGATTACACGTATATGGTCCACAACCAATGCAACTTATGGTGGTTCCAAAGGATGGGACTTATAATCGCAAGGTGGCAACTAATTATGATCCCCTGAAGATAAAGAAAATATTTTATTCCAAGGTGAATTTGATGAGTGCGTTAGATCAGGAGAAAACTATGCGCAAACCATCTAGCCAGATGCTTGTATCCAATGCCGTATGAAAAATGTACATCTTCTATGAAAACATGCAGCAATTCTGGCGACAAAAACTTAAGAGCCATCTTAGGTGACAAAGCACCTACAATCTTGGGTAATTTGGCACTTTATAACAATTTTTTTTTTTTTTAAATAATTTTTATTTAAGCTGAACTATTTTTTTTTTTTTTTGTTTGTTTTTTAAATTTTATAAGGATAAATTTGCATTTTATTACCTTAAAAATTCTTTTAATTTTTGTTTTAAAGCAGTTCAGCAAAAGAGGTGCCATGTCTTCCGGGCTTAACCTACTGAGTAGTTGTGAACTGTTCTTGATCAAAATTTTCTTGCCAAAGAAAAATCAAAAATCGCTTCAAAATTGTTAAAACTCAAGTGTATTTTTTCGCTAAAATATGGAGCTTAAAAAAAAAACACCCCAAACTTATATTACCAATTGCAAAAACTTTTATTGCACAAAACACTGCGCGCTACGTAAAGTACTTAGATACTACTGCTGATGTAAGTCTTTCTGCAACCGCTCAAGTGAAAAATTAAAAACGTTGCACTGCACAAATTATCTTTGCATACTTTTGAACAGCAGCAGCAGGAGCATTAAGCTTTCAAATATAAAATGCAAAACTATTGCATACTTAAAGGAAACTATTTGTTGATGCACAAATGTAGGGGAAAATTTTTAAGCACATTTAACTGCATAAAGTATATATTTTTATAGTCATTTTCATTGGCATGATGTTATTTATTTTAAGAAAGTATGTGCATGATAGCACCCTTTTTGAATTTTCATATTTCTTCAATAAAAATTTTTAAATTTTCGCAGTTAGCAAGTGCTTAACATTTTACCATGTTAAGTATTAAAAAAAATATGGTGTGAAAATTTTTTAAGCAAAAACTGCAAGGCATGGGAGGATTATTTTAGCCTTTATTGCCATAGAAAATAATAAAAACATAAATCAGCTACTTATTTATTACGCTATCGCATATTCATATTTTTCGCGCCTCATTTTTAATATCAGCAAACACATAAATCTAATGTGTTGCTGTAGAAATTCACAGCTTATCTGCGTATTTTTCCAAGCTAAAATGTTAAGTCACGCCATTAGCATCTTCTGCCCCCAACCAACCCACATGTGTACACTATGGCATGTGAAAGTGAAGTTCACATACGACTATAAGGCTTACTAAAAATTTAAAAAAAAAAAACTAAAAAAAATTTTATAATAAAAATTATTTTTCTTTGTGAAAGTTCACTACTTAAAAGAAAGCATATTTACTATGCGGCCATTTGTTAAATTTGTAATTCGGCATAAGACGTCGTTGCTTTAAATATTTCGCTTTTTATTTAGCTACATTATTGCATCGAAATTGATATACCAAAAATTTTATAAATACAGTATCGCCTAGATTTTGCATAACTATTGCTCATACGTCATGCGTAACTTACTGCACGAGTGCTGAGGTTTTCTTGTACTTCCTCATGCTAGTAGCTGGTTTAGTCAGCTGATCTCCACTGCTGCTATTGAAATAATCAGATATGCAAAATAGTTTCTAAGGAATTGTCCAGAAAGCCCTACTTAAAAATCCACGTAACCAAAACTAAAAATGTAACCAATTTCTGCATGACACCACTTCTAAAGCTGACAATGAAAACGTTGGCAACTTCACTTATGTAGAAGCAAAAAAAAGATATTAACTCAGAAAACGTTTCACCAAGTTCCTTATTGTTATTCACAAAGCAGTATAAGACGTGATATACAAAGTCATCTCGCAAAAAAAATGGTTGAGTAGGAAATCAAAGAGTCAAATGTTTCATTGAGTGCCCGTCTACAAACCTCGAGGCAGTAAAGTCGTTAAAAAATTAACCCACACCCATTAGACTGGGTCGAAATTTAAATTCATCCCGAAACCAACTAAAAAGTTAGAAAGGCTCTTAAAAACAATATTTGCATCATTTGTTTTTCGTTCTGAGAAAAACTAATGGAGCACTTTTGATAATACTGAGGGCCAATTTTGGTTTAAAAAAACATGTTTTTTGGTTATAACTTTTTTTTTTTGTTTTCATTAGAAAATGGTAGGTAGTGCTTAAGTGTCATTTTATTCCTGTATAAGGACGATGATATTGGGAACTTAACATTCCGTTTGTAAATTACTACGAATGTGAGAGAAAAACTGTTTTATGTTTCTTTTTTAGTTCGTAATACTCATACGTCGTGTTTCACGAAGTAAATGGAATAATGCTTATGTAGTGTTTAAGTAAATTTTTTATTTTTTTCCACTATTTTATGATTTGCCTAAATAAGTAGGTACTGCATTGAGAACATTTATAAAAATGTGATTAAAATAAATTCTTTTTGTCCTTATGTGTTGATTAAACCTAAAAAAATGGTTATTCCTTTGGCAGCCAGGAATTAAAGTTTGAGTTTTTAATAAACCACAAAAGCAAAATATAATAAACTCCACATCTGTTTGCTAAATTGCATCGAACGTGAGTTATTCGCATACAAAATAAAAAACAAAAAAAAATGTTTATGCTTAAGTTAATATTAATCATACGACATGCCTCAAAAAATTAAAAACGCAAGAAATTTTACGAGTTTTTCAAAATGTTTGGACTATTGCTATATTTCTCAAATTTTATCGATTTTCCCCAAATTTTCCGACTTTTTTCAAAATTTTTCGTTTTTTTCCAAATTCTTCGATTTTTGCTATAATTCCCTTCTTATTCCAAAATTTTCGAATCAATCAAAATTTTTTAACTTTTGCCACGTTTTTGTACTTTTTTCAAAATTTCAAACACATCATCCGTTGGCAGCCACAAATGAAACTTCGAGTTTTTAATAAACCATAAGAGAAAAATATAATGGACTCCTCAACTGTTTGCTAAATTGCATCGGACGTGAGTTATTCGCATACAAAATAAAAAGAAACCTTTTTTCTATGCCAAAATTATTATCAATCATACGACATGTCTCACAAATTAAAAGCGCACACATGACAAAGTGCTATTTTAGCATTTTTGCAATAATTTACTGCAACTGCTTACCTGAAAATATTTTCTTGTAAATTTTTCGTTACGTATTTGTAATTTTGACGCCCGCACTTTATTCGCAAAAAATAAAAAAACAGCAACCCACCAACTGGTTTTGTCAACGCGGTCAACACAAGCATGTAGCTGCTGCAATGCAATTAAAGTCATATTTATGTGCCGCAACACAAATTGGCAATTAAAAACAGCAGCACCATTTAGTTGCAGTCTCTTTTTTGTTTTTTGGGAATATTATTGGGCAAAAACAAATTAAGGTAGGCAACGCCAACGCACACAGACATAATTCTCTCTGCATTCGCCCACTTAATACGCTTTTTATTGCCAACAGCACAAGCGCGCGTGGATTGCAGGTTGAATTTTTGGTGGTGTTATGATGCAAACTTAATTACACAAATGACCACGTCGTCGTCGTCTGGTGGTAATGGCAACGTTTCTACTCGCTGAGTTGCAATAAAATGAAATCTTAAAGAAAATCATAAAGTGTACTCAAAGGCAATTTCATTTTGGAAACCTATTTAGCTTTCTATTACAAAATAAGGAAGTTATTAACATATTTGCGAGGCCTATTTTATGTTTAAAAAATTTGTGTTTTAATTTTTGTAAGCAAATTGCTAATTTAACTCATGGTTTTTTTTTTCATTGCAGGTAAGTTTGAAATTTTTCGAAGATTTGAGTGGCAGAGGTAAATACACAGATATACGCTATAGTTAAATCTTACTTTAGAAAAAAAGGACCGAACTTAAAATTTCTTAAAATAACGCTAACTAAAAGTTTTTTAACTTAAAATTTCTAATTTTTTTTCCAAAATTTTTCAATTTTTGCAACACTTTTTTACTTTTTTAAAAAACTTTCAAATCCAACAGAATTTTCCAGGTTTTGAAAATTTTTCAGATTTTTCAAAATTTTCAAATCCGTCGAAATTCTTCTACGTTTTCAACAGTTTTCAGTTTTTTAAAAATTTTTCCAATTTTTCGACATTTTTCAACTTTCTCCAAAATTTTTGTATGTTGCTGCATTTTTATACTTTTTGCAAAATTTTTGAATTTATAAAATATTTTAAATTTTTTCCATACTTTTTATCTATCCAAATTTTTCGGTTTTTTTTTTAATTTTTCGACAACAATTCTCTGCGCATCCATCAAAATTTTTGGACTTTTTCCACGTTTCTCTACTTTTTTCAAAAATTCAAATACATCAAAATTTTTCGACTTTTCCAAAATTTTTCGATTATTTTCAAACTTTTTGATTTTTTTAAAATTTTTTAATTTTTTTCGAATTCTTAGTATTTTCCAAATTTTTTGATTTTTGCAAAAATTTTCTTCTTTTTCCAAAATTTTCGACTCCATCAACATTTTTTGACTTTGTCACGTTTCTCCACTTTTAACAACATATCAAATAAATCAACATTTTGTGACTTTATCAAAATTTTTGGACTCTGCTATATTTCTCAAATTTTTTCGATTTTTTCCAAATTTTTTCATATTTTCCAAATTTTTGGATTCTTTCAAAATTTTTCGATTTTTTTCCAAAATTATCGCATCCATCAAAATTGAAAATTTTTCGACTTTTTCAAAACTTTTTGATTTTTTTCCAAATTTTTCGATTTTTCCACGTTTCTCTGCTTTTTTCAAATCCATCTAAATTTTTCGATTTTTTCCAAACTTTTTGACCTTTTCCGAATTTGTCGTTTCTTTCCAAATTTTTCGATTTTTTCCAAATTTTTCGATTTTTGCAATAATTGTCTTTTTTTTCCAAGATTTTCAAATCCATCAAATATTTTCGACTTTCTTAAAATTTTTGGACTATTGCTAACCCATTTCTTAAATTTTTTCGATTTTTTCCAAATTTTTTCATATTTTCCAAATTTTTGGATTCTTTCAAAATTTTTCGATTTTTTTCCAAAATTATCGCATCCATCAAAATTGAAAATTTTTCGACTTTTTCAAAACTTTTTGATTTTTTTCCAAATTTTTCGATTTTTCCACGTTTCTCTGCTTTTTTCAAATCCATCTAAATTTTTCGATTTTTTCCAAACTTTTTGACCTTTTCCGAATTTGTCGTTTCTTTCCAAATTTTTCGATTTTTTCCAAATTTTTCGATTTTTGCAATAATTGTCTTTTTTTTCCAAGATTTTCAAATCCATCAAATATTTTCGACTTTCTTAAAATTTTTGGACTATTGCTAACCCATTTCTTAAATTTTTTCGATTTTTTCCAAATTTTTCTTTATATGCAAATTTTTTGATTTTTGCGTAATCCTCTCCTTATTCCAAAATTTTTGAATCATCAAAATTTTTCGATTTTTGCTCATTATGAAAATTTCTCTACTTTTCTTTAAAAATTTTCGAGTCCATCAAAATTCTTCGAATTTTTAAATTTTTGCAAAAATTCCCTACTTTTCCAAAATCTATCAAAATTTTTGGACTTCTTAAAAATTTTTGACTTTTGCAAAATTTACCTAATTTTTCCAAAATTTTCCAATCTATCAAAATTTTTAGACTTTCTGAAATTTTACGACTTTTGCAAATTTACCTACTTTTTCCAAATATTTTGAGCCAGCCCATCAAAATTTTTCAGCTTTTTTAAAAATATTTCAAATTTTCCAGCATTTCTCTACTTTTTCTAAAATTTTCAAATCTTTAAAAAATTTTCGACTTTTGTAACATTTCTCCGATGCTAGTTAGAGCGAATGCGACAAGATGCATTTTGTTCGCTTTTAACTCAGGTTAAAGATTTTTTAAATTTGATTAATGGCTGCAAAGCAACAGCCACAAAAATTTGCCTAATGAAAACTACATCACCTTATGTCTAGTACTATACTTTTTCATATTTTATTATTTTAATATAACTTTTTTCTTAAATAAATTAGCTAAAAAAAATCTTTTCATGATTCTTCACACGCTTGTTAAGATTTTTAAAATTCAAATTGCGATATCAGAGCTCCGATACTAGTTAGAGCCACTATACCTAGAGACTTTCCGTTCACTTTCGACTCAAGTTGAAGAATTTTAAATTTGATTGATGGCTGCAAAGTAGCAATAAAAAATTTTCCTAAATAAAACCTTTATCACTTCATGTGCTATACATATTATACTTGCAAAATCTATTTTCTTTAGTAAATTTGATAATACTAAATCTTTAACATATTATCATGATACGTTCCTCCTACTGTCTTACATTGCTCACGCCTATTTTGCAAATTGTATAGGTACCGTATACAATTTGATCACGCATTCATAATTTAATGCATTTATCACACGCTTTAATCTCATTTGTACCTATAAAGTTTTGCATTTTTAAAGTGAAAACTTTTAATTACAAAATCACCTCAAAGCTCAGAAGAGCGTACATTTGCTGCCACACTCACATCCCATGTGGCCACTACTGTAAGTGAAACCACAGCGAACAACAACAACAGAAGAGAGGCAACACTAAAATCAAAACCCTTTTTTAATTCCATTGTGTATTTCACGTTTTCTCATTAGGGAGAAAGTACGCGCGTGTGTGTATGCATACGTTACTACTTGCACATTTGCTATGTTAATTTACTCATTACCGTTACATACCATTTATTCAAGGACTCTATTTGTCTCATACAGTAGGTAGTAGATAGTAGTGGTGTTGGCCGTTATATATAAAACAGTGTGTATGTGGCTTTGTCTGGGTTTTTCTCTTGTGTTCGCGTCGCGTTACACCTACACACTTCATTTCGCGCAAAAACTTCAACATGTGCACAACATGTTTTATTTTATGATAAGCATCTTAATTACAAAAATTCCGGAAAAACTTGTATATAAGCACAAACGCAGTTGGGTACGTACATATGTTTGTAAGCACGTAAAGGTTAGTGGGCGCTTAATTTGAAAATGTCGAAGTTTTGGGAGTATTTAATTTGAGTTCTCTGTTGTAGATAGTTTTGTATAAATATTTCAAAAATTAATATATATAATAATAAATAATACAAACTGTGCACTGTTTAAATGATCATAACTAAATTACTCTCCACGCTGGCCACAATTGTCGGCCAGTCATAAAATTAAGAAAAACTGTGCAAAATTAAGTGCTCCATAATAATCTTTTCAGTTTTAAGTTCTTAAATGCATCGAATTTGAATTATTAGTTTCTAAATTATAGTATTGAGTGCAACACATTTAGTATTATTGGTCAATCATACGTCATGCTATGCATTAACAAAGAAATTCGAAATACGCCAGCGATTCAAAACCTTTTGTATCAAACGTGTAGTATAATAGTTCTTTTAATTATTCTGTTAATTTCATAGATAAGAGAGCTGAAGGCCTTTGCCATCAGTGCTCCTTTTATTTTGTATTATTATATTATTAATTTCAAATAAATAAATAGACAAACTATCTAATGTCTAGAATTTATGAAGTCCTCAGTTAAGTTTTAACGAAGTTATACCTTAGTTTGATCTTAGATCCAGACTTCAGCCTAAGAACTTAGTTTAAAGCAAAGTATTCAGTATAAACTTTTTGCTACGAAAACTCAACTTAATTGAGAAATCAAGTCCTCAACTCACAATTCAGCTGACAAATTTAAATTAAGGCCATTGTTTATTCAGCATAGGTAGTAAGCAAATTAAGGATTTTTAAATTCCCATACCACAATCTGTGTTTTCATTATATCTAACCCGTTGTTTTGATAAAAGTCATATCAAGAAATTTTGCGCTCGTTTGCAGTTTTCTTAATTCTGCGTAGTCTTTATTTCACATTTCATTTTGTAACAAAAATCTTTGTTCATAAATCAAAATTCATGAGACTTTATGGCGTCCTTTGGTCATCTCTCTTCCTTTTTTGTTTCACTTTAATTGTGTGAAAGCATTTAAATCCTTTTTGCTAAATGTTGGACATTTTCTGTAAAATCGGTTGATACACATACAAGTATGTGCATGTGCGTATGCCGAAAAAGCGTAGAGAAAAGAATTGCCGTTTAACATTCTAAACTATTGAGGTAATAAAAAGAAAGAGAAAAAGAAGGACAAAAGTACAATAAATGAAATGAAAAATGCCGAATTGTTAATTTAACGTTAATCATACAAATCCTGTAACGTGTCATTCTAAATGCTATTGATTTTACGAACCAAAATCCAAGCTTCCTTATGGGACAATCAGGACAAAACGTTTAGTTTTAGGAAAGCACAGGTGATTTGAAAACAAAACAGTTTATAATAAATCTTAAATTGGACTAGACAGCGCTGTAAGAAGTTGTATATTAAACAAGGATCCTACTTTTTGTATTGCAAATACTTAACACTCAATGTTTTCCTGCACACGGGTAGAACAATTTCGCATTCTTGAGGCAATATATCACATATCTGCCACGCCATTGATGATGAACAAACACACTCAATAATTTACAGTCAAAAGACGTCCAAACATTTTGCTAACCTTACAACGTCTTAAATGTATATCTGAAACACTACAAATGTCAACATTTTAAATCAAACAAAAACAAGCTGAATTCATAGAGTTTTACAAAACTAATTAAGGATACGTTTCCACTCTACATAAATGAATCTCGCTGTCAAGTTTTACCCGTTTTCAACTGCTAAAAGAGATTTGTTTTTGACAATAGATGTCATAAGCATGAAAATTAAAGTTGTTATCTCTTTTCTTCTTAATATTTTCTTCTATTTGCTGTTTTTTCAATGACATTCAATTTCAATTGTAAAGTTAACGAGTGCCACTTGGTCGAAAAAAGCCAAAATGAGTAGCCCTATTGAGATTTATACAAAGATTTACAATATACCCTGTTAAAAGTAGAAGTCACGTAATTTACAACGAGCTTTAGAGTTAAATCTCGAAACAGCCGTAAATCACCTCATTCTTTCATTAATATTTATTGAAAACGTTGTATAAAACATTTTACTTAACTTGCGCATTACCACTGCTAAAATATATTTCTGAAACACTACAAATGTCAAAAACTCAAATCAAGGAAAAAACACAGAAATCATTGAAAAAATTCCAAAAAACTTATTATATATTATTGTATGTAACTTAAATTGCTCAACGATGTCTAAAAAGTAAAAATAAAAACCGAAACTCTACAAATGTTCAATCGAACATCAGTAATATTTCCGCTAGTATAGCAGAAAATAATACAAATTGTGCCTGAGATTAAATTATAAGTTTTATAGGCAGCTTTTTTACTGGTTACGACAACAAGGTTAAAAGCCACACAGTCTGTCGACGACAAAACTCATTTCCTTTTAGTGAAAACTAAACGCTGTTAAATTTCACGTGTAAAAATGTCTTTGTCACTGTCTTTGATTTGGTTTCGCTAAATCTTTGTGTGCTTTGACAGTGCTGTCTCCATTGAAGCAAAATCGAAAAAAATCTGCCCACCAATTGATTGACAGCTGAATTTAAGGTATTTTTACGTCCATTGTGTTACGCAAAAGGCACTTTCTGTTTTATTGTTTTCTTAGCTGCCAAAGCGTGTCAATGCTACAGATGCCAGGTACTATGCCGCCGCCAATACCCAATTGCCATTGCCGTGTCGGCACAACCCTATACGTACAGATATAATTCATTTTTCTGTCTTAATCCTAGACATTCCCTAAATGATTAATGATTTCAATCATTGACTTGAAAATTATTTTACAAAACTTGCTTACATTGTGCAAAACAAAAAAAAATAAATATCGCACAAAATGTCCTTTTCAAATTCTTCCATCGATGGCGGCTTATTTTATTACTGTTGCTGCTGTTGTTATTGTTATTGTTGCTGTTTGTCTGTGTATTCGTTGTTAGCTGTGTATTTTGCTCTAAAAAGATCTAAGAAGTTGTATAGATTCCTTGGTATTTCATTAAAACTTTTGTCATACTTGCACATTTCTTTATGGTTGTAAGTTGATTTCTTCCTTGTTTGTTGTTTTTCTCCTTTTTTTTTTTTTGCTTAGTTGGCAACTCTTTTTGCCTCATTTAATTGAAATTCACTTACTTGCGAAATTTCTCTGTGAATTGCGGTGAAAACAATGCAAAGCGTAGTAAATCAAAGTTGGGCGTGGTAATTGATTGACATTTTATTTATTGCTTCCGTTTGGATTGAATGGCTGAATTGAATGCGAAATTGAAAGAAGAAAAGATTTCAAGATTTATGCACAATAAATAATGTAAATTGTATTGGTTTTATTTAGATAGTGGATAAGGTAAATAATTGAAGAGGTAAGTTAAAGCATAAAAAGGCATTTACGAGGAGTGATGTTTACAGGTTGAGTAGTATGTTAAATTGTAGACATGAAAAAGTTCTTAATTTATTAGAAAGCAAAGCTTTTTTAGAGGTAACAGAAACTACAATGAAACTAATAGAAATTTGTTGACGTTTTATTAAAATTATATTAAGTTTTTAAAATACAATATTTCAAGTTATGACGATTCAATGAGTATTAGACAGTTAGGTTAGTAGGTACTTAAATAAATGTATAATTTCTCTTGTTCTTGCTATCGAAATCTGGTTCTGTAGTACTAATATATAGAGGTGTTCTAAAATTCAAAGCCTGTTTTAAGATAGAAAGGGGTGAGATACAATTTAAACAATGGATCACATTTGATAAGTACTTCGAGAGTTAACACTTCGAGATTAGTTTACGGTATATTTTCTTAGCAATACAATTAAATTTTAATCCTAAAAATTAATTCAATTGACTTAATGATTATTCAGGCTTGCTTTTCTGGCAGAGTGACTAACGAAAGTGCCTTATTCCACGTAGGCGGAGATAGTCTGGGGGAAGTGAGGCAGAATTGTAGGAATGGCAAACGTTCGACAAAAGTCCCTGAATTTTAACGTGCAGATAGGTGAGTTGTGACTGAAGAACATAAGACAATCGACGAAAAAAATCTATTTCTAATAGAGAAAAGGAAGTTTTGGGACAAAAGAAAACAAGGCTGTAAAAAAATTAAGCAATCAGGCGATTGGGAACATAAAAATATTAAACAATCGACAAAAAGATGTGATTTCTAATAGAGGCAAGGGCAATCTAGGATGCTGCAGAAGAATGGTCTGAACTTTAACGAGAAGACAAGCAAGTTGGGACAAAGTAATATAAGGAAATTGACAAAAAGTGGTGATTTCTAATAGAGACAAATGTGATCTAAAACAGAAGGCAGCTTACAAGTTTGAAAAAAAATGTCTAAACCTTGCAACGAAAATGCTTGAATTTTAATGAAAGGCTAAGCAGTTAAATATATGACAATCGACGCAAAGGTCTGATTTCTAATAGATCAAAGGACGCTCTGGGACGAGAAGAAACAATAATGTGGAAAAATTAGGCAATAAGCAAATTGAAAAATGTTAGACAGTTGATGAAAAGGTCTGATTTCTTATAAAGGTAAGGGCGATCTTGGACAAAAAGAAACTAGGATGCGGAAAAGTTAAGCAATCGTTGAATAGTCAGAACCTTAACGAGAGAACAGAAGAATATTGCATAATCGACGAAAGTTCTACTTTCTAGTATAGGCATGGGCGATCTGGGATGCTAGAGTACCGAATGTGAAAGCGATCGAAGAATGGCCTGAACTTTAACGAGAAGACAGGCGAGATGGAACTAAGTAATATAAAAATCATCAAAATCTGTCAGTGCATTTTCTAACAAATAATTATGACAAATCAAGGAACGGATTAAAAGCACGGCTTTAGTGACGCATGTTTCGTTTTTCGCCACAAAAACTTATCAGACTATTTTTGTTGTAATCAGTTTTTAAACGCTTCCTTCATTTCTATTAAATCTGGCAACACCATCAGAAGAACCGTTATTTTTGTATGATCATTCTAATGTGACAGTTTGTGTGATGTAGTATTGCTATACCTTACAGCAGAACTTATATGTGTTAAAGTGTTTTGAAGTGCTTTATAGTGTGAAATAACTGTTGTCAGGTTAGTAAATTGTTGTTTTATACATTAATTGAATTCGAATCCGAGGCCGAAATTTCTCAGATACTGCAGGATTTCGAGATATCCGTATTTGAAGCTGAGAAAGCGCTGTTTTGAATCTTTCGGTGAAGTTCAAGGATATGATGTAGTTTAATTCTTTTCATGGTACCTTATAGCCCTTTTCTTACTTATCAAACCATAGCCTTAAATTTTTTCAATTGGGCCCTTACTTTCCGAGTTATCACCCTTTCAAATAAGGGCATCTTTTTCCCATATAAAAATGTATAAGGAAAAAGTCTCTCTTAACGACCATAGGGACACATATGTCCCAGAAAATTCCAGAAAAACCGTTAAAATTTTTTGAATTTTTATTTTAAGATATGTTTTCTGGACGCCCAATAGACCATTATAAATAGCTAACATGGTTGCTTAAACTCCCAATTCCTTACGGTCCTGAAAGGGTTAAGACAATAAAGACCATAAAAACCATAAAGACAATAAAGACAAAGAACATAAAGACCATAAAGACAGTAAAGACAATAAAAACAATAAAGACAGTAAAGACAGTAAAGATAATGAAGACAATAAAGACAATTAAGACAGTAAAGACAATAATGAAAAAAGATAATAAAGACAACAGAGACAGTAAAGACAGTTAAGACAATAAAGACAGTAAAAACAATAGAGACAATAAAGACAATAACGGCCATAAAGAAGGCAAAGACGACAACTTATACAATAAAAACATTAGGACAGTAGTGACGTAGATACATAAAGATCTTTTTCTTTCTTTTTACACATGAGGGGTGAAAAAGCGTTTACGCTCTTAGTCCGATCGTCACCGTCGCACAGTGGTCTCAAAGTGTGTTTTTTATATCAAAATTTTTTGCCCGCTTGGGGACGCACTGCAGAAAGATCTCAATGATGAGGGCTTATAGGTAATTAAACAAGGAAAAAAATAAGCCACCGGTTTTTGGAAAAAAATCGTTTCGACCTCTTTTCTGTGGGCTCAAAGTCGAAAAATCGAAAACCGAAAATTTTCAGAATTCCACCATTCGAAAACCAATCATCCGATTTTTATGATTTCTTTTTTAACCCCTTGAGACCGATGGGGTCACATAGGACCCCAAGTATTTTTTCATACATCACTATTTTAATTAAAAATAGTATCAAGGAGTACTCGAATGTTATTGACAAGCTCTAGAGAGTTGTTCAGTATAGTCTAGACTTCAATTTTGTTTTAATTGTTTGGAAAAATACGGAACGGTTTTATAGCTTTGACCACAAATGGTACAATTTTTGCATTTTTTTTGATTTTGAGGCCCAAAACCCAATTTTTTCGGGATAGTTTTTTGTACGCTTTCCTTTCTTTAGTCTACATCTACAACTTCGTTAAAGATGGGAAAACAAAATCTCAAATGGTTTACGACTTATTGCCGTGGCAACTTTGAAAAATCAGTTTTGAAGCAATTTTTATAGTACTATAAAATTCGACCTGGAGCCAAACAAGCGAAACACGTGTAGGGTTTTACTAGTAACATTATGGGCTTTTAGGAACAGCATTCAAAAAATTTTTTGGATTCTTTTTGTTGCACTGTGTAATACGACTCCACCATTTCCGGCTATGAGGGACTTTTCCGGACTTACTTTTTTTTCTTAATTTAAACACAAGAAAACTGAATACGAAGTTAGTTTTTCGATATCTACAAGAGTCTAGGCTTCGGTCTCAAGGGGTTAATGGGTAGATATCTTGCCCGTTGAGGATTTTAATAACTTAATTTTTCAAAATTCTTTCGGCTTCGTTCGGTGTATTAAAAACCTTAATAACTCGAGAATTATTGTTTCGATTTGAGTGATTTTTTTTGATGTGGATAGGTATGTTGCCTAGTAAAGTCCTGTTATAAAATTTTTTCAAAAGAACTGATTCGGGTGATTTTTTTGTTATGGTTAAATACGTTGCCGGGTAAGTATTGTAAAATTTATTTTTTCAAAATTCCTTCGGCTTCGTTCGGGATATTATAAATCTTAATATCTCGAAAAACATTGAACCGATTTAGGTGATTTTTCCTTTAATGTGTAGATACGTTGTCCGGCAAGGTTTCGAAAAATTATTTTTTTCAAAAGTCCTTCGGCTTCGTCCGGTAAATTGAAAAGTTTTAATAAATCGGGAACAATTATTCCGATTTGAATGAATTTTGTTTTTTGATAGGTAGATATATTTCCTAGTAAGGTCATGTCACATACACTTTTCCGAAATTCCTTCGGTGACTTCAGCGATTTTAAAAAATAAAATAAATTACACCTCGTTACCTAACTTTCGGTACGTTTCGAGGCGAAAACTGTTTGAATAAAGGAAAGAGTTAAACAGAATACGATATTTGCATATTAAAAAAAAATTAATCAAAACTTTTTTAGTTTTTTGATATTCCAGACGTTGCAGAAAGTATTTTGAAATGGATACATTATAAAACTTTACTAGAAAACATATGTATCCACCAAAAAGAAATTTACCTAAATTGGTTTAATGTTTCTCGAGTTATTAAGATTTTTAATATCCCGGACGAAGCCGAAGGAATTTTGAAAAAATAAATTTTACAATACCTTACCGGGCAACATATATAACCATAACAAAAAAATCACTCGAATCAGTTCAGTGTTTCCCGAGTTATTAGAATTTTTATTATCCCGGACGTAGCCGAAAGACTTTTCAAAAAATGTTATAACAGGACTTTACAAGGCAACATACCTATCCACAAAAAAAAAATCACTCAAATCCAAACAATAATTCTCGAGTTATTAAGGTTTTTAATATACCGGACGAAGCCGAAAGATTTTGGAAAAATTAAGTTTTTAAAAACCTCAACGGGCAACATATCTACCCATTAAAAAAAAATCATAAAAATCGGATGATTGGTTTTCGAATGGTAAAATTCTGAAAATTTTTGGTTTTCGATTTTTCGATTTTTCGACGTTGAACCCACAGAAAAGAGGTCGAAACGATTTTTTTTCCAAAAACCGGTGGCTTATTTTTTTCCTTGTTTAATTACCTAAAAACCCTCTTCATTGAAATCTTTCTACAGTGCGTCCCCAAGCGGGCAAAAAATTTTGATATAAAAAACACACTTTGGGACCACTGTGCGTCGCCTCCTCTTCGTCAGGAATACTTTCCCCCTGGGAAACTGTTTTTGGCATTGCATCGGAGGGGTTCCCTTTAAGGCATTTGAGATAATAAATACAATAAAGTTGGTAATGACAATAAAAATAGAACATATAATCAAAACAAGGGAGGAAAAAAATTAATGTACAATGTACATAGATTATGGTTCAGAAAAAATTTTTGTTTTATTTGGATTTATATTTACATATGCCGTATGTAGCACAGCCCTATGCTCCTCCTAGGAGTTAAAGGAGAATACATACATACATATGTAGCACAGCAGAAGGTCAGTACAATTTTCACATCAAATTATATGCTTCCTCAATTTTGTTTTCTGGTTTTAAATGACTCAAACCAAACATTTGATTGAGTGACACTAAAAAATATAAATAATCTCAAAAGTTGTTTATTGTCTGCGTGCTGCATTTGCATCATCTACATTTTTATATGGCAAACTTTGCTGCCTGCCATTATTGCAAGTGTGGCATTAAACACTTGAGGCTGATGCTGATGCTGCTGCTATTGTGGCTGCATTTGGCGGCAAATTGAAAATTATTACTTTGTTATTACATCGTGAGAGCGCGACGAGCGAGTGCCGCAACGCCATCTGTCATTGGTTTGCTGACATATTTTTGTCACAAAGCCAAAGGCTTGTGAGATTTATTGATGCACTACGTTAGTGTTGCCAAAAAAAAAAATGGAAAGGAGAGCTAGCTGCTCGTAAAATTAAATTAATTTTACTATCTATTTATTTTCGGTGTTGTTTATCTATTTAATTTTTTTTGTTTTTTGAGATATTTTTTCACTTTTAAATTTTTAATGAGTTGTTAATGTAAAATCAAAAGCTATGCAACTTTGTATTAATGATTTTCAATACATCTGCGGCCACATTTTAAAATCAAAATTTCATTAGTTTACTTAGTAAATTGATTTGAATTTGAAGTATAGTCTCTAAGACACAGCAAACTTCCGATATTTTTCTTTCACTTTGGCAACTGAGTATACTTAATATGCTTGACTTGCTATGAATATCAGCTGATGAAAAAAAAGTAAACTTCTCGTCTATAAAGAATATTTTCTGCTCGTTAGACAGTTTCATAAGTAAATTCGTAGTAAAATTCTGAATAAATCAATTAAATGCAAAAATAACCATAAATGTGTAACTTTGTGTCCATAAAAGGAATAAATATGCCATTAAATTTCCTTTGATTTCGACTGCTTTTCTGTTGCAAAGTTACACACACATATGTATATGCTCATAGGAAAATCCCCTAAACTCTTGTAATACTAAAAGTCAGTAGTGCGCTTCGCATGAGTTGTTATACAAATCCTAGAATTTTAATATTCTTGCTACACAATTCGGACTTCCGTACGTTTGCAGAGCTGCGAATAAATAAAGAATCCCCATTTTACAGTTACCACTTACATGGATATACACTTACGACGACGACGACGACGACGACGACAACGACGACTATGTGTTTAGTAACGAGAATGTGCATAAATACATATGAATATGCTTTTTTGAAGGTGTGCATTTATGTATACGTGTGTGTGTGCACGCAATAAACATTCAATACACTTGGAATAGAAGCTGTATAAGCTTTGCTGCAGTTGCAACTAAAATGAAATGAAATGCATTCTCAGCCATATTTTCTTTACTCAATGCATGCATGCATTTGAGAAAAAATATTTGCGCTATATGGTGTTCCTTTGATCCTTTTTACTTTCTATTTTCCGTTTTAGACTATACGAATACACCCACTGCAGTGCAATGTATAACTGTGACCGCCTCTTTTGCGTTTTTATTTGCAAGGATATTGCATGCATTGCAAATGTATTGCAATGATCACAGAAAATTCATGCAAACACAAACGTAAATGTGAAAGGACAATAGTTATAGGGTAAATGCAAGATTTTGCATGTATATGCAAGGCTAGATACGTTGTATGATTGCTAACTTCCAAACATTATGAGTAAACGAAAATACTAGCTTACAGAAAACAAAATTTATTTTAATATATGAGCGACATATGGTTTTGTTTGATATCCTAGTTTAAGTTGCATATAACATCGCGCCGATATCGCTAATATGGCATTTTTTGGGCTTTTTGGAAGCTTTCAATGTTTAACGTAAATGCAGAATTTAAAGAATGGCCGCATTATTTACACTGCCAGAAGCGTTTTCATAAAAATATAATAAGTTGTTTGATTTTTACTTAAAAAGAACAATTTGCCTTTATTTCTTTACGGCCCCTCATGTTTTTGTCATGTTTATTGCCTCAACTGTCACCATTGATTTGACTGTCATTACTGCGTTCTATGTCATTATTGCTTTTATTGTCTTTATTGTCTTTTTCGTCCTCATTGTCTTTATTGTCTTTACTGTTTCTATTGCCTTTTTGTCTTTACTGTCTTTATTGTCTTTACTGTCTTTATTGTCTTTACTGTCTTTAATGTCTTTATTCTCTTTACTGTCTTTATTGTCACTACTGTCTTTATTGTCCTTACTGTCTTTACTGTCATTATTGTCTTTATAGTCTTTACTGTTTTTATTTTCTTTATTGTTTTTGTTGAATACAATCTTTATTGCCTCTATTGTATTTATTGTCTTTATTGCCTTTATTGCCTTTAATGTCTTTAATTTCTTTATTGTTTTTATTGTCTTTATTGTCTTTTTTGTTTTTATTGTCTTTATTGTCATTATTGTCTTTACTGTCTTTATTGTCTTTACTGTCTTTATTGTATTTACTGTCTTTACTGTCTTTATTGTTATTATTGTCTTTATTGTCTTTATTTTTTTTACTGTCTTTATTCTCATTATTGTTTTTATTGTCTTTATTGTTTTTATTGTCTTTATTGTCTTTATTGTCTTTATTGTCTTTACGCTCTTTACGGTCTTTACTGTCTTAACTGTCTTTGTTTTCTTTATTGTCTTTATTGTCATTATTGTCTTTACTGTCTTTATTGTATTTACTGTCTTTACTGTATTTATTTTCTTTATTGTCTTTACTGTCTTTATTGTTTTTATTGTCTTTATTTTCTTTTTTGTCTTTATTGTCTTTACTGTTATTATTGTCTTTATTGTCTTTAGTGTCTTTAGTGTCTTTATTGTCTTCACTGTCTTTACTGTCTTTATTATCTTTACTGTCTCTACTGTCTTAATTGTCTTTACTGTCATTATTGTCTTTATTATCTATATTGTAATTTTTGTATTTTCTGTCTTCATTGTCATTATTGTCTTTATTATCTTAGTGTCTTTATTGTCTTAATATCTTTATTGCCCCAATTGTCTTTATTGCTTCTATTGTCTTTACTTTCTTCACTGTTTTAACTATCTTTATTGTATTATTTGTCTTTATTTTCTTTGTTATCTTTAATATTTATACTGTCCTTATTGTCTTTGTTGTCTTTTTTGGACTTTTTTTTTGTCTTTTTTGCCTTTTGTGTCTATTTTGCCTTTTGTGTCTATTTTGTCTGTTTTGTGTTTTTTGTCTTTTCCGTCCCTTTTGTCTTTTTTATCTTTCTTGTCTATATTGTCTATATTACGTTTATTGAATCTACTGCCTTTATTGCATTTATATACTTTAAAGTTTTTTTTGCTGCCTTGATTCTCCGTTTTAGATTCTTTTTTTTTGGTCTTACTGTCGTAATTGTTTTTATTGCATTCATTGTCTTTATGCTTAAGAATCGTGTCATAAAAAATCAAATAAATTGATAAATTTTTACTAAGAAAGGACAATTTATCTACTAAAATGCTTCAAATATAAGAAATGTCAGTAAGTGCTTACACTTTGCTTACCTCTTACCCTAAGCATATTCATGTAAATTAGAAAAAAAAAAAAATCTCTTTACTGCTTTGCAATATTTGTGTGTATTAGGTTTTTTTGCTTCTTTTCTACTTTCATACGGTGTGACTCTTATTTTTTTGTAAGCGTAGATGTGTGAGTGTTTGTACTTTGCTGCATACTTTTGTGCGCTCTAATAGCTTTGCTTGTAAAGCAGAAGCAACAACAACAAAAATCTTACCAGCATACCAATGCAATAATTTTCCATTGAACACCCTTTACGAATTTTGATTTCTGATTCCTATTTCAATCCAGAATGCCGCCATATCCCTGTATTATACGTACTAGAGTTTTCCGTTCCGCTATGTTTCATTCCACAGCAACAAATATTGCACATTTCCATTTATTGTTGTTATTGTTGCTTTTACTGTATTTTCAGTATTTTAGCGTTCGGTTCTGCGTAAAAGCTGAGGAAGCAAATAATAACAATTTTCTCCATACATAGCTTTTCCCTAGCAACTAGAGAGATTTTTCTTTTATTCGTTTTTTTGTGCTATCAGAAAATGAAACATACTTTCCGGCGCATAAAATTTATATTTCTTTGCTGTATGGACAACTGGCTTTTTTTTTATTCATTTGTTGGATTTCATTTCTATGTTTTTTTTTTTTTGTTCTTTTCAATGAATTGAATTTTTATTTTCATTTTCCTTCATTTTATCGTTTGTGTTAGTTTTTTCTTTTGGTCTTTGCAATTGCGTTGCATATTTTTCTAGGAGTGCATTATTAGACATTTATGCAATATGTGGCTTAAATTTTGTTTTTATTCATGTGCTTTATCAAAAGATATTTTGTACACTGTCAGAATATTTTGTAGTGCTGTAAGATTTTTGGGATAGTGTAATGTAATTTGTTTGAGTTTTTCAGTTTCGCAAATTTTACATAACTTTTCTTTTTCTTTTGTGCTCTAAAAATTTTTTAAAATCCATGAACTCTGAGGGTGTTTTGCTTATTAATATTTAAGTGAATTTTGATTTGTTTCTACAGATATGGATTAGACTTTATTTGACCAACTAAGGCTTGTGTATGTATGTATTCTCCTTTAACTCCTAGAAGGAGCATAGGGCCAATATGAAATCTCTTCATTTGTCACGATCCCTTGCGATGACTTTGATCTCTTGCCACAATTTTCCCGATTCTTGAATTTCCTTTTCCAACGACCTTTTCCAGTTGGTTTTGGGTCTACCACGGCCTCTACTGCCTTGTGGATTCCACTCAAGGGCCTGGCGACAAACTTCGCTGTGTGGTTTTCGGAGAGTGTAACCAATCCATCCCCATTTGCGCAGCTTGATCTCGTTTGCTATAGCCTTCTGTTTGCATTTTTGATGTAGCTCGGCATTTAAAATAGTGCGACGCCACCAAACCTTTAGTATACGCCTTAAGCATTTGTTGACGAATACTTGCAGCTTGTTCGTTAGTTGTTCAGTAACAAGCCATGTTTCGCACCCATATAACAAAACCGATTTCACATTCGAATCAAAAATGCGTACTCTCGTTTTGGTGGATATAACGGATGAAGACCATATTTTGTTCAGTTGAGCAAACGCGCCTTTTGCTTTTGCTATTCTTGAGTTAATATCCTCTTTTGCTCCACCATCCATGGAGATAATGCTGCCTAAATACGTGAAGCTTTCGACGTTTTCGATGTCATCACTGCCAGCTCTAAATGTGATGTCATTCCGGTTTGCCTTTAGCTTCATGCTTTTAGTCTTGGATACGTTGATTTTCAGGCCAGCCTTTTGTGATTCCAAGACAAGGTCTTCAATTTTTTTTTGCATATCTGAATGTTTGGACGATAAGAGGCAGATGTCGTCGGCGTAGTCGAGGTCTTCTAGATGTTCAGTAAAGTTCCATTGGATACCCCTTTTGGCCTTATTAAGAACTTTATCTAGAATATCGTCAAGAACGATAAGGAGGAGAGATGGTGATAGTAAACACCCCTGCCGTACGCCTGAATTAGTGGTGAATATCGGTGACAACAACCCGTTGTGTAACACACTGCATTTAAAGCCTTCATATTGTGCACGTACTAAGTTTATGGCCTTTGCGGCAATACCTCTTCGTTGCAGTGACGCCCAGATGTTTTCTCGGGAAACGCTGTCGAAGGCAGTGCTATAGTCTACGAAGACAAGTTGAAGTGCAGCACGCCACTCGCATGATTGTTCGACAATTATTCTGAGCGTGTTGATTTGATCCACGCATGATCTGTTTCGTCGGAATCCTGCTTGCTGCTTTCGAATGGCCGAATCAAGTTTTTCGCTTACCCTGGTCAGAAGCACTTTCGTCACTACTTTTGATGGTACTGAGAGCAAGGTTATGCCTCTATAGTTTCGGCACTCGCTTGGGTCACCTTGGCACTGATAAAGAAGATATTCATATCTCTACAAATGCAAAAAAAAATGCTTTGATCAGAGGTTACTGGTCCTTCAAAACTTTACAAAATTCAGATTTTTTTGAGTTATAATTTTCACATGGCTTAAGCTGGTTTGGAGTTTATTATTGCTTGCAAACATAATATTCATATGCTCACGTCATGTTGCAAGCATTTGTAGAGTTTTGGACTGAACTTATTCCTTCCATTACCGCAATTTAAACAAAATTTGGTTCCAGCTATCAGTATTTATGATATCTACTCACTAGCTAAGGAGTCGTATACCTACGTATAATTTAATTTTGCTTTGGACTGTATTTATTTTTATAACATTTGTAGTGTTTCAAAACTAATATCAGCATGTTGATGTAAAATCTAAATAACCGATTTCAATGAAATTTTCACAATTTCTAACTATAAGAAAATGCTGTGGTCATAGGCTAAACAAGTGCTCTAAAGGCAATTTAGATTTTGCATCTAAACAGAAGTCGCAATTGGCTTTGAACAATGCTGCTAAGTATGTTTATTCTAGAAAAAACGACAACTAAGTTCTTACTCCAAAATATAAAATGTAATAAAATTATCAAAAACAGTTGTTAGTAATAATCAATTCATTTATAACTATCAGTATGGCTTAAAGAAGGGCTGTGGTACTGAAGTGGCAGTGGCAAATGTTGTAAATTACATTTGCAATGGTTTGGATCAGGGCTTCGCAGGCGTTGCAGGCTTATTTCTTGATTTCTCGAAAGCGTTTGACTTAGTCGATCATAACATATTGCTGAGGAAGTTAAAGTATTATGGTGTTGTTGGTAAAGAACTTCGGTTGTTTGAGAGCTTCTTCCAAGAAGTGAAACAATATGTCCAGGTTAATGGTGTCAAAAGCAGTATGTTAGATATTAAATGCGGTGTACCTCAGGGTAGCTGCTTACGGCCATTACTTTTTACTTTATATACAAACGACCTATGTATTCTAAGTCTTGATTGTCGTGTTTTTATGTTTTCTGATGATATTTGCTTGTTATATCCATACAAGCACGATTTAACTTTGAAAATTAGAATGGAACGAAATGTTTCTCTTATTCTTGAATTTGTAAGAATTAACAAGTTGGTTCTTAACGTGAACAAAACAAAACTGGTGCGTTTCAGACCTGGCTCTCTCACTTTAAACAAAAATTTCGAACTTATTGTTGACGGTAACACTTTAAAGGAAACTAACGCCGTAAAATACTTGAGAATAACATTGCAAAGCAATTTGTCTTGGGACTCACATATTTGTGAAATTAAAAGCAAAATAGCGCCCGCCATTGGCATATTATATAAAATGAAACATAAATTAACTGACAGAACAAAAATGTTGCTCTACAATTCTTTGGTGCAAAGCCATTTAAATTATATGATTATGATATATGGTAATAAGGACACAACCACTTTAAAATCATTGCAAAGAATGCAGAACAAAGCTCTGAAAGTTGTTTTTAATTTGGCAAATAGATATGCAACGTTATCACTTTTTAGGAATATTTGTAAGCCAATTATGCCAATTAGAGTTTTGTACCTGTTTCGAACTTTGCTATATATTTACAAATCTATAAATAATATTGACACGTGATTTTTTGGTAGCTAGTTAAAATATAGGTTATCATACCACTGTTTTTATACAAAACCAATCATTGTTTCATACGAGGAATCAAAACAACCTTAAAGTACAAAGATGTAGGTTAGAAACCACAAAACAACGTATTAAATACATGGGTATCATTGAGTACAATAAATTGCCGTCAGTAATTAAAAACCATTATAGAATATCTTTGTTTAAATCAGACCTCAAACAGTACTTAATTCAGAATATGGAAACGCTTCTTTTGTAACTTTATTAGTAGTTTCTTTTTTTCAATTTCTTATTATTTTATTTCTTTTTTTTAATTTTAATTTTTGCTATTACTTTTTTTTTTCTTTTTTTTAAATAAATTTTGTATGCCATATATTGCCAGCTTGCCTCATTAATGCCTTCATGGCGCTGAGGCCAACTAAACATTGAATTGTTATGTACATGAATTGTTACTACCCAGTGTGCCAGACGGTTCATATCTTCGCTTTTTTACCCGTTACGGATCCGTTACTGATCCGTAACGGATAAAAAAGCGGATATTTGAACCGTCTGGCACACTATGTAAATAAATTATTAAAAAAAAAAAAAAAACTATCTTCTTTAAGTCAACAATTGCATTAACTAATTTCTTACCGTTCACTTTATTATTTATTTTGTAAACTGAGCTTTCGTCAATCCTCCAGAGTGTGCAATTTACGAGTACCTACCTAATGTTTGTAACCTTGCATTATCTTAAATATTTCTGTTAGTGGGTAAATTTTTGAACTATGTTACCTAATTACCTAATTTAGGCGCTGAACTCAGTAACAATAAAATCAAAACTGGTTGAGGAATGCAGAAAAAATTTAATAGAACTAGGGCGTCAATCTGAACTTACTCTCGTTTGGGTTCCAGGTCATAGGAACATTGAGGGTAACGAATAGGCTGATGAACTAGCTAGACATGGCTCTTTTCTAAGCGGGACACATTCTGAGAGTGTATACACTCCGATATGTCTGGTGAAGAAAAGGATTTTCTCGCATTTTCTCACCGAGGCAATTGTCAGATGGAAAGCTTTAGAAACATGCAGGATTTCCAGAGCAATATGGCCTTCATTTAACAAATCAAAAACATTAGACCTGCTATCCAGAAATCGCACTGATATTGCAAGAATCGCTGCAGTTTGCACTGAGCACTGGGCCATTGGCTAGCATACCGAAAGGCTGGGTATCCCCTTTAGTTCTTTTTGTCGTAGTTGCATGGATGGCAACGAGAAGGAATCTCTCGAGCATTTTCTCTGCAACTGCCCCGTTTTTGCTAGAACCAGGCTTAAATCTCTAGGAAAACCCTTTTTCAACGATTTGAGCGAACTTGTCGATATTGACATTGGCTCCCTGCCCAACTACATCAATAGAACAAAATGGATATAAATATCTTTTACAGCTTCTTTTAAAGGATATCTAATCCAGACCTTGACAACCTCTCCTACCAGCCAGCCCGATCAGTTATGTGGTATTAAAACGGCACTAACAGTGCTATTTAGGCTTAGCATCGCTTTACGAAGCCACCACTCTAATCTAATCTAATCTACCTAATGTAGTCAAATTTTTCCGATGTCAATAGCATTTTAACTAGCCAGTTAAAAGTTTTTATAATTGTTAAACATTTATTATCGCATTAGTTAATTTTATTTTTTTCTCTATATATAAATAATAAATTTATAATGACGTACCCTATAAAAACCCAAGTTTCAATGTACCACAATACCGATCAAATAAACATATAAATATATAAACCAAATTAAATAAAAATATAAAGAAAGTCTAAAAGAAATAAAGACCTTTTTGTATGCACACTTATCCTTTATCCAAAGTTAGTTTCATGAAAATAACTAATAAAACTGTTTAAAGCATCATATTCCGGCTATTTTATGTTTTTGAAATCTCTTCCAAAATAAATCTTGTTTTTTAAAATTAGGTCAAAAACAACACAACAATCTAAAGCCAAAAAAATTATTTCCGAAGTATTTGTCGATGATGAATCCGAATTCAGTTACCAGATATGGTTTTTGAGATATTTCAACCTACTTATAAGTTCAAAAGCAATGTTTTCAAAGTTATATAGAAAACGCTTGATATTTTATTTCCTCTTTTCTACTGATTTCACTGCTTTCTACTGGTGGTTAATTCAAAAAAGAGGGTGTGGCACCTCGCATACACTCAAAATTTTCAATATCTTTTAGTGAAAGTGTCAATTGATAGCTAGTGCAATCTCTGAGCAAAAACTAAGCAAACGCGGCAAAGAAGTCATGGCGCCTTCCATTCAAGAATAATTTTCAAAATGTTGCAGCGTAGGGTATTTATTTATTTATTTTTTTTTTTTTTTTTTGGGCTGCATTAACATATTTTCCGCTACTTTGTGGTAATATTATTTAATTTTTAATTAGTTTGAGTAATCGCGCTTCATTATGTAACTAAAATTGACATAACAAATTTTGCTGGCATAAAGAACAATGCGTCTGATATTATTGTGCGGAAAGATTACTTATTCGAACATAGCACTATCATGTGTTCTATTAACTTTTCACATTCAATTTGTTGAAAGTCAGGTAAGTATTACATATCCGATTATTTAAAGATTTTGCTGTGATCTTGAAAAATCTTATCTATATTTAGCAGTTGGTGAAAATATCAAATTCTGTTCAAATGACAGCAATAGAATGTCACGAATTGGATAAATCATTTGCTACAATTGACGTCTGCTCACTGAAGCCAGTAAACCGCACAATGAAACTGCTCAATGTACATGCAATTTTGCATCAGACACCAGTTACAAAAGGCACGGTACGGTACGCAGACATACAAAATGGCTTGTCAAAATTTTCCTAGTAAACCATTTTGTACTATACTTGTACACTTTATCTAAATGATACTTTGAATTTTCGTTAAAGGTTCGTTTTAAAATGCTAAAAAAAGCTAATGGTTATAAACCGTTTGGAATCGATATTTATTTAGACTTATGCAAGTATTTGGCTGGTAAAAAGAATCCGATTTTCGATTGGTTCTACAATATATGGCAGCCGTATACCAATGTTAATCATACTTGTCCATATTATGTAAGAGTTGCTGAAATTTATTATATCTAAAGTAAATAATCATTACGAATTTTATTTCATTAGTCAGATATAATTGTCGCAAATTTTCCTGTAAGCAATATCCAATTACCATCAGTCTTTCCAGAAGGCAGATATCGTATAGATTATACAGTTTATGCTTATAATAAACCAAGAGGTTTGGTAAATCTATATGTGAATATCGATGAAAAACAGAATGTTCAAATGTAATTTGTCATCTGAAGAGGTATTAAATAATATATATTCGAAGAAATATTGTAAAAGAACTAAATCAGTTTAATATATTTAATGGAAAACTACACAATTCTTACTTTAATGTTTTCATATACGAGCAATTTCATGCCAAACATAGGCATGAAAAGTGTTCGACTTATTTGTCTTTTCCGAGAAAAGCGTTTTGTAAAGGAACCATTAGTAGCCCACGAAAAGATACTTAGCTGTTGTGGAAGATAATTCAAAGTAAAATGTTTTCACCGGAAAACTATCTATGAATGACAAAAATTACTCCAAAAGTCGCAAAAATCCGTTTTGTGCAAATATCTCACTAACGTTTGCATCTACAAAAAAATTTGTAGCACAAAAAACTTTATATGAAGAGCTACTAATAGTTCTATTTTTGGACAGCTTGTAGTTAAGGGGCTAAGCCAATGAGAAGTGTTGAAAATTTGTGACGAGTAAATGCTACCAAAACATGCCTAATTTTGTCCCCAGCTACTTTTATATGGTTTTATTATTTGAAGGTATAGAATATGATGACCTTAATTTCTGGAATTTTTTTAAAAATTTCATAAACTTTCAGGGTTGCCTAGTATTTTTTTTTTTCAAGTTTCACTTCAACAATCGATTTAAATAATTAAAAAAAAATTTTACTCTTAAAACGCCTAAGTAAACATTTTAAAAAACAACATTAATTTTAAGGGTTGTCACATGGTTGTTTTCGAAATCTTAACTATTTTGACTAAGTTTAAATTTTAGACAGCAACCGAACCGAAATACGATTTTAGCAAAACTAACAAAAAAACAGAGTGGCAACACCGTCAGTTTTCGTACAATTTTCAAAAAGTTTAACTGAGCGTTTCTAAGACCAAACATTTCAGCTTTTATCAAAAAAAGTATGAATTGAAAAATATTTTTGAAAATAACTAGGTGGTAACCCTAAAAATTAATTTTTTGTAAAAATTTTTATTTTTATTTTTTAAGTAAATGGCTTATGCAAAACATCAAAAAACCAGGTGGTAACACCAAAAGTTTGGTTGAGTTCTAAAAAAGTTTATCTGAGCGTTTCTGAAACCATAAATTTCAATTAAGTCAAAGAAAGTCAGAATTGCAAGAGATTTTCGAAAATAACCAGATGGCAACCCCAAAAATTTATATTGGATTTTTGAAAAAATTATGTGTTTTAAGACTTAATTTAAATTTTTATTTTCTAAATAAATAGTTCAAGCAAAACTAACAAAAAAAAAAAAAAAAACAATATCTGGCTGGTTACAAAACGGAGAATGATGAAATGCTGCTAAAAACGACGGAGAATGATTAAACGGCGAATGATAAAATTTTGCAAAAACCGCAATATCACAACAAAAACTGAAAATTTTATAATAAAGTTGAAAGTGGTGGATAGCCCCCCCTATTTTTATCGATTTAAATATATAAGATAAAAAATATATTAAGTAATATGAAAAAAACACCTACGCGGAGAATGATACAGACTAGAGTTTTTTACAAAATTTTCAAAATTTAAAAAAAAAAAAAAACAAGAGTACCCTCACTTTCGAGGAACCAAAACTTACTGAGCTGTAAATACACAGAATCTCCTCTTTCTCTTCACTTGCAGTTTCTAATTACTCAATATTTAAAAAATCTACTGTTCGAAAAAGAAAAACCGAGTGGAGATAGTCTAAAATGTAGGACCGTATAGCCCAGGCAAATTAGCATAAAAATTGATATTAAATAACAATAATTATGGGAAAGCTGAAAATCGGTACAGACCTTAGATACACCATTTGAAGTAAACTGTCAAAAGTCCCCATTTTGTAGAATGACTAGGTGGCAACCTTTAAAACTTATTATAAACTTTATCTAAGCGTTTTAAAACTAAAATTTCTTTTTGTTTTTAAAGTACATGGAATAAGCCAAATATAGAAAAAAAACCAGGTGTATAGTTTATTTAAAATGAATTAGCTGCGAAATTCTACTAAATAAAATTAGCCTAGAATTTAATAGATAAGATCGAACTAAGCTTATGTACTGACATGCGTACATTTTAAATAATTTTCTAATAATTATTATTATGTTCGAGTACTTATCTCATTAGTTTTTTTATTTTTGTTATTTATTTAGAAATTTTTAGTTAATGAATTTAAATTGATTTACCCTATAGAAATCCAAGAAGACCACTTTTTTGCATACCTAATGAAACGGTTCAAAGCATCTTATTCCAGCCGTTTCATAGTTTCGAAATCGGTTCCGTATGAAAATCCTTGCTTATCGTTTTTAAAATGTGTTCGATAAACACTAGGTATATTTGAAAAAACACATCAAATCAAAACCAAAAAACTAGTAAGGGTGTAAATTTTGGCCTGGCCAAAAAATAAATACCCTACACTGCAGTATTTTGAAAAGTTTGCTTATATGGGAGGTGCCACGCCCTCTTGTCCGAGTACACCCAGTTTTTGTTCAGAGCTTGTATTTATAGTTTTTAGTGTCAGAGTGAAATTTAGTTGGATTATCTCAAAAAACTCTTTCAGTATAGCATTTTGAATCTTTTGCTTATATGGGAGGTGCCACTGTCTGATTTCACCCAATTTTCGCTGAGAGCTTTCATTTATAATTCTTAGTGTCTGAGTCAAATTTGGTTCGAATATCTCAAAAAACGCTTTCAGTATAGCGTTTTGAAGTTTTTGCTTATATGGGAGGTGCCACGCCCTCTTGTCCGAATTCGCTCAAATTTTTATCAAAGCTTGCGCTTATAATTCGTAGTACTTATATGTATTGTGGTTGCATTGTCGTGCAAAATACTCCTAAAATTGCATTTTGAATATAATTTTTGTATGGGCGGTAGGCGTGTCCGTTGACCGATTTTGCTCATTTTCAATCCCCCGAGCTAACTTTGACGACGGAGGCAGTGTACCAAATTTCATTGAATTATCTTGCTCAGTTTTCCCAAAAAGTGTATTTCAACACACAGCCAGCCACCCAGCCAGCCAGCCACCCAGCCAGCCAGCCACCCAGCCAGCCAGCCACCCAGCCAGCCAGCCAGCCAGCCAGACAGACGGACATGGCTATATCGACTCAGGAGGTGACGCTGATCAAGAATATATATACTTTTCTATACCTGCCACGCCTCCTTTTCTGCGTTACAAACGGAAGGACAAAGTGAATATACCCTGGGTGTAGGGTATAAAAATGGTTTTCGATGTATTTATCGATGCTGAATCCGAATACGGAATTGCTTTGTCACTTATGATTTTTAAGATACTCTAACCTGTAACTTCCAAAACACAGTTTTTGAGGTCAAACACTGTGCTGAAATCAGCAGTTTAGATAAAACTTTGTTGAACTTGAAAGATTATTTTTTCTGGCGTTTTTTTGACTCAAAACTAACAACTTTTTCATACTTCTGACCTAGGTTGTCCCGGCCCATTTTTTTTTGCCGATATTTTTCTGTTTTTCAATACATTTTCGATCAGAAATACGGATTTTACTCAAAACCAAAGCGCCTTACGAAATATGTGTATTAGGCACTTTTTCAGCACCTTGTTCATAGAAGACGCATGAAATGGTTTTGTTCTTTTCTACCTAATTGCACTGCTTTGCACTATTCATCGTCTTTAAAATATGCTATGAACTGGTCTAGTATGACACCTTCTTAAAAAGTTGTGACCATTTAAAAATAAGACCATGGATTGAAAAACTATATGGGAATCCACATAATATTTTTTACTTTCAAGAATCATTTTGAAGTGGTCATAACTTTTTTAGGGCAAAAATACAATACCATTTCATTGCTTATTTTGAAAGCAAAGAATAGTGTTAACGGCGCATTTAGCAGAAAAGTGAAAAACAATTTCATGATTCCTCTATATAACCTCAAAAATCGTGTTTTTGAACTTTTAGGTAAGAAGATTTCTCAAAAATCATTCGTGATAAAGTGATTCCGCGACTGGATTCGTATTCCGCGCCAACAAATACAACGATTTTAGTTTGTTGTGTTTTTTCTTCGACTTTACCGTTTTTTGACTTCTTTTTCCAAAAACAACAGCTAGGATTTCATTCGAAACAAATTTCAAATTTATGAAATAGCTAGAATAAAATGACGTCAACCGTTTCATTAGGACTTTTTATGAAAACTAATAGCATATGAAGGGCAAACTCTGACCAAAAATGGTTTAGTTTGGAAAAGAGTATTTGGCAACTCGCATACATTCAAAATTTTCAATAAGAATGTTGTAGTGCAAGCGTCATTTGAGTTAATGTGACAAAATTTTGCACAAACATTAGGAATAGTTGGTGCAAGCTCTGAGCAATTGCGATTTGCAATATATTTAACATTAACGAATAAAATTCGCAGACATAAAGAACGATGGCTTCGATATTATTGTGCGGAAAAAATAATTTTTTCAACATATTTATAGCACTGTCATGTGTTTTACAAACTTTTTACATTCCATTTGCTGAAAGTCAGGAAAGTATTACACATCTGATTATTAAAGCATTTTGCTGTGATCTTGAAAAATCTTATCTAAATTTAGTATTTGGTAAAAACAACAAATTCTGTTCTAATGACAGCAATGGAATGTCACGACTTGGATAAGTCATTTTCTACATTTACCGAATGTTCACTGAAGCCAGTAAATCGCACCTTGAAGATGCTCAACGTACGTGTAATTTTGCTACAGCCACCAGTCACAAAAACAACGGTACGTTACGCAAAAATCGAAACTGACAAGAAATATGAACTTCTCAAAAATTTTTTTTTACAAACTGTAACTAAATGATACTTTGAATTTTCGTTAAAGGTTAGTTTAAAAGTGCTGAAAAGAGCTAATGGTTATAAACCCTTTGGAATCGAAGTTTATTTAGATCAATGCAAATATTTGGCTGGTAAAAATAATCCGTTTTTCGACTGGTTCCACAATATATGGAAGCCGTGTACCAATATCAATCATACTTGTCCATATACTGTAAGATTTGCTGCAATTTGTTATATCCAGTGAAAATAATCATTTTGAGTTTTATTATTTTAGTCAGACATCATTGCCATTGTACCTCTAGATAATATCCAATTACCTTCAGTAGTTCCAGAAGGCAGGTATCGTGTAGATTTTAAAGTTTTTGCATATGATAAACCAAGGGGTTTGATAAATTTATATATGAATGTCTATGAAAAATAGTATGTTCAAATGCAATTTATTGCCTTAGGAAGTCTTAAATAATATAATTTTTTTTGAATATTATAATTCAACTAAACCAGTTTAATATATTAAGTGGAAAATTTAAAAATTCTGAGCTTAAACTAACGAGTACTTTCATGCCACGCAGGCTTGAAAAGAGTTCAATCTATTTGTTTTTTCCGACGAAAGCGTTCTTTAAAACAACCATTAATAAAAAGTGTGTCGAAAATAACTTATACACGCTTAAAGTTTAATAAAACTTAAACCATTAAATTTAAAAATTCTTAAAAATATGTGAATAGAAATTCATTGAACATTAAAATATTGGAATATTAATTCGAATTTATATATCTATTAACCTTTCCGGGGAATCCTGTCATTAACGATTTTATAGTTGTTTCCGTTATCTTTTTGGAGGAGCCGGTTCATTTACGCTTGAAGTCAGACATGTCCTGGGATAACTTTCCTATGTTCTTCAATTTTCTTTTACATAGGTTTCATCATCCATCACAAAGCACGTAATTCTTTTTTTATAAAATTAGACCTGAATTTTTTAGCTCGTTTTTTTGCTTCTAAATTCTTTACCGCATTGCGATCTGGAACTTCTGTATTTTATATGACTTTCGAAAGAGTTTTTCAATATTTTTTGCCTTACCAATATTTGTTGGACTTTTTTTCTTCCTGATCCAAGTTTTCGTGCCTTGTTTGAGTCTTCTTTATAACCTTGAGATCTGTTGTTATTTTTTGGTAAGTCCACAATGGATTTTTTTGAAAAGTTTTAATTACACTAGTTTACAAATGATTAAAATTTTTTTTCCCAGCGAATGCTGTTACTCATTTTATATGGAAAATGGGCTGCTGATTCCGAAAATCGCATTTTTTTTTTTATTTCGTGTCGTTTTCGAGATATCGGTCATTTTCGGTTTTTGGACCAAAAAAAAAAAGATAGTTCGACTTAAATACAAATATCTCAAGAACGAATGTTTGTATTCAAACAAATATAGGTCAAAATGACCTTCATGTGGGGGTCAAAATGACCCACATGTGAGGGTTTTAGAGGGTTAAAATTTTCTACAAAAATATTCCTCGCAGTATCCTGCATAAGTTTACTGAAAACATAATACACCTCAGATGTAAGGATCCTATAGTTAAATTCATCGATTTAACACAAGAATGCGTTATTTCTGTTTTTTCATGTACAGTGAATTAAAAAACTTCAAAAATCGATTAAAAAAAAATCTGACGTGCTAGAGAAAAACGGCGAGGCACGGGTATTTCCTTTTAATGCCTTCTTTAAGAATTTTTTGGATTTTCTAATTTCTTTTACAAAAAGTTTCAAATTTTCGAACAGTTTGTTACAAAAAAACGGAAAAATGGGGAAAAACGCATTTTGGAAACTTATCAATGAAATGTACACAACTTTTGCATTTTTCCATCGATTTTCTTAAATGATATCTTATTTTCTTCACAAATATATAGTCTATGATACAAAAAAAAATATTATAAAAAAGTTATGTCTTCTTGTATAAATTTGAAGTTGAATTTGATTTTTTCTTAATTTTTTGAAAAAAAAAAATTTTTTTTTTCAGAAATCAATTTATTTCACCGAAACTAACGAACCAACAAAAAGGTGATGTGGATAACATTTGTAGGTAATTTAATTACCTTTAATATGACATATTATTTGTTTAAATACAAACATTGATTCTTGAGATATTTGTATTTTAATGGAACTATCTTTTTTTTTTGGTCCAAAAACCGAAAATGACCGATATCTCGAAAACGACACGAAATAAAAAAAAAAAATGCAATTTTCGGAATCAGCAGCCCATTTTCCATTTAAAATGAGTAACGGCATGCGCTGGGAATTTTGGCTGTAAACTAGTGTTATTTTTTCATTAACTTTTGCTTTCCATTTTCAAAGAAATAACAATTGAAAATGAATAATTTGAATAAATATAATATGTTATATAATTTTAAGAGCTAACGTGATTCAAAAAAATAAATTATTAGTTGCACACACGATTAGTTATGGCTTGAAAAGTGTGTACACTCTTTTGACAAGAAAAGAGCTGTTGTGCGAAATAGTTCCAAGTGATATTTTTCACCGGACTAGCATTATTTATGAATGATAAAAAGTTATTCAGGTTCAAAAGTTGCAAACATCAGATTTTGACAAATATATCACTAACGTCTGCATCTACAGAGATATTTTGTAACTTTCTACGAAAGTGTTCTGGAACTGTTATTGGACAGTTTGTACTTTATTAGACAAGCCAATTCGTTAAGTATTGAAGGTTTGAGAGTAGGTTCGCTTCAGCAATATATAAAAATAATCACATTAAAATTTTAGTCTTAAAATGCCTAAATAAACAATTTAAGAATGAAATGAAATGAAATGAAAGAATACACCATAAATTTTAAAGGTTGCCACATAGTTGCTTATTAAAACTTTGCTTAGGTCTTATGTTTTAAGATTTTTTACAATTTTAAAAAAGTTTATCTGAGCGTTTCTTAAACCAAAAATTTCAGTTTTTTTCAAAAAAAGTAAGAATTGAAAAAGATTTTTGAAAATAACTAGTTGGTACCTACCCTAAAAATTAATTTTTTATTACAATAAAATTTTTATTTTTTACGTAAATGGCTTATGCAAAACATAAAAAAAAAACAAGTGGCAACACCAAAAGTTTTGCTAAGTTTTAAAAAGTTTATCTAAGCGTTTCTGAAACCAAAAATTTCAATAAAGTCAAAACTGTAAGAATTGTAAGAGATTTTCGATAATAACCAGATGGCAACCGCAAAAATTTTAAATTGGATTTAAAAAAAAAAAAAATATTTTAAAACTTAATTTAAATTTTTATTTTCTAAATAAATATTTAGTTCAAGCAAAACTAACAAAAAAAAAAAACAGATGGGAGGTTGCCAAACGGAGAGTGATGAAATGTTACAAAAAACGACGGAGAATGATTAAACGGAGAATGATTAAACGGAGAATGATTAAACGGAGAATGATTAAACGGAGAATGACGAAATGTTGCAAAAACCGTAATATCACAACGAAAACTGAAAATTTTTTAAAAAAGTTGAAAGAGGTGGATAGTCCCTAATATTTTTCATTGATTTAAATATATAAAGATAAAAAGTATATATACGTGTAGTAATATAAAAAAAAACTTATGCGAAGAACGATACAGAATTGAGTTTTTTACAAAAATTTAAAAATTTAAAAAAAAAAAAACAACAAGAGAACTTTCACTATCGAGGAACCAAAACTGACTGAGCTAAAAATATACTGAATCTCCCCTTTTTCTTCACTTGCAGTTCACTATTAACTTAATTTTTGAAAAAATTTCAGTAAGAATAAGAAAAATCAAGCGGAGATAGTCTTAAATGTAAGTATGTCAATTCTAAATAAAAAAAAAAAAAAAAAATTTCGAAGAGTTAACACAGAAAAACTGTAGCTGAAATATGTATACAAATAAAGTCGTATATGTTTTAGAAAATAACGTTATATGCGAAACGTGCAAATTCAGTGCACTAAGAAGCGATTAGGGACTGGACGAGGAATGAGTTTTTAACACGTTATGCTGTAAATTCGTTGTAAAATATTAGTTACCATTATTAATTTTTTTTTTTTTGCAAGCTCTTCGTATTGAATCTCTGGTTAAGTATTTGTATTAAATAGTTCAAATATCATATTTTAAATTTAAACATTGTTTAAAGCCAAGGGACATAAAATGGTATATGTTTCGGGGAATCACCAGTGCATGCAACTACTTATAGAATAGAACCTAACCACTCATACTATATTTAAAATGAATTAGCTGCAATATACTATAAAATGAAATTAGTCCACAATTTAGTAGATAAGATCGAACTAATTTAATGTACTGACATACACATATTTTAAATAATTTTCTTATAATTATTATTATGTACGAGTATTTATCTCATTAATTTTTTTTTTTTTTAATTATTTATAAATACTTATAGTCCGGGAGCCGGCAATACTAAAAGTGACGGCAAAACATTGCGAAAATTTAATAATTCAAAAAACATTTAAAAATATATTTTCCAGGCTATAACCACGCCGACCAAGGTTTTATTATTCGTCTTAGTGTAAACTAACATTTTTCATTAAAAATTTCAGAATCCGCGACGACGGCACTTTTAGTATTGCCGGCTCCTCGTCTATTAGTTTATAAATTTAAATTGATTTACCCTATAAAACTCCAGGTCTCAATTATTACCAAATAAATATACAAATATAATTAAGTAAGCATATAAAGAAAAACTAAAAGAGTTAAAGGCCAACTTCTATTCATCTTATTCCAGTTATTTTATAGTTTCGAAATCTGTTGCGAATGAAATGCTTGCTTATCGTTTTAAAATGACGTTGAAAAACAAATTATTTGAAAAAATGCAACATATCGAAATCAAAAAAAATCTTTTCGATGTATTTGTCGATGCTGCATCCGAATCTGGAATTGCTTCATCACATATGGTTTTAAAGATATTCTAACCTAGAAATTCAAAAACATGATTTTTGGGGTTACAGAGAGGACGCATGAAATTGTTTTGCTAGGTAAGAAGATTTCTCAAAAACCATATGTACTAAAGTGATTCCGAGACTGAATTCGTATTCAGCGCCAACAAATACATCGAAAATGTATTTTTTTGGTTTGTTTTGTTTTTCTTTTTTTTTATTTCAAGTGCACCGGTTTTCAACCTCATTTTTATGAAATAGCTGAAATAGTTTTTATGAAAACTAATAGCATATGTAGGGCAAACTCTGACCAAAAATGGTTTAGTTTGGAAAAGAGTATTTGGCTCCTCACACAGATTCAAAATTTTCAATATGCATGTTGTAGTGCAAGCGTCATTTGAGTTAATGCAACAAAATTTTGCAATTTTTTGACAAAACAATTTAACTTTTAACCACTTTGAGCAATCGCGATTTATAATATATTTAACATTAACGAATGAAATTCGCAGATATAAAGAACAATGGGTTCGATATTATTGTGCGGAAAAAATATTTATTTCAACATATTTATAGCACTGTCATGTGTTTTATTAACTTTTAATATTCCATTTGTTGAAAGTCAGGAAAGTATAACATATCCGATTGCTTGAACATTTTGCTGTGATCTTGAAAAATCTTATCTTAATTTAGCATTGGGTGAAAACAACAAATTCTGTTCTAATGACAGCAATAGAATGTCACGACTTGGATAAGTCATTTGCTACATTTACCGTATGTTCATTGAAGCCAATAAATCGCACCTTGAAGATGCTCAACGTACGTGTAATTTTGTTTCAGCCACCAGTCACAAAAACATCGGTACGTTACGCAAAAATCAAAAATGACAAGAAATATGAACTTCTCAAAAACAACTTTTTTACAAACTTTAACTAAATGTTACTTTGAATTTTTGTTAAAGGTTAGTTTAAAAGTGCTGAAAAGAGCTAATGGTTATAAACCGTTTGGAATCGAAGTTAATTTAGATATATGCAAATATTTGGCTGGTAAAAGGAATCCGATTTTCGATTGGTTCTACAATATATGGAAACCGTATACCAATATCAATCATACTTGTCCATTTATTGTAAGATTTGCTGAAATTTATTATATCTAGTGAAAATAATTGTTTTGAATTTTATTACTTTAGTCAGACATAATTGCTGCAGTACCCCTAACTAATATTCCATTACCTTCAATTTTTCCAGAAGGCAGGTATCGCATAGACTTTAAAGTTTTTGCATACGATAAACCAAGGGCTTTGGTAAATTTATATGTGAATGTCTATGAAAAATAGTATGTTGAAATGTAATTTATCGTCTGTGCAAGTCTCATAAAATATCATTTCCATGGAGTAGTATAATACAACCAAATCAGTTTACTATATTTAATGAAAAATTAAACAATTCTTAGCTTAAAGTTTTCATATACGAGTACTTTCATGCCAAACATAGGCGTGAAAAGAGACTTTTCCGAGGAAGTGTTCTACAAAAACAACCACCAATAGCCCGGAAAATTTTGACGCAGAAAACAGCTGTACCAAAACATAGCTTATTTTGTCCCCACCTTTTTTAATAATTTTTGAAGATATAGAATACAATGAATTTAATTTCTGAAATTTTTTATAAAAATAAACATAAATTTTCAGGGTTGTCATGTGTTTTTTTATAGCCTTTACCCAGGGTATATTCACTTTGTCCTTCCGTTTGTAACGCAGAGAGGTAGGAGTGGCAGATATAGAAAGGTATATATATTCTTGATCAGCGACCTCCTCCTGAGTCGATATAGTCATGTCCGTCTGTCTGGCTGGCTGGATGGCTGGCTTTCTGTGCGTGGAAATATTTTTTACGGGAAAACCAACCATGATAATTCAATGAAATAAGGTAAGTCGGCTTTGTTGCAAAAGTTAACTCGTGGGATTGACAATGTGCAAAATTAGTCAACGGACACGCCTACCGCCCACACAAGAAATATATTCAAAATGCAACTATAGGAGTATTTTTCACAAAAATTCAATCAAAATACAGTTAAATACTACGAATTATTAGCGCAAGTTCTGAGCAAAAACTAGGCGTATTCAAACAAGAGGGCGTGGCACCTCCTATATAAGCAAAAGCTTCAAAACGCTAGACTGGACGAGTTTTTTGGGATAATCCAACTAAATTTCACTCAAATACAGAAGACTATAAATTCACGCTCTGAGCAAAAACTGGATGAACTCGAACAAAAGGGCGTGGCACCTTCCATATAGGCAAAATTTTTAAAATACTGCAGTGTAGGGTATTTAATGTTTGGCCAAGCCAAATGTTACACCCTTAATAGTTTTTTTTTAAGTTTCACTTCAGCAATATATGTATTTAAATAATTAAAATAAAGTTTTAGTCTCAAAACGCCTAAATAAACAATTTAAGAAAACAACATACATTCTAAGGGTTGCCGCATGTTTGTTTACTAAAATTTTGCTTAGATCTTATTTTTTTGACTAAATTTAAATTTTTGACTGGAACCAAACTGAAATATGGTTTTAAGAAACGCAAAAAAAAAAAACAGAGTGACAACATCGTAAGTCTTTGTACAATTTTAAAAAAGTTTATCTGAGCGTTTCTGAAACCAAAAATTTCAACTTAGTGAAAAAAAATTTAAATTTAATAGGATTTTCGAAAATAATCAGGTGGCAACACTTAAAATATATGAAGCAATCCACGCCAAGTGTAAGCTTTTTATGCCTCGTACACTTTTTTCGTAAGATTCTTTCCTCTTGGGTAAAAAAAGATTTTTGCTTTCCGCGGGCGTTTAAAAGCCAAAAACCCCCATTTAGCGTCCGAATGCCTTCTTGAGTCATATATCATTTTAGAACTTATAAATAAGGCTTTACCTTAAAATACACTTAAAAAAATCTAAGAGTTTTTTTTATATTCAAAAGTGTTTTTAAGTGTAAAAAATGTTGGTGAAATTTTCACCAAGAAGTATTTTTTTATAAAAACAACACTTCAAAATTATTGGACCAGTAACTTAGATTTATCAATTTACAAACTTTAGTGTAATCCATACATTTTTGAAAATACACCCTTTTCATGAAAATGACTTAAAACGCCAACTTCAACACCCTGTATTTTAACAACAAGTGGTACTAGAACCAAATCCTCCCGGATTATTGTTCTTGCACCGGTACTACCATAGTGCCAAATTTGAGCGAAATCGGAGACAAAAAAATTTTCAGCCGATACACTTGCCGTATTTTGCTTCCTATACATGTTTAATGGAACTTTGTCCATTATTTTTTACCTTTTCCAACATTTCTTTCTCTTTAAGAGACTTATTTAAAATCGGCTTTATATTAAAAGTGCTACTCTATGCACTTCCGCTATTATCCCTGATGAGTGCTTTTAATTTGCTTTAATAATTTTTTTTTCTTAATTTAAAGCAGCTTTTGTTGCACAAGCCTTTTTTCTTGCGCCATCTTTAATAATCTCACAACAAAATTACAGCGTCAATGATGACGTCGACAGCGACGAATGCTGTGCACTTCGACATTTTCAGTGTGCTGCAAGGATACAGATGACGCACATTCACACTCAGATTATGTGGCACACACAAACAAAATGAACACACACAGACACACACTTGCATAAGCGCTTACGTATATAAAATTTATATTTTTGTGTGCTTGCATTGATAAACACACACTTTGCAACAGCAGCAACATCTTCATGTGTATGGCGGAAAGGTCCAAAAAAAAAGTAAAGCGACGGAAAAAAACCAAACCAAAGCAAAAGTTATTGCAAAAATGGCGTCGCTTCCGCTTTATCGCTCTAAAGGGTACGCAAAAGGACAACGCTGATGATTTTGTTTTACTTGTGTGCATTTTTCTTGTGTTTTTTTTTTTAACCTTCCTTTATTTATTTTTCATTTTCACGCAGGATATGAAAATGAAAAATTGCTTGGTATATGATTTTCTTCACATAAATACACACACATGCACGCACAAATACATATGCGTTTGAAGTAAAAAAACGCTTCACTAACGGAAGTGCATTGCGGAACACACTTACATGCACTAAACTAAAAGTGTAGAAGAGACGGCAACGCTTTACTTAACTGAAATTATTGCAAGAAAAAAAAAAAAGAAAAAGTAACCGGAAGTTCAACAACAAACGGCACCCAACACATGTGAATATGTAGCAGTAATGTTAACGTTAGTCTTTGGCAGTGTTACTTATAAATGCAATTTGATTGCTCAAGGTAAAAGGATGCTGTTTTATGGAAATCCTAATAATATTTTGATTAAATTTGTAATAAAATTGCTGGACGAGAACGCAGGAAGTGTTTGCAAATACGTTATTTTAGTAATATTAACATAATTTACTTCCTTCATAGAAGGGATGTAGCATATAATGCAATTTGAGTTGAGAATTAAATATTGTGTCTTTTTAAGTGAAAAACACTAACTCAGAGTTATCCAGCTTTGTGTTTCTGATCCAAGATATTATAACCTTTAATTTGATGAAATCCGCTAAGCCATATTTTTGTCAAAAGATAGTTATTTTTATTATGAAAAAACATAAAAAAGTTTTTCAGACCAAAAAAAAAATGTATTTACTTAACTTCAAATATCTCGAAACTTTAGACGAGCTAAAGACTGGCTATATATGTGATGCTTGCACTAATTCCAAGTTTAATAAAACTTATACCAATCGATAGAGAATTTTCTCCCGAACAACATATCAAGATGGGTTCTCCCGAGGTTTCCCCAAAATTACGTAAATTTGGGCTTAAGGTAAAAAATTCCGATGCTTCCGAATTAAGTAATATTTTTGATAATGTTATACCTATACATGACGTCGATCCAGATGTAAAATATTTTCACAGTATTAAAGTCTGGTTATCGAGCTAGAAGACTTAATTCATATTGGTCCAGAGGAGAGTTTTCTACGCCTTAACTAAAATAGGACTTTCTATGAAACCAGAAACTCTAAGAAATATTTGTTGATACATATCTGATCTTTAGAATGTTGGCTATCATTTAAGTATCACGATGACCTTGGGTTCGCTCAACGGAAAGTCTCCAAAAAAAACATTTTAAAAAAACAATTAAAAATATTTTAATATCTAAAATGAAAGCATCAGGACTCATTTGATGTTGCCAAAAAATGTTAGTTTCAGTATGTGAAGAAACAATTCAAATTGGCAGTGCCATGTTTGAGATATCGGATGTTAAAATTGCTGGGGTAGTTTTCTACACGTGGGCCAATTTTTTTGGATAATTTTGAAGTTTTTTGAAAGCGAAAGTTTTAATAAAAAGTGAGATCGAAAAAATCCTAACATATGTAAAACTCAATAATTTTTAAACGGTTAATCTTAGAGTTTTGATTTTTTTTTTTATTAATTGATAGGTAATATTTTACAAATTACAGAAAAATATAACTTTCATAGTTCTAACCACAATTTATGAACTCGTGGACCTTTTTTGGTAAGCATTCCATTAGAGATTTGATAGTCGTTTCAGACATATTTTTGGAACAGCTTGCCCATCTCCTTTTAAAATCTTCGATATTTTGGGACACCTTTTTTGTGTTCTTTAAGTTTCTTTTCACAAGAGCCCAATATCCTTCCACTGGTCTTAGTTTCAGACAATTTGGAGGATTGACCTCTCTTGGTACAAAAACTATGTTATTACTTTGGTACCACTCCAGAGCTTTCTTGCCGTAGTGACATGTTGCCAAATCAGGCCAAAATTATGTGGACACATTGTGCTCTCTTATGAAAGGAAGGAGTCTTTTTTTCAAACATTCTTTGATGTATATTTCGGTATTTATAGAGCCCACTGTAACAAATAACTTGCTTCTTTTGCCGCAACTGAATATAGCTTTACATACCAGGAATTTTTTAGGAAATTTTTTCTGCTTTTGGATTCTAGATTGTTCTTCGACATTTCCTCGAGCATCAGCAACATAAAAATTTTGACCCGGAAGCTGCGTAACATCTGCCAGTACATACGCTTCCTCGTCCACTATAATTATACAACATGAATATTTTTGTATAAAATTCGATTTTAATTTCCGAGCCCTATTTTTGGCTTCTAAATTTTTTGCAGCATTCCTGTCTGGAACTTTTTGGACTTTGTATATTTTCAAACCTGCATTGGCTTTAACTTTTCGTACCAAATATTTAGAGCACTGGGCTAACCGGGCAGCTTTTCTAGCAGATGTGTTTGGAGATCTTTTAAATATGCTTTCAATTTTCTTGATTTTCGCAATATCATATGGCCCTTGCTTTCTTCCTGAACCAGGTTTCCTATCAATGGCCAAATTCTTTTTAAGCTGTTTCAAAACATAGAAACAGTTTGACGGCAGACCTTCAATTCTTTGGCCAATTTCTTGTAAGACCAATTTGAATTTTTTTGAAATGTTTAATAATTTTAAGACGTACTTCTTTTTATTCACTCATTTTCATCAAACTCACAACAAATCAACATGTTTGTCATTAAAAATTATAACTGACATATTTTTCACAGAAAACTAGATCAAAGGAACTTTTAAATTTTACACCCAAAAACGTATGCTAAAATTTTTTCGATCTCACTCCTTATATTAAAAACGATACCTTAACCAGATTTGTTTGAGATATCATATTAGAATTTTGAGATATTCTTGTTTTAAAGTAAAAAGTAGCTGTGTTTTGAACATTTAGCTTTGAAATGCCCAAAATAGACACTTGGTCGTCTGGTCATGGATAACAGGAACATGAATGGGTTTTGATGAAACTAAATGACATACGTAAAACATAAGACACTTTTTGAAACAATGCAACAGTTTAGTGTAGTCTCTTTTTCCTTATGCCAGGATTTTATACTTGAAAATAAGGACTTTTCATACTAAGTACCCAATATGGCCACTTGGTCACCTGGCCATAGACCACTGGAAAATGAGGGAAATCCAATGAAACTAAATGGAATCTAAAGGACATAAAACAATGTTTTGAACAATGTATCAGTTTGGTGTAGGTTCTTTTTTCTAATGCCAAGATTTTATTCTTGAAAATAAGGACTTTTCATTCTAAGAACTCAGTATGGCCACTTGGTCACATAGCCATGAACCACTGAAAAATGAGTGGATTTCAATGAAACTTAATTGGATCCAAAGATTATAAAACAGTGATTTAAGCAGTGCATCAGTTTAATGTAGTTTCTTTTACCGTATACCAGAATTGTTATCCTTCAAAATAAAGACTTTTCATACTTAGAACCCAATATGGCTATCTGGTTCCCTGGTAATGGACCACTTGAATATGAAAGGATTCCAATGAAGCCAAATGGAAGCCATAGAACATAAAATAGTACTTGAAAAAGTATATCGGTTTAGTGTAGTTTCTGCTTCCTAAAAATAGAATTTTATCTTTAAAATGAGTGGTTATCAGGTGAGTGGGTTCAATTGATAATTTACAACGCCATATCAATGAAACTTTACAATTTTTTCAAATAAACTTGCAAAAAATTCACAAAAACCAATTTTGTTCCGAATTGAGTATATGTATTGGCCAAAGGGATAGAAAACTACCCCAACCGTTACTCGAAAACCGTTTGAGATATCCAAAAAATTCCAACGGATTTTTCATGATTAGATCCGAAGTAGCCTGTGTTCTAAAATTCACAAGTTCACCGGGCCGATATGGATTAAGTTGGATTCAGCAAAGTGCTGACTTCTTGGTTATTAAAATTTCTTAAAAAATTAAAGAATCGATTCCGATATTTACTCGAAAGAGTGGTTTTTTTAGAAGAAAGTTAATCTGTTCTTCCTTGTTCGAAAATTCAGTCGGCGAGTGAGCCGGAAACAGCAGTGCAGATTCTATCCCTGATTTCAATAATGAACACTTTGTCCCATGTATGACAAAACTCTGTTCTAGTATTTTTTTTTTTTTTTTTTTTTTTGAAACATGGTTGAAAATTTCATAACTTAATTTTTTTATATACACTCAACATTTTAATTCTAAGTGTTTTCTCTAAATTGTTAAACCCTCGCGGGTAGCTTATTTTCTACACGATAATGAAATATATGAGCAAGCGCAATGTAAGTAGTAAATGTGTGTGCCGGAAATTGGTTTTCAATACATTTCTGCCATTTTTGTGCGCTTCCTCTGGTTATTTTTGTATACTAGTGTATGCACTTTTTTGTGCTTTTAAACGAAAGCTACATGTATGTAGATAAGAAGTTAAATATTGTATATTTTTGCGTTCAAAATTCTTTCACCACAAATCCTTTTTTAGTATGTTGAGGCTAATGTTTTGAGAATTAGCGCAGATTATTGAGTGTTTGCTATTTAATGCGCAATTTTCTTTTATTTTTGGTTCAATTTCTAGCTCTAAAAATTTTTAATTTTTTTTTTTATATAATTTGCATTTCCTTTTATTGATGAGGTTAGCGGCCACTAACTAAATTTGCATTTTATGATAGAGCACTTATAATTCTATAATATAAATGTGTTACTTAAATTTAAACTTATATCAAACTTAAGTTTTTGACATCTAAACGCTTGCAGCAACTGCTAAAATGCGTCAATTGATAGTTCATCATACGTCATGCTAAGCAAAGAATACATGAAGAGCTTTGTTGTTGTCTTACAATTTCTTTTTCAACATTACGTGCATTTCTGCTTTTCCTTCTTGCTGCCTAAACCCACTTTTATAATAGAAAAATTTGATCACTAAAACGTTCAACTTACTTCAACTAAATAACTTGCGCAAAAAAATGCTTATTATATTTTAAATCGAAAAAATTTACAATAACAAAAAGAATTATTTACAATGGCGCCTTCTCACTGACATTTTTGTCAGTACGCAACAACACACATATTGGCTACAAATTTAGCAGCTTTGCCATCGTTCTTTTTTTTCATGTTCTTATTTTTACGCAACAAAAGTACTTACATACATCCTACGCTACCTCGACTATTTAACTATACTTAGGTATTTTTTTGCGCATTTTTGTTGTTTTTCCATTCTACACTGACACATTCAATAAAAGTTGTAAACTATATAAACGATAGTCTAATGTTTGATCTTTACTGTTGCTGGCTGCAATTTCTTCACACGGTAAGACTAAGAGCACTGACAAAAGTGCTGCTATCCTTACATTATTTAGTTACGTTTAGTGTGTTTTGTTGCTGTCTGCTACTCCTTTGGTCTGCTTCACTTTATGTTAACGTTACGCCAAGAAGCTTATCAAACTAAAAGGATCACATCAATTTCCGTTTTTAACGTTATTTGTTGATGGCAAACAAAATAACACACAACGCAAAAAAAAAAAACAAAAAAAAATATTGTAAAAAAAGTTACCTTATGGGCATTTTCATGCAACTTTTCTAGCAGCCACAATTTAAAACTGTAATTATTCAAGCTCATATGAAAGTTTATAAAATGAAACATTTTTATTAAAGTAAAATTGCATCAAACATGCGCAATTTACCTTACAATGCAAACACCTGTTAATTTGCACGTTATAATTATATGTTACTCATACGTCATGTATAAACACAATAGATTATATAAGTAATTTTCATAGTTTTTTCTTAGCAGCCACATTGCAAATGTAAGTTTTGCTTTAAAGTTGAAGACTATTTGAAAAATTACTATACCTATAACCATCCAAGTCATATCAGTACTGAGATATGAGCGTTGGAAAGTCAAAAATGAAGCATTGTATATTTCTGATTACTCAAGTTGCTCAGTTACCAATTTTAGGGTGACCTTGATGCCTTGATGATCGCTTAGATATGGTTGGAAATATTAAGGTTTTTTCTGGCAATTTAATTTAAAATTCAAAATCTCATCTCAGATGCAATATAACTCGAAACTATTTTAACTATTTTGTTCAAACTTAACTCTTCTAAAATAAAATGAATTCCAGGCGTTGGCCGCTGCTGCTGAAATAAAATCTACAGTTGTGAATTTAAACAAAAATTTTTTTTTTTTTTTTTTTTTTCAAATTTGTGTGACATTCACTTGAGTATGAAATTGCCCGAAAGTTAAAATAATAATAGTTTTTTCGATGAACTTGAGTGGTTGCCTTCTTACGTGTTGGCCACTCCTTAGAACTCCTTTATTTTAGTTTATTTTATTGAAGTAGCGTAACTTAGTACAACGTAAAGTATATGAGGAAGCAAAGAAGAAAGCAAATGTGAACATTAAAATGGTATTGGGCAAAAAAAAAAAAAACAGGAGCATAAAGTGTAGTGGCTTCTTTTTATTTGCAGTACATACTTTAGTTTATTTGCGCGGATGTTGTTAAATGTTTGACAGTGTATTTTGTATGTTTTTCGCTGTTGATTGTGTATGTGTGGGGTGCGTAGGCATGCGTGCAATTTAGTTCATCAAATTAAAGTATTTTTCAATGTTTTTTATGATTTTTTCAAATTTTTTCTAATTACTATTGCATTTTGAAAAGAAAATTTAAAAAAAAAATAATTTATATATTAAATCGCAAGACAAAAATCTGTCCTACCTTTTTTACTATGCTAGAAATGATGCATGACTTTGAGTAATATACCATTAGAAAGGTATTTGTGTGTAAATGTGCACAAAGTATAAATTATTTTAATATTTTGCCACTAAGCCAGCTAAAATTACATGAAAATTTTTCAATACTTACAACGACAAAATACGCGGTCACAACGAGCTGAAAAGAGGATTCGGCACAATGAGACACTCACTTCAGGCTTTTTGTTTTCTTTTCGTTTCATATTTGTCATTGTACCAGTGATGATAAATGAGTTTTTCTATTTTGTACCAAATACCAAAAAAGTACTAAAACTGTCAAAAAAGTACCAAAAGTATTCAATAAAATTGTGATCAAATTTTGAGTGCTGGGCGATTCTAGTACGCTTAAATTGCTGCTAAAAAATTAAAGCATCCATGTTAGGCACAACAAAATGTACAATAGCTTAGCTTCGGTGCCAAAAATGCATCATGTGTTTTCATAGTTTTGGTAAATATTTTCTTGCTTTATGTTTATAATACAATTTCGTTAAGGGCCACTACTACGATGCTGCAGAAGAATTAAATTACAGCGCATAGTTTCTAAAAATTGTACCTTCAAGTCCTCTGTAAAAAAAAAAATCCAAACCTTATGTAATACCGTGTGAAACTTCCATTTTTTGCAAATGCTAGAAAATAGCATATTGGCTGAATTATTCTAATTTTACTATTAGGACTTATTTGTAGATGCTGTTTTGGTTGCATTGTAATGCGTCTAGAAATTACCAATGAGAAAGGCCAGCATTATCCCAACAAGTTCAATTCAAGCAGTCCTCACATTCCACATTGTATCTTTGTTCTAAGTTTCTCGAAAAAGAGTCAAATTCTAGTGAATGCGAGTAAGCATAACTGAATGTATACCAGGGGCCAGCACAAGATATCTTGAAATATAGTGTACTTTTCTTGATAATTATCTTGGTAAATATCCAAAAAAAAAAAGATCCAATGACAAATAACCAAAAAAAAAACATCCAAAAAAACACCCAAAATAAAAACATCTAAACAACAAACATCCAAAAATAAACATCCAAATATGAAAACATCCATAAATAAAAACACCCAAAAAAAAAACATTAAAAAACATCTCAATATAAACATCAAAAAAAACAAACCTCCAAAAATAAATATTCCAATAAAAACATAAAAATATCCAAAAATAAAAACATCCAAAAAAAAAACAACCAAAAAACACATCCAAAAATAAAAACATCCAAAAAAAAACATCCAAAGAAAGACATCCGAAAATAAAAACATCCGAAGAAAAACATCCAAAAATAAAAACACCAAAAAAAAAAAATATCCAAAAATAAAAACATCTAAAAAACAACATCCAAAAATAAAATTATCCAAAAAAGCATCCAAAGAGAAACATCCAAAAATAAAAACACTTTATTTTGTAAAAACAAAAACTTCATGTCCTAAGCAAAATTCCGCTTGCTATTTCCCAAAGAATGACGTAAGCTTTGAATAGTCCTCATTTCTTTCCATAGTATGGGATTTTCAAGCATTTGCAAACAGCCTCCTGGAGTAAAGCCATACTTAATAATCTGCGGAAAAATTTTACTAATGAATATTTATAGGTACGATCGTGGGGTCTGCACAAGATATCTTGTTTGAGTTTCAAGACATTTTGTTTCAAGTTACTTGACACTATTTATCAAATACTTCAGTTCAGTGTCGTATGCTAATGTCTCGATGTTACTTGCACATGAAAGAAGAAAAATTAAGTACTCCAAAAACCTGTATTATTTGATTTGCTTCAGTTCAGTTTACTGTATGTGCTGTAGTACTAAAAGTAGCGCTCTCTTATTTGTGCCTTTTTGTTTTTTGTTTATGCTTTCTTTTTCTCTCTCTCTCGAAAATGTATGAAAGCTACTATGGTCCAGAGTTACCAGAGCAGTTCAGTTTTCAAGCTTAACCGTATCATAAATTTTACTGTAATTTTTCTAGTTGCATGTTTTACACTGAACTGAAGTATTTGTTTATAAAACCTTCAGTACACTGAAGTAAGCACTAGTTAGAATCAAGTTTTCTTTTTGACACTGATAAAACGCTTTAGTGTACTTCAGTGTCAAACCGAAATAAATGAATGATAAAGATTGGAATCTTGAATTTTTTGAATTAAATACTCGAGTTCAGTATAATATGTGCGATTAAAATAAATTTACAATGCATTGTGCTGGCCCCTGTTAAAATCAGAAAATACTTTAAGAAAACTTTGCTCATTAGTGCTTTGGTGAAATATTTAAGAAGACAGATGCAAAAGAGCATCGTTTGGCCTTATGATACAAAATTACAATACTTCAGATTTTATGTCAAAGAAAAGTTGTTGTGCTTTGAAAATTTCCAAATACGCTTTGCCTTAGATATTGAAACTAAATTCTCCTAGTTCTTTAAGCATAACCTCAAATTCATCCTACTGAAGCAGTGGATGCTCAAGTAAGTACTTTTCATTTGTAATCCGAAAAAGGTACAAAACGGTGTTTTGTATGCTTTTGTCCTCTGCCAGCTTAAGACGAAAGATGACAGTAATCAAAACATACCGGCATAATATCCTTTGATTACAAATGGGAAATGAAAAAATTGCATGAATTGCAAAAAATTTGAAATTCTAACAACGGATTGTTATTGAAGGAATTCATTTCGCTTACAACACTGCGAGTATTTTGCGTTATTACATATAACAATGGCATAAATTTCTTTTGTATTGTATACTATTGTAATACAATAGTTGTTATTGGCAACACTGGCAACTTAAATTTTCGTTTTTGTCCCTTTTTTGCAATTTTTGATTCTTTTTGCTTATGCCCTCCGCACACACTCATAGGTACCGCACACATATTGATTGCTGTGTTGCCCTCACTTCCGGTGTTGCTTTGATTTCCTTTAACATTTCAGTTTCATTTCATTTTCTGAGCGCTCTCGTTGCTATTATGAAGATTATTTCGTTTATTGTTATTATTATTATTTTTTATTTTGATTTTTCTATACAATTTATATATAATTTTTTTTTTCCATTTATTTATTTTTATTATTTTGATTTTCAAAGCATCCGCTTTTTTATTTTCATCATCAAACGGGCAACATTGGCACAAAAAAGAAAAAATAAAAATCCGCAAAACTTGAATGACAAAGAAAGAAATAAAATTTTGTAAAGCAAAGAAGTATAAATAAATGCGATTTCTTATTTATTTATGTAAGCGCTGTTTTTGTGCCCCAATCTCCCCTTCAACACTTTATTGTTGTGTTACTTGCATATTCTTTTCTCTACTGGCGCACATTTTTGTTTGGGGCAAAATAATTTTAGTGGAATTTTCATTGAAATTCGACAGCACTTTGTACAGAAAAAAAAAACACTACCATTGTCTGCAGCAAACAGTACGCGCTAGAAAGTATGCTAAAAAAATTGCGCGGGCAAAGCCGTGATTATGTCCTTAACTTGTGAAATACGAAAATGACTTCCTTTTGTAATAAAATGCAGAAGCGTTCAATTAGAAACTATTAAAAGAGTACGGATATTCCTTTCATTTTTCTTCTTCTTACATTTTCTCAAAAGTTTATATTACGCGAGAAATGGCAACATTACAATGTTACCAACACTGTAATGAACTCGGAATTTTGCTCCATCGAGCTTGCGTTGAGGTGAGAGGTAGCGGCAGCACGTTCTTGCAAAGGCTTCGCTCGCCGGACGGGGTGGGGTTCTTGCTACTTCACCTGCACTCCAATTACACAAGATATAACGTGCTTAGGTAGATAAAAGAGACAAGGGGAGAGAAGGTGGGGAACTAAAACTCGGACGGACAAAGATCTATTGACTCTACGAAACAGACTTACCGGAAAACTCTGATATGCATATTGGAAGGACAGTTGTTAGTCCTTCTTGCCCATTACCCAACCATGTTACCAATATTTCCTACGAATTTCTTGGCAACCCCAAAAATACACAACATAATCGATTAAGCTTACATTAGGCTACATAGCTTTTGTTTATTCCGAATTCATATTAATTATACTAAACAAAATTTCATTTTTAAATTCTAAATGTTAATTTTAACATGGCAACGTTTGGTATTTTGTTTAAATGGTAAGATAATTTTACATCAATTTTCAACAAAAAAAATTTAAGAAATCAAGAAAACAAAAGTCAAAACCACTTTTAAAATTCTTTGTCCATGAGTGTTAAATTACCACAATGGATACTTCGAAAACTAAATTATACTCAAAAATTTGTTAGCCGAAATACTGGCTGCAAAAAGTGCCGAGAAAATTTTATAGGAAAAAAAAAAGTTAGTTTGTGTTCATCAGTGTAAATTTACACTTTGACAATTTTGAACTTAAATTATAAGCGAAAGTTTTAGTCCCAAAATATTGAAAAAATTTAGGAAAAAATCTGTGTTCAAACTTTGTCTTTTAGTGTAAAGTGACACACATGTATATATGTATATTCAAGAGAGCAAAATTAAGCATAGGTAAAGGGAAAAAACTTACGTTGTATATACTGCAGACGAAGAAGGCCTCCAACGCTGGTTTTCTGTAAACAACAAAAGTTATATGTATGTTTCCTGCCCTTATATACTTTTATTTTTTTTAAATTAACTTTATGCTTTTCCCACTAATTTAGATTATATTTCCTTTAGTTTTCCACTTAAGCTTTTCTTTATTTACGTCTGTTATTTTACTAACCTTTTCCACTTTTTTAGTATTTTTGTTTTTCTTTTCTTTTTCGTATTTCACTTTTGTTTTTCAGATTTCTTTTACACATATGTATCTATATTCTAAGATTCTTTAATTTTCTTTTTTTTTCTATTTGTTTTCCTTCTTTTTAATGTTTTTAAACTTTTAATCCAAAATATAATGATCTATACGCTAAGTTTAAACCGATTGACTGATACAAATGTCATCAGTGATCTCTTTGCAGATTGTGCAGACATGGATAACTGTTTGCCAACTCTAACTAGAGATGTACACTAAACTGTCGGCATACTACTTTAGTTTTATGTACTTAATAATGATAAAATTTTCAAGTATAACAAATATGTAAAATTTTTTCGTTACTTCAATTTATATTCTATTTTTAAGTAATGTAAAATAACTCTCTAAATGTTTTCAAGTAACTTTTAAGTACTTTAGGTATCTTTTAAGTGCTTTAGAGTAACTTTAACCCGTATATTTAAAATCATATTATACCAATTAATGGATGAAACCCTTGTAGCGAACGGTGGCTTCGTGTAATGCCAACTTTTGTAGATCCTCTCAGGTGTTAAAGATGTTGCAAGTCGATTTTGTGGGAAATTCGAGACTCTTTTGACAATGTGGTGTATGGAAAAAATGTCCAACTATGTAATGGCCAAAATAACCGGTACAAACTAATGATGACCAAACTGAGGTGACACTTCTTTATGCCAATTGTACTATTTTTACAAGTTCTTTTATACTTCACAGCTATTTTTGACTTTTAATTATATTCTATGCTGTGCACATGTACACTTCTTGAAGTTTTTGATTAGAGAGACCATTCGCCGGAAGGAAGTATCGTACCAAAAAAAAAATGTTTTCTCTAAAATTCGATAATTCGATCATCACTACTTTTCTGACATCTGCTGGCAGGTAGTGTAAGTAGGTTACAGTAATTGCTTGAAGATCAGCAAATACAGTAAACTACTTTATGAGTTTTTAAAGCAATGTAAACCTTATTTTACACGAAATTTCTATATTCTAGTATAGAATTCGTAAAATGAAATTTATTGAAATTGATGACAGCAAATAGTATACGTAGTGAAAAAAAATTAAAGAGAAAAGTTGGTATTTGCAAAATCCAAGAAAATGAAAGCAAAACCGTCACAAAGCAGATGATTTTGAAATTTATTTAAAGTGAAAAATAATCTGGAAAACGGTGTTTGATTTTGCTCTAGCTTGCGGATTTTTGTATATCCTTTGCATGATAAACTCCAGCTTTTTTCCCATCGAAATCAGCTAATTCGTAATAACTATTTCCAATTTTATTTACCACTTTTGACTTTAAAAATTTAGGTGCAAGTTTCGCATTGAATTTTGCTAACTTATTGCTCTGAGCAAAATTTCTACGATATACCTCTTCTCCTAAAGCGAAGCTTATTGGTCTTGATCTCAAGTTGTAAACCTTTCTGTTCACTTCGTAGGCTTTTTCTAAATTCGTTTTAACCTTATCTCTAATAAGTTTTAGCTTATCAGAATTTTCAAGAATGTTTTCACCCTCATCTTCAAGCTGTAACTTCCTAAGCAGTTCATAGTGATCAGCGTGCACAATCATTTGTTGTCCAAATAGAACATGATATGGCGAAAAACCTATGGAGCTGTGAAAAGAACTTCTAAGTGAAACTGCAATTTGACTCAAGTGAACATCCCATAATCGCTGATCTGCAGCTAAATATGAACGAATTGCAGCAATGATTGAGCGGTTTACTCGCTCCGAGGAGTTTGATTGCGGCGAATAAATTGCAGTCAACATATGCCTTATACCATACTTGGTAAGAAATTGAGAAAACTGTGTAGAACGAAATTGCGAACCATTGTCGGTAATCACCACTTCGGGGACTCCAAAAATATGGAAAACATTTTCTTCTAAAAATTCAATTATAGCCGTAGTTGTAAATTTTCGCAACGCTTTTACCAAGGGAAATTTGGTCAAGTGGTCAAGGACTATAAAAATTCCCACATTACCAGATTTTGACCTTGGATAAGGGCCAAGAAAATCCATGTAAAGCCGTTGAAATGGACGTGAAGACTTTGCTCGCTCACCCATAGGTGGTCTTAATACAACGTTTGGTGCTTTGCACTGACGACAGGTTTCACATTTCGATACAAACTCTTTAACATCTTTTACCATCTGAGGCCAGAAAAAATTCAAGCGTAATTTTGCAAGAGTTTTTCCAATGCCACCATGTGCAGACATTGGAGGGGTATGAGCGCTTTCAACCACGCAAGAGGCGAGTCCCGATGGGATCCACAACTTCCATGGTGAAGCCTCTGAAATTCCACGATCGAATTCTGTTCTTTTATAAATAAAACCATCTACAACCTTGAGGTCAGGCAGATGTGACTGATTTTCAAGAATATGCTTTTGCAGCTGTTTGTATTCTACGAAAGAGAAATGTGGTGAGTTGAGATCCACTGAAGGCATAACCAAATCTACACTTTGAATTTCACTTGAAGGTAAGCGCGAAAGAGCATCGGGGACAATGTGAAGACTACCCTTACGGTGTTCAATTGTAAAATTGAAACCCTGAAGTTTTAGGGACCACCGCGCAAGACGGCCATTTAAGTCAGGTTGGCGCATCAGCCATTTAAGGCTTGCATGGTCCGTTATAACCTTAAATTGGTGACCTTCTACATATTCCCTAAACTTTTCGATACTCAAAACCGCAGCAAAGCACTCTAACTCTGTAATGGAGTAATTTTGCTGTGCTCGATTAAGCTTGCGCGAAAAGAACGCTATAGGTCGTTCTAAGCCATCATCGTCTTCTTGGGCCAAAACCCCACCAACGCCAGTCTTACAAGCGTCACAAGAAATAACAAATGGTTTGTCAAAATCAGGAGTAATTAACACAGGAGCAGCGGTTAGAAGTTCTTTTACCTGCTCAAAAGCTGATTGCGCCTCAGGTGTCCATTTAAAAATATTTTTCTTTTTCGTCAATTCTGTTAGGGGTGTTGTCAAGGCTGCATAGTTGTCTAAAAAGCGACGATACCAGCCAACTAGACCCAGAAAGCTCTGAACGTCCCTCACTTTTGTTGGAACCGAAATATTTTTTATGGCCGACACTTTTTCAGGATCTGGTTTGATGCAACCATTTCCCACAATAAATCCTAGATAACGCACTTCTTTCAAACACCATTTGCATTTTTTAATATTTAGCGTTAAGCCTGCTTTGCGCAACAATTGTGCTACTTCATATAATAATTTCATATGCTCATCAAAGCTACTACTAACTAAAAGCAAATCGTCTAAATATACAAAGACTTGATTCTTCATAGTTGGCGGTATGATTGCATCCATGAGACGACACATCGTCTGCGGTGCATTTGTCAATCCGAAAGGCATAACCTTGAAGCGGTACAAAGGACGATTTGGGACAGTAAACGCAGTCATATCACGGCAATTTTCTGCAAGGCTTATTTGCCAAAACGCATGCTTAAGATCAAGTGAAGTGATAAATTCTGCCTTAGGCAATCTTGAAAGTATGCCATTTATTTTAGGCTGCGGATATGCATCCTTAATTGTAACGCTGTTAAGCTTACGAGAATCTAGACAAAGCCTAAGCTTGTCCTCTTTTTGCACTAAAGTCACTGGACTACTCCAAGGACAGTTAGGAGGTGCAGGTTCAATAACGCCGAGCTCGAGCATATTATCAATCTCTGCGTGCAGTTTTTTCTCAATTGCAGGTGAGATTGAAAAATATCTTTGTTTTATGGGTCTAGCACCCGATTCTATTTCAATTGTATGCTCAAGGACGCTAGTCTTACCTAACCCTTCCTTCTCAAAGTTAGGAAACAATGCAAGCATTTTACTTAAACGCAGTTTTTGCTGTGCGCTTAAAAAGTTTGTCACTATCGGTTGCTTCAATTCATCGACATTCATATTACACAAAATCAGATCGACTAAGCCAAAGGTATGCCAAAAGTCAATGCCAAGGTACACATCTTGCTTCAAATCTGGTATAATAAATAAATTAACCAATTTCGTTTGCCCACGAAAAGTTATTTCAGTAGACACACTACCAACAATTTTATATTTGTGACCACCGGCCGTTTCAACAACACTTGCAATTTTCTTGTATGGAATATTTTTGCTTAAAAATTCAGCTGCTGCTGATCCACTTATACAAGAAATCGAAGCACCAGAGTCTAATAGAGCTCCTAATTTCATTCCGAAAATTTCAACTTGCAAATATGGTCTTAGATCGTCATTTACTTTAGTTAAAGAAGCTATGCATTTTTTCAAAATTAAATTTTCAGTTTTAATACGAGAATAATAGTTACGAATACGTCTTGAGTTTCGTTTTACTTTCTTACAAACATTATGAGGGATAATAAATTTTAAAGCTTCGCAAAAAATTCGTTTACGAGCAATTTCATAAGCCTTTAGACGCTCATGATAAGGCTTTAAAGGATAAAGAATGGGTTTAATGCTATTTTCATTTTTAGAAATGTTTAACGTTTGTGTGGAAGCAGTGGCAGTTAAATTTTTATTTGCTTCTATTGTTGTCTCGAGCGCAAGCTGGTGTTGGTGCTGCTGCTCGCTTTGGAGTTTCCCTGTTGACATTTCTCACATTGAGGCTTATAAACATTAGGAAGACCACAACCAAAACAGAAAACAGATCTTTCTTCCATGCAATCTACGTACCTATGGCCATCCTGTCTACAGTTCCAACAGTTTAAAACTCTTTCATTTTTGTCTGTTCCCTCTTTTCTTTTCCTAATTTCATTAATTTCTTCACTCAACTTATCGTTTTCAAAATACTCACATTCCGCGTCAACTTCACTAATTTGTTTTTTAAATCCCTTTTGTGCCTGATCAAGTTCTTTACTTAATGCTTCTCTACGTAGCACTAATTGACGTAATTCAGACATGGTATCAATCCTGAGATAAAACAATTCTTTACGGATATGTGGTCGTACATTTCTTCTCAAAATCTCCACTAATTCGCTTTCGCGTATAGGTACTCTTAACCTGTCACATATATGCAAAACTTCGGAATAGAAATCCTCAAAGCTTTCACCAAAATTTTGTTTGCGTTCTCTAATCAGTTCGCGTACATCAATATCAGATAAATGATCATTAAAATGCGCTTTCAAATCGCAACAAAGAGCAGACCAATTAACAATACGAACAGTTTGCCGATAACGCCAGTACCAATCTTTTGCTTTCCCAGTGAATAAAAGATGGCTGTGTTCACTAAGAAGATTAAAGTTACCAGACAAATTGTCCATAGCTAAAGCATTAACCATGTAAATGAACTTTTCTACTGGGATTCCAGTTGCAGAACCACTAAAAGTTAAATGCCAACTGTTTATTAAATTAGCAACTTTACTACTATTTGAAATCACGCTTAGAGAATTTCTCTCAAAATTGGCGTTTGAGTTCGGAATTGATGGGTGGTTACGATCATTATTTTGGGCTTGGAATGGATCCAGAGAAGGCTGATCGATATTCGGTTGATTCAATGGAGGAAACATTTGTCTAGGCCACTCCGGTTCTCTTACGCTTAACGAAGCTAATTGCTGAGCCATTAGAGACATTGTCTCTTGCATTCTAGAGAATTCACTATGAATTCTATTTTCAAGCTGAGAAAAAATTCTATTTTCCATATCCGATTCTACATTGGGTGCTGGAATGTCACCTACACTGGCAGCTCCGCTAAAAATATCTAGAGGCGGTCTGTCGTTGTTCATGATCGGAGGAAAAGATAAATTTCTATTTGTATTGGCAGAAGCGTTTCGCTTTTGTTTGTTAGATAGAAGGATTCTGTCGGTAGGCTTTGGAATTGCACCTGTATTTTGACTCATAGTTGGAAACTGAAAAGGCAGCAAACTTGTCTTAGTAACAGAACTTCTACAATGTGGACAAGTTGGAGATGTTTTAAGCCAATCTAAAATACAAATTTTATGGAAAATATGCTTGCAACGAGTTATAACTGCAGCTGTATTTTCAAAAGGCTGACGACAAATCGTACAAATATTGGTATCACTCATACTACTAAAAATCGTGTAAGTAAATATGAAAGCAGTATTCAAATGAAAGTTCAGAATATTCAGTTTAAAGAAATAATGGAAAATGGTGTTTCAAAACAAACACTATTTTTAAAAATTATCCAAAATTAATTAAACTCAAAATTTCTGTCAGGTAAACAGGCTAGGTAAACAAAAAAAAATGTATGCAAGTGTATGCTAAAATAAAGATATCCGAAATTTTATGAAAAATAAAAATTTAAGAATAGCAATGATTGTTCTCGATAAGATATTGTGTACTAATTGAACCCACTAAGCTTAAGTTCAAGTTTTAGCAAACTTTTCTGTAACAATATTGAAAATTTAGTAACCTAATTTTGTGTAAGCCAAACCAATTGATGTTGAAAAATATGCATGTCAAACTTAACAGTAATACAAAATTTAAAGTCTTGAAACCATTTACTCTTTCTTATTGTTGTGCTATTCAAATTCGCATTAAACTTTTAATTCGGACGAAATAACCAGCAAAACCTTAGCATAAGTCTTCGTAATCCAGGTATTAAAAGTTTCAGCCAAAGCACGAAAGTAAATCATTTCAAGAAAGTTGCAAAAAGTATTTTGAAGGTAATGCAAGAATCTGAGAATTATTTTCACAATCGGTACGGTTTAATTGTTATAACACTATTAAATCCATAAATCCAGAAAGTTAGAATAAAGTCAAAATCTTACAACTACAAAAAGGAAAATTTAAGTGGAACATATGAAAATGGAAAGACAAAGATGTTAAATTATGTCAGAATTTATGCCATTATCATATCGAGCCCCACGTTGGGCGCCACTTTTGTAATGAACTCGGAATTTTGCTCCATCGAGCTTGCGTTGAGGTGAGAGGTAGCGGCAGCACGTTCTTGCAAAGGCTTCGCTCGCCGGACGGGGTGGGGTTCTTGCTACTTCACCTGCACTCCAATTACACAAGATATAACGTGCTTAGGTAGATAAAAGAGACAAGGGGAGAGAAGGTGGGGAACTAAAACTCGGACGGACAAAGATCTATTGACTCTACGAAACAGACTTACCGGAAAACTCTGATATGCATATTGGAAGGACAGTTGTTAGTCCTTCTTGCCCATTACCCAACCATGTTACCAATATTTCCTACGAATTTCTTGGCAACCCCAAAAATACACAACATAATCGATTAAGCTTACATTAGGCTACATAGCTTTTGTTTATTCCGAATTCATATTAATTATACTAAACAAAATTTCATTTTTAAATTCTAAATGTTAATTTTAACATGGCAACGTTTGGTATTTTGTTTAAATGGTAAGATAATTTTACATCAATTTTCAACAAAAAAAATTTAAGAAATCAAGAAAACAAAAGTCAAAACCACTTTTAAAATTCTTTGTCCATGAGTGTTAAATTACCACAATGGATACTTCGAAAACTAAATTATACTCAAAAATTTGTTAGCCGAAATACTGGCTGCAAAAAGTGCCGAGAAAATTTTATAGGAAAAAAAAAAGTTAGTTTGTGTTCATCAGTGTAAATTTACACTTTGACAATTTTGAACTTAAATTATAAGCGAAAGTTTTAGTCCCAAAATATTGAAAAAATTTAGGAAAAAATCTGTGTTCAAACTTTGTCTTTTAGTGTAAAGTGACACACATGTATATATGTATATTCAAGAGAGCAAAATTAAGCATAGGTAAAGGGAAAAAACTTACGTTGTATATACTGCAGACGAAGAAGGCCTCCAACGCTGGTTTTCTGTAAACAACAAAAGTTATATGTATGTTTCCTGCCCTTATATACTTTTATTTTTTTTAAATTAACTTTATGCTTTTCCCACTAATTTAGATTATATTTCCTTTAGTTTTCCACTTAAGCTTTTCTTTATTTACGTCTGTTATTTTACTAACCTTTTCCACTTTTTTAGTATTTTTGTTTTTCTTTTCTTTTTCGTATTTCACTTTTGTTTTTCAGATTTCTTTTACACATATGTATCTATATTCTAAGATTCTTTAATTTTCTTTTTTTTTCTATTTGTTTTCCTTCTTTTTAATGTTTTTAAACTTTTAATCCAAAATATAATGATCTATACGCTAAGTTTAAACCGATTGACTGATACAAATGTCATCAGTGATCTCTTTGCAGATTGTGCAGACATGGATAACTGTTTGCCAACTCTAACTAGAGATGTACACTAAACTGTCGGCATACTACTTTAGTTTTATGTACTTAATAATGATAAAATTTTCAAGTATAACAAATATGTAAAATTTTTTCGTTACTTCAATTTATATTCTATTTTTAAGTAATGTAAAATAACTCTCTAAATGTTTTCAAGTAACTTTTAAGTACTTTAGGTATCTTTTAAGTGCTTTAGAGTAACTTTAACCCGTATATTTAAAATCATATTATACCAATTAATGGATGAAACCCTTGTAGCGAACGGTGGCTTCGTGTAATGCCAACTTTTGTAGATCCTCTCAGGTGTTAAAGATGTTGCAAGTCGATTTTGTGGGAAATTCGAGACTCTTTTGACAATGTGGTGTATGGAAAAAATGTCCAACTATGTAATGGCCAAAATAACCGGTACAAACTAATGATGACCAAACTGAGGTGACACTTCTTTATGCCAATTGTACTATTTTTACAAGTTCTTTTATACTTCACAGCTATTTTTGACTTTTAATTATATTCTATGCTGTGCACATGTACACTTCTTGAAGTTTTTGATTAGAGAGACCATTCGCCGGAAGGAAGTATCGTACCAAAAAAAAAATGTTTTCTCTAAAATTCGATAATTCGATCATCACTACTTTTCTGACATCTGCTGGCAGGTAGTGTAAGTAGGTTACAGTAATTGCTTGAAGATCAGCAAATACAGTAAACTACTTTATGAGTTTTTAAAGCAATGTAAACCTTATTTTACACGAAATTTCTATATTCTAGTATAGAATTCGTAAAATGAAATTTATTGAAATTGATGACAGCAAATAGTATACGTAGTGAAAAAAAATTAAAGAGAAAAGTTGGTATTTGCAAAATCCAAGAAAATGAAAGCAAAACCGTCACAACACACACATATCCGAACCCATCTACAGTTCGTGTAAGCTTACGAGAGAGAGAGCGAAAGATGTCACATAGACGTCGCGTCGTTGTTAAAGAAATAAATATACAATTTTAAAAGACACAAAAGTTAAGCAACTTGAAGGAAGGAAGCTGCTAGGAAGCAGCAATTGCTTGTTAAAGGATATGCGCTAGCGAAGAAAATTTAAGCGAGTGCAATTTAATGTTAACGGAAATGTACAGAATAAAATATTTTTGTTTATTTTTTTTCCTTTTAATTTTTTGCTAGAAATTTTAATGAAATTGTTTCGAATTTGTTTGTTTGTCAGACGCCAAGTCATTCTGCAGCAAAAGGAATGAAAAATGAAAAAAATATGTTGCATATTTAAAGAAATTCATATAGTTTTTATTAGAAAATTTTTGCTGTTATTTTGAAAAGATATAAAGGACATTAAAATGCAACTAATCGAAAATTTTCCAATATGAAACTCTCAATATTAATTCATTAGTGTCAGTAAGTATTTTTTGACTTGTTTTTAGTAAAATTTCTCAAAAATGAGCCAGAATAGTACTAACCCATATATTGATGTGCAAATTTAAAAATAAAATTTGTAAATGAGTTTTTTTAGGTGGCAACTTAGGCTGCCAATGGCCACTTACTGTATCAATAGCACTAACAATATTCAACGAAAAAATCTGAATGAGATTTCGATAACTCTTTTTGACAAATTTTTTTATTTTTTTACTATTATTTGAAAGCTCTGGATTGCACTGCACTACTACTTTTTTCTTAACCATAATGTGAAGAAGAGTGAGTCCCGTAAGCATGCCTAGGGCTACTATTGGGCACGTTCTTAGTGCCCCTGTGACACCCAATCAGCCTATTCTGTATATCGTGCTTAGTTCTTTCTGAGCCTTTACTTGGTCTACCTTTGGCCACCATGCTAATGAAGCATAAGTGATCATTGGTACAGTGATGGTTTTGTAAGACCATGCCATCATTTTTGGCCGTAGTTCCTTTCTTTTACTACACAGATTTGGCAAGCATATGTTATTCTTAAGGCTTTATTTATTATGTATAAAAGATGACTGTTCCAAGTTTCACTTTGATCCAGGACTACTCCTAAATATTTCATCTCCTCGAAAACCGTTAGCTCCTAGCTTAAAGTTTCTTGGTTAAGCTTCCTAATCCGGGTGACCAGTGTGGTCTTACTAGGGTTAAATTTGAGCTAGTTGCATTTGTTAAGTTACGGTGGAGTCAAACCTGCCTCTAACCATAATAGTCAGCAAAGCCTTGGACCTTGACTTTGCGATCATCGAGAATTTCTAGTAATTTGTCGGTGACAAGTATCCATAAAAGCGGTGACAGTGCGCCTCCCAGAGGCATACTTTAGTTGTCCTCACAGTTAGTCTTTCTATACCCGCTTCATAGGTGACTGTCCTGTTTTTAAGCATATTGAGGACCCAATCAATGATCTTTTCGGGTATTTCCTTTCTAATTAATGCTTCCTCAATTGACTTAATTGTTGTGTTGTCAAAGGGTCCCTGTATGTCAATGGATGAACAGAGGGCCATTTTCATGTCCCCCAAAGTCTTTTTGATTTTGGTCGTGAGGCAAAGTATATCGATTTCAGTTGATTTACCTTCTTGGTAAGCATATTGTTCAGGATGTAGAGGTGCGGCCACAAGGTACACACCTCTGAGATACTGATCTAAAATTTTTTCCATTGTTTTAAGAAGAAATAAGGTCAGACTTATAGGTCAATAGGCTTTGGGCGTGTGCTCCGCCTTTTTTGCTGCTTTAGAAATGAAAACAACTCAGGTTTTAGTTTAATCTTTAGGCACTTTTCCTAGTTCTAGGCTTAGTCTGAAGATATTAATAAGAATGGGTGTCAGCATATCAATACCATTCTGCTGTAGACAAGGTTGAATATTGTCTGCCCCAGGAGACTGAAATTTGCTAAAAGTGGAGACTGTCTATTTAACTTTGTCAATGTTAAAAATTTTACGGGCTAAGAAGAGGTTTCGTCTAATTGCAAGACTCTTCGCTCCTAACATAGCCTGGGAAGTGTATGTCCAGAAGTAGCTGTCCAGTTTCTTTCAGGCTTTCTGTATAATCCCGGCAGTTTGAACATAAAATATGTCACGAGGAGATCAAATATTATAGATTCAATGGTGTGCATTGGACTTTTTTTTTGTCTGTAAGGCGGTACAGTCTAATGATCACATCATCTGTGTAATAGCGCACTTTGGGTGCTAGCAGTGTGTAATTTTTGCTTATGGTTGAAGACTAAACTTTTATACATTGATATCAAACTCGCTTAAGTTGTGCTTTGTCTGTTTCGGATGAAAGACGGCTTGTCGTGACTCATCTCATCTCTTGTTCATGCAATATTTTTGTGAACACAATTTTAATTAATTTTTTTTTTTTTTCATTTCAGATTGTCACTTTAAAAAGTAAGTTAACAAATATTTAAATGAACTAATTCTATATTAAATTTCTTGCATATTCCTTTATTTATTTATTTTTTTGAAAGACTCTGGAATATGCTTACATATCGCTTGTGTTATTTTATCATACGTATGCGGTGACTCCAAAAAAATCACAGTGACAACAGCGAGAGCAAGCAATGATGTATTGTTATCTTATTTGTATTGCACTCTTGGAAAAAATGCACTGCTGCTGTTGATTTTTCCACTTAAAAGATAGACTACAAGACTGCTGATTTAAATTGTTGCTGATGACAACATCATCATCATCTTCAATTTCTGCAAGCTTTAAAGGCAACTTCAGTGATTCTCATTACTTTCGAAAGAATGTTTCTTTCGAGTTTGTTTTTCGGAATTACTTTTTTCTTCAGTTTTCTACACAAACATTTATTCTACATATTTTCATATACTTCAGTCTTTTTATCTTAACAGCACTACGCGACCTTTATCTTAAATTGAACTCAATGTTAACTGTGCTAAAAAATATGAAAATAAAAAAATTTGATAAGTAGAAAACTCGTAGAAACTTTTTATTTTTGTACACTAAGGTGGCATTTCGAAATAAGATTACTGCCACTAACAATTATATACATTTTGTTAGTTCAAAGTCGTGTTGTCCTGACATTCTCCTTTCTAAGCAAAAAAACTAAACAATCCAGCGCTTACATGCATCACTAACGATTTTTAAGTTGCAAATTTTGTGGATTTTGTATGACTTCAGGTTCAAAAATAATTCTATCAAATATTCTAATATATCAAATCTGCGAATTCTATAGTTGTCACTAAATTGAGAGTACTTAATATTCTTAAAAAAATTAACCCTAAAATTAACAATTTTCCTTGCAAATAATGACACGTATGACATTTTACTTTTTTATGCGTATTTTATCGAAAAAAGTTTATAGTCATAATAATAAAGTAAATAGCACTCAAAAACAATAAAAATGTCATATTCAACTGGATGTTGAAATTATAAAACTTCTCTTTTAGTTTAAGGATAAGGAAAAAAGTAGGCGAAGGTATTTTTTCTCAAGAGCTCTTTCAACTAAAAGATACAAATTAAAATTCAGTTTCTTAACCATTCAATCATTTTCAATATTTCTATTATTTTTTTCCTCAAAATTTTAGTTTCGCTTGGGGTCTTTTCTAACGCTATCCCCATCATGTGCTATTTGACCTTTGATAACACTTTTATATGATATTTTTTCTAAGCGCAGAATACTCGTGGTGACATGAAATTGAGCAGCGGGTGTATAGGTTGGTAGCATATCTGCATCAATTATTAAATCCTTGACAATATACGAAAAGTTCTGGAATCGAAATACATTATATATTTCAATAATATTGATCCTTTGAAACTAGAAATAACTATCACTTACTGTCTTCAGTGGACACCTCATTGGCGTATTGATAAACTTCTGCGCTGTATTCAATTGAAACTGCAGCACGTTATTGCGAATTCTGTCTCCCAAGAGCATACAACCATCAAGTGTTAGATCAATAAGTGTAAGTTTGGATTTTTTTGGCATAAAAAAATCGACTACCAATTGCATGTTGAACTTTTTCAAAGGTTTCTTTGTTGTTGTAAATATACTATTTACATATCTTCTTCCATTTCGTTCTACCACCGAGCATGTTGCATTGGAGATATACTCCGGATCAGATGAACGACAATCGGCAGAAATGAAAACAACACGAAAATTGCGCTGAAAGTTCGCATGAATTTAAAAAACGTGTTAAGTGACTGAAATACTACATTTGCGTACCACTGCAATTATGTTTTGAATTAGAAATTGTATAAGTAAAAGTTGCCACTTTATGCTTTTCATTTTGCAGCTGATATTCCAAACAAAATGACATCACTGTAGTGAGAGTAAATTTTCAAGGTGTTCAATAGATTAAAAAATTCGTTAATGATTTAGCACATATTTACTAAAAAACAAATTGAAATAATAGCATCATTATATCTAATGTGCACTGATTAAGATAAACGTGGATGCATTTTTGAATTTGCGGAATTTTATTGTTTTCGGCATTACACACTAAAAAATGATTGTTTACTTTTTTACTTTTGATTACCTTTAGTATTGTTTGTAAACTTTCTTGGTATTAAATTCCGATTTTTTTCCAAAATTTTTTGAAATTTATTCCAAAAAAGTATCAAGTTTATTCCAAAATAGTTTAAAATTAATAGTTTTTTTGGCATTGTTCTATATAAATAAAACTAAAATTTAACTAAAATTTTTACTTTTTATGCAATATCTATACTATTTATAAAATTGCTTATATGAAAACCCTATGTAACAATTTGGTGCAAAATATACCGAACCGATTTTAATATTTTTTTTTAAAAAACATTCTACGTGTGGTAAGGAACAGGGTTGTTTACTTATTTTTTTGGTTTTTATAAGATAAACCTTTCTTTTTTTAGCATGAAGTTGTTGAAAAAAAAAAAAATTCAATGCTTTCATAAAAATGATTGTTTGCATTTCAGTCGCTATAGCTTGCTGCGCCATGAGTTATGTGTTGTTGTTGTCTTTTCCGTCTCTTTCATTTATTGCTTTTTTTTTATTCTTGATGTTGTGTTGTTGATGAGAGCAAAAATGAGAGTGATTTCGTCAGTGATGCCAACTCAATATTTTCAATATTTTTGGACTTTTAACGATGTTTTACATGTTCTTCAATATTTGTCAATTCTTTTTGACTTTTTTCGATATTTTGGATGTTTTTCAAAACACTTGCACTTTGACCGATTTCTTTGATGTACATATTTCACTTTTTTTCGAAACTTTTGATTTTGTTTCGATATATTGGATGTTTTGTTTTTAGACTTTTACCGATTTCTACAATGTGTTTCAATATTTTTCAAAACTTTCGGACTTTTACCGATTGATAGGATGTTTTTCGATTTCTTTTTTGTAATTTTACCGATATTTTGGATGTTTTTCGATAAACTTAGGCTTTTGCCGATTTCTTCGATGTGTTTCAATATTTTTCTAAACTTTCGGACTTTTACCGATATATTGGATGTTTTTCGACATTTTTGGACTTTAACCGATACTTTAGATGTTTTTCTATAAACTTAGACTTTATCGATTCTTCGTTGTGTTTCAATATTTTCCGAAACTTTTGGACACTTTTCGATATATTGAATATTTTTCGATATATCTATTTGGACTTTCACCGATTTCTTCAATGTTTTCCAATAATTTTGGGCTTTTACCGATTTGTAGGATGTTTTTCGACATTTTTGGACACTTACCGATATTTTGTACGTTTTTCGAAATTTTTTTTTTTTTTATTTCACTATTTTCCACATATTGTATAAATAGTATGTATTGAATGTTTTTCGATATATGTAATTGAACTGTTACCGATGTATAAGATGTTTTTTGATAAACTTGGACTTAATCCGATTTTTCCAAATTCGTGTTGCGCAATTAAGGAAGGATCTACTAAATTTTACTGTGCGCCCGAAAACACTTTAGGGTTTAAAGGTGAGCGGACGATGCCGCACGCGTGTTACCGATATTTTAGATGTTTTTAATATTTTTCAAAACTTTTGGACTTTTACCGATATTTTGGATGTTTTTCGTTATATTTGGACTTTTACCTATGCGTTAGATGTTCTTCTATACTTTTAGACTTTTGCCGATATTTTATATGTTTTTCGATACATTTCGACTTTTACCGATTTCTTCGGTGTGTTTCGATACTTTTGGACATTTACCGATATTTTGGACGTTTTTTCATAAACTTGGACTCCTACCGATTTTTTCAATGGATATTTTAATATTTTGCGCTACTTTTGGAATCTTACCGATAAAATAAATATATCGGAGCATCTGTTTGTGGCACATCGTTTTAAAAAATACAAAAAAGTTTTCGTTATTAGCTTTTTAGTGCAATCTTGCTTTTTATTAAAACCCGTGCAACGCCGGGTAAAACAGCTAGTAATATACAATAATAAAATAATATCTAGTAATGAATGGTATTACCATTCACCTGGCCAAAAATTAAATACCCTACACTGCAATATTTTGAAAATTTTGCTTAATCTGGAGCTGCCATGATCTCTTGTTTGAATTCACATTGCTTTTGCTCAGGTATTGCACTTACTGTTCGTAGTGTCTGAGTGAAATTGGGTTGGATTATCTCAAAAAGTGATGATAGTATAGCATTTAAAAGCTTTTGCTTAAATGGGAGGTGCCATATCCTATTGTCCAAGTTCGCCTTGTTTTCACTAAGAGCTTTCATTTGAAGTTTGTAGTGTCAGAGAGAAATTTTGATAGGTTATCTCAAAAAACGTTTTCAGTATAGCACTTTAAAGCTTTTGTTTATATGAGAGGTGCCACGGCCTCTGTTCCGACTTCGCCTAGTTTTTGTTCCGAGCTTGTATTTGAGTGAAAACTAGTTGGATTATCCTGAAAAACGCTTTCAGTATAACACTTTGAGACTTTTATTTATATGAAAGGTACCACGCCCTCTGTTCCGAGTTCCCGGAATTCTTTTTTAGAGCTTGCGTTTACTGTCCCTAGTATTTATCCGTATTTTGTTTGCATTGGCGTGAAAATGCTGCAAAATTTGCATTTTTAATATATTTTGTGTATAAGCGGTAGGCGTGTCCGTCCACGGATTTTGTTGATTTTTAATCCGAAGAGTAAACTTTTGTCATGAAAGCAGTGCATTAAGTTTCATTGATTTATCTTTCTACCAAAAAATATAACAATGGTTTCAACGGACAAACAAACATACAGACGGACTGACTGATATGGCTATATCGACTCAGTAGGTGACGCTGATTAAAAATATATATATGCATGCCATGCCTCTTTCTCCCTGTTACAAACGAAAAGACAAGGCGAATAAACCCTTTGTGTAGGATGTAATAAAACTTCAGTTTTTCAACCATTTTCAATTTAATTTTTTTTTTTTTTTTTTCAACAAAATTTCACGTACGCTTGGGATCCTTTCTAGTGCTATTTCCATCATGCACTATGTTTCCTTTGATAACATGCTTATACGATATTATTAAATCCTTGACAATATACGGAAAATTTTGAAAACAAAATATATAATTTAAAATGAAATAGATTTTAGCATTCTAAAACAAGAAAATTATTTCACTTACCGATTTCAATGGACACGTCATTGGAGTATTCATAAACTTATAAGATGTATTGACTTGAGCTTGGAGCATTTTGTTTTGAAGCGTGTTTCCTAAAAGCACACAACCGTCAAGTGTTATATCAATCAGATTGAGTTTGGGTTTTTTAGGCATACAAAAACTTGACATAAGATGCATCTTAAATTTTCCCAAAGATTTTTTAGTTGTAAATATACTATTTAAATATCCATTTCCATTACGTTCTACCACCGAGCAAGTTGCATTAGATATATACTCTGGATCATATATATAACAATCGGCAGAAGTGAGAACAACACGAAAATTGCGCTAAAATTTGGTATGAGTTTAAGAAATATGATGTTACTTTATATATGAAATATTTTAATTTTACATACCACTGCAATTATATTTTGAATAAGTATTTGTATAATGAAAATTTCCCACTTTAAGTTTAACATTTTATAACTCAACGTGTTTTGTATAAAACAAAACTGTTAGTAATCCATTAAAAAGTGATCACTGTTCTAAATAGTTATATGTTGTGAAAAGTTGCGTGAGTTTCTGATATTTGTTTCATTTAGATTAAAATAATTCAAAATTGATTAGTATTTACAACAAATAGTTAAGCACGAGGAGGCATTTTTAATATCGTGAAGTTTTTGTTATTCCTGTGAACAATAATAACAGTGTACTTGTCAAAAATTATTGTCAATCACATACGTAGGGCACTAGGTACTTACCTATATTTCAGGAATAGCAAATAGCAACAAACATTTTTAATTGATAATGGCTTAATTGTTTTTCAAAATATTCCCCTTGACGATCAATACACTTTTGCATTCGTTCAAACCATTTGTTATAGCTGTTTTCTCATTCCTCTTGAGACACCTCCAAAACATGGTTTTTGAACGCTTCAACTGCTTCTTCGGCGCTCGTAAATCGTTGACCACGCAGCTTACCTTTGATGTTCGGGAACAAGAAAAAGTCATTTGGTGCCAAATCAGGACCGTACGGAGGATAAATCATCAATTCGATGTTTTTGCTGCTCAAAAATTCACCTGTTTCATGAGATGTGTGGGAGCTCGCATTCTCATGATGGAGAATGATTTGTCTTCGGGGGTTGATTTTACGAATTTCTCCAGACTTCCGGCAAACAAATGGTCGTGTACCACTTAGAATTGACCGTCCAACGTTGCATAAGCGGAACAGTGGCCACATGACCCATTCGGCCGAAGGAACAAAACAAGCGAAAATTTTGCTTCGCTGTGCTTCTTCCAAGAACAACTTTTGTTGGACTCAGCTCGTCTTGGAATACAAACACGGTCGATTGCTGTCACGATCTTATACACGTCTTTTGAAGCACCACGGTCGAATTTTTTAATCATTTCCTTACAACAAACGATGCGAGCCTTTTCTTGAGCGATTGATAAAATATTGGGGTTTCCAACGAGAAGAAACGTTTTTTACAACAAAATGTTCATACAAAATTTTATGTATTGGCGTGGAACTAATGTACAAAGATGCCCACAACATGCCACATGACGATCTTTCATTATCAGTTCATGTACTTTATCGATGTTTTGTGGCACAACAACCGATTTTGGACGACCTTCACGGAATTCGTCGGTGACCGAACTCCGACCACAATTGAGTTCACTATACCAACCATATACTGTAGTTTTTGATAGTGCTTTATCGCCATACAAAGAACTGAGCTCATCGACACATTCCTGTTGACATAAGCCACGTCGAAAGTTGTGAAAAATAATCCAACGAAAACATTTTCTTGAAATTTCCATTTTTTGGCCAAATTGATTTGCTTAACTCACTGGAAACAAAACAAATAGCACTTGTACATCAAAACGTTGTGAGTAGGTTTATGCTAAAAAATTTCAAACTTTATTATGAGGTTGCCAAATTATATCTATTGGCACTAGTATTGCCAGTTCCCGAAATAAAAGTAGTGCCCCTCGTTATAGAGAAAACATTTTTTGAAAAAGTTTCACCTAATTGTATCAGATTTCTAAGAAATGTATTTGGTTTATGGAGCTCAAAAAGATTTTCCAATGTTCTCGACCTTCAAAGTTGTTATTTTTTATTTTTATGAAATTTCTTGATGAAACCATTTTTGATTTAGGCAAATTTTTTTCATTAACATTTCATGCTTTCGTTGGACTCCTTTCTCGCGCTTTGTCCATCAAGTATTATTTTGCCTTTGATAACATATTTGTATAATATTTTTTCCAAAAGACTAATAGTTGTGCTGACGCGAAATTGACCAGCAGGTGTATAGGTTGGTAGCATGTCAGCATCAATAATTAAATCCTTAATAATATACGAAAAGTTCTGGAATCAAAAGATTATATACAAATAAAAATCAAATATATTTTACGTAATATTTTAATACACAAAAATTATTGCACTTACTGATTTTAAGGGGCACTTCATTGGAGTATTGATAAATTTACCCGATGTTTTGAATTGAAGTTGTAGCATTTTATTTCGAGGTACGTTGCCTAAAAGCATACAACCGTCAAACTTTAAATCAATAAGTGTAAGTTTGGGTCTTTTCGGTAGGCATAAAGTCGAAAATAGATGCATATCAAATTTTCTTAAAGATTTTTTTGTTGTAATGATGCTGTTTATATATCTATTTCCATTGCGTTCTACCACCGAGCATGTTGCATTAGATATATACTCCGTATCGAATGAACGACAGTCGGCAGAAATGAGAACAACTCGGAAATTTCGCTGAAATGTAAGAAATGTATAAGGTCACTGAAATATAAAAGTTTTGCTTTTACATACCACTGCAATTATATCTTGAATTGTCAACTGAATGACAAATATTTCCAACATTAAGTTAAACATTTTATAACCAAATATATTTTGTACAAAGCACAACTGTTAATATTCTAACAAAATGAGATCACTGTTCTAAAAAAATGTTTTATGTTGTAAAAGGGGTATGTGAGTTTCAGACATTTGTTGTTTTAAGAGTAGTCTATAGATCGAAAAGATTAAAAAATCATTAGCAATTTAACAAGTTTTAACTACAAAACAAACATACAAATAATTTAGCATTGTAACACCTAATGCGAACTCATTAAGATAAACGAGGTAGCATTTTTGATAACGTGGAATTCTTCTCATTTGTATGCACCGAAAATAACTCTGCGGTAGAAAAAAATGCAAGCATTGACGGTTTGAGGTAGTAAGCACAATTCAAGAAATATGAATTCAGTTTGTCAACATTTTTGGATTCATATGAAATTCCTGAACTTTTTTTAATTTTTATGACATTATTAATATACATTAGACCATTTCGAAATTAAGATTCAACCCAAAACTGACTCAAAAGTTAGAAGGAATCTTAAAAACGACATCTGCATCACTTTTTTTTTTCATTCTGAGAATTTGATTCTACTGAATGTCTATTTTGGCTAAAAAAAAAAACATGTTTTTTGGTCATAACTTTTTTTTTCATTAGAAATGGAAACCCAAGAGCACTTTAGAAGTGAAGATTATGTTTTTACAAAAAATTTGGCGCTTAAAAATTTTGTTTATATTTTTTGGGGTATAGATAATATTCGGTTCCAAAGTCGATTTTTATACGTTTTTCAATAAGGCGGTAGGAAAAACGTTTTTTAACTCAGAAGCGAGGCATCTAACAAAAAAAGTGTAATAATAATAATAATCGAGTTTAGCTACTGCAGCTAATAGCCTTCTTAGCTAATTAGCAAAAAAGGCTATAAATCAAATTTAAAGCTTTTATAAAAAATTTTTTTTAAAATAAGGGATAAAAAAACCATGCAAGTTAACATTAGTTATATTTTGTTTCATATCCCGTAGCTTTATCACACTTTCACAACATACCCCTTTAGCCTATATGTACATAAACATGTAAGAGTATTTTCATACACCTGCATATAAATATTCATACAAATCAAAGATGGGATGTTTGAAAAAATTAACCCAGCATGCTGTTTGGCTCGGACAAAACACTAACAAAAACATGCATTACGCAAAAAAAAAAAAAAATAAATAAAAAATCATAATAAGTGATGACAAATACAGTTAACTAGTTATTTTTCAATCTAAGTTTGAGTTGACCTTTTGACAAGTTAACATTATAAAATTCACAGTTATTGACAAGGGTTGTCATGCGATTAAAAGGAGCAGAAAACATATAATTAGTTCTACTAACCGGTTGATAAAATAATTGAGGAGAATTACGATCGCTTCTCCTATTTATATTGAAAAAAATATAGTTTAAAAGCTCTGGAGCAGCAAGGGACCCAGTGACAAGTTGGTGCAAATATAGAATATCTGCATTATCTCTGCGTTCTCTTAGAGACTGCAATTTAAGTAACTTCAAACGATCCTCATAAGGAGGAAGGTTTAAAGGATCAACCCAATTTAGGCCATTCAGAGCAAATCGAATAAAATTCTTTTGGATTCTTTCGATTCTATCAATATGAACGTTATAAAATGGTGACCAAACTTGACTAGCGTACTCCAAGTGAGGACGCACGATCGTATTATATAAAGTTACTGTTATTAATGAATTATTAAATTCTTTGGCCCATCTTTTAATAAAACCGAGCAGAGAAGCCGCTTTCTTACATACTTGATTAATGTGTTCATTAAATGATATTTTATCATCAAAGTGAACACCTAAATCTTTAACAAAATCGACACGACAAATGTTTTTGTCTTTTAATACATAATCATATTTTATGTTGTTTTTCTTCCTAGAAAATGTAATTGTTTGGCATTTATCGGGATTAAGATGCAAGTTATTTTTAAAGCACCAAATTTCAAAGGATTTCAAGTCAGACTGAAGCAGATGAGTTTCGTTACTCTCCCTTACGGATCTGAAAATTTTCATATCATCCGCATAAACTAGAAGGTTAGAGTTTTTGATGATATGGGTTACATCATTTATAGCTAAGATAAAAAGTAAAGGTCCTAGGTGACTACCTTGCGGGACACCAGAAGTCGCCGTAAATGGAGAAGATAAGTTTTTGCGAAATCTTACTTGATAAGAACGTTCTGATAAATAAGATTCAATCCAGGCGATAAAGGTGGAAGGAAATCCAAACTTTTTTAGTTTAAAAATAATTAAACTATGTGGTAACTTGTCAAATGCTTTACTGAAATCTGTGTAGATACAGTCAACTTGGCAGCCAGAGTCAAGTGAACTCAAGGCAAAAGAAGAAAAATCAAGAAGGTTTGAGACTGTAGATCTACCATTGACAAATCCATGCTGACGTGTTGAAATTATTTCATTGCAATAGACCTTTACTTGATCATAAATAATCTTTTCAAATAGTTTAGGAATTGTTGATAACTTAGCTATGGGTCTGTAATTAGATACATCACTTTTACATCCTTTTTTAAATATAGGGCTTATAAAAGACTCTTTCCATTGTTTAGGAAAATAGCAATCAGTTAAAGATTTATTAAACAAGAAACTAAGCAACTGGCTCAGAATTGAGCTACAATTAACAAGTACTGTAGCAGGTATGCCATCAGGACCTGGACAAGAACTATCTTCAACAGATACAATATATTTCAATATAATTTCTGGTGAAATTGAAAACTCATTGATTGAAACTGTTGGATCATTATCCATGAAATCGAAATAATTTACATCTGGAGAAAATAGATCTGTTGAAAATGATTTTTTAAACAAGTTGGCAAATAACTCGGCAATAATTTTAGGGTTATTTGTATACCCTTCCAATGCCTTGAATTCGGACGGAAATCCGTCAGATTTTTTTTTAGAGTTTATGAAACCCCAAAAGTTCTTGGGGTCATGTAATATATTCAACTTCATTTTATTCATGTAATCAGAATAGGCTGAAGCTGATTTAAATTTAAATTCCTGAAACAAATGATCGTATGTTTCAAGGTCATTTTGATTTTGACTACTGACGTATTTTTTCCATGCTCTATTACGACAATTACGTAAATTTTTCAACTCTTTCGAGTACCATGGGTATGACGAAATATCAAGTTTTTTTATAATACGTGGTACTGACAGTGATATTGCTGAAGTTAGCTCACTATAAAAAATATTTATACAAGCATCTAGAGAATTGTCATTAAAAAAATTCAGCATATTGCTGAGCTTGTTTTCTAAAATAGTGTTTAACTTCACAAAGTCAGCTTTTTTAAAATTATATTCATAAATTTTAATTGGTGAAGTAGAGTCATGAAAGTTATTATTGTCAATTTGAAATAAAATACTTAAAGGAGGATGATAGCCATCCACCACAGATAGGGCATGGAGAGCGTTGTTAACTACAATATTGTTAGTATCAGTAGCCAACACCAAGTCAAGTTGTCGCCCTTGACAGTTTGTTATACAACTAACTTGTTGTAAATTGGTTAAAATTTCATCAACAAATATATGTTGTTGTCGAGTTGTGGGATTAGACGCATACGAATATATGTCATCCTCAGAAAAACTCCATTTAAGGCCAGGCAAATTAAAATCACCCAACAATAAAATTTCGTCGTTATCATTAAGTTCATTGACGATAGCATCTACGGCCTGTGACAGATTATCATATACTTCAGTACTACTACCAGGAGGTATATAAGCGTTTAAAATGTATAAACAGGATTTTCTAAGTAAAACTTTAACGCAAATAATCTCCAAGTCAGACGCATAAGGTACTTCGAACAATGAACTAGTCAAATAATTTTTGATAGCTATAAGAACACCTCCACCAACAGAGGAGAAATTATCTTCATATCTATCCCTTCTAAAAACATTGAAACTATGGTCAAACAGTTCAGAACTAAGTATATTTCTGCTTAACCAAGTCTCAGTAAAAATAATTATGTCGTCAGAGAAATTCTGAGTTTCTAAAAAAACTTCGTGCGTCTTAGAACGTAGCCCCCTTACATTTTGATAGTAAAGGGACAATCTATCTAGTTTTTTTGAATAGTGCCCTTAGCGTTTTTGGAAATCTTAGTATTGAATTTGGGCTTAAACTCAGAAATATATAAATTATCAACCCACAGGCTTGAATTAATAATGGCATCGAAATTAGACGAAGCCGTTGTAATGACGAATGACGCATGAGTTGGTTTATTGCCAATTTTTTTACAAGACAAAAAGGCGTCAGAAGGAATAATACTATTTTGTCTTATAAAATCTTTCACATTGTCACATGTTGTGTCGGGGTGCAATCGTGAAATGAAAATGGGTCTTGTTCTAGGTAAAGACCTCAAAGAAATAGGAGCCTCAGGGCCAACAACCGCATTCATGACTTGCATTGGAGGGGGTAATGGACAATCGTTAGTGGGCTGAGCTATTGGTGATAATTTTACCTGATTACTGGCGGTAACATTCTCAGTGTTTAAAATTTTTTGAATTTTTTTCTTCGTACGCCTTTTTTTTATTTTTGGTTGTGTAGGCGATTTGGGGGAAGGAGTTAATGAAACCCCGGGTGCCTCAACGATATCATTATTGAAAGCTACAGTTTCATTAATTGGCTGTGTAGGCGATTTGGGGGAAGAGGTCAATGAAACCCCGGGTGCCTCAGCGATATCTATATTGAAAGCTACAGTTTCATTAATAACTGTAGTTTCATTTATGGTAATATCCATTGAAGGAGTAAGGTCATTATAGTTTGAGATAATATCTTTGAATTTAGAATTCAAATCGTTTAAATTCTCCCCAAATAATCTTATCTTTTCAAAAAAAGTCGAGGGAGAATAGGCTCGACAAGAGGCACAGTACCACTGCAGCCCCGAACGCGGAGAGTTAATCATACCAGTAATAGAATTGGAAAACCCCACGCAAGATGCATGAAACATCTGTTCGCAGGGACCCGAACAGGGAAACATTGCATGTAAAATATTTTGATTTTGACATTTTACTCCCAATGAACACTCACAAAGATTGTCAGACGAAAAATAGTCCATTACACGAAAATATCTGATTAAAATCTTTTTTAGATGATTTAATGTAAACTATGAACTGCTGTGCTAAAAGGGGTTAAAAAAAAGCACAAGAAAAAAAAAGAGAACAAGCTGCTGCTTGCAATGTCTTTCGCCAAAATTAGAGAAAAAAAAAGAAACCAAAAAATATGTATGTATGTATGTATAAAATACTAAAACTAAACTTCAAATAAGTAAAAAATTATTTTCGCAGCCGGCAAATAAAAATTAATAATTAGTAAAATACAAAAAAAAAATGTATTTTAACATTTTATTTTTTTTGTATGGAAACCTATATAAAATAAATTTTGGTTGTGACTTCAAAAATTGCTCCCAGGCCTTCAAATTTCAAGCTAGAAGTTACCAAAATTTGACACAAGATGGAACCAAATGTGTGGATTTCCAAAAACGCTGTCCCGTAATAAGTTGGCAACTCAAGTTACCAACTTTTACGTTGGAGGTATCGATATTAAATATTTTAAATTATTAAGTTGAAACTTTTCGTAACAATGGAATTGATATTGTGGGCAAAGGTTTTTTCTTTAGAAGTAAACGTTAGCGAGATATTTGCAAAAGATTGATTTTTGCAACCTCAGACCTTTAAAAACAGTGTGACAAATGTGTCTTCATACAAAACTTTGAAGCACTGTATCTTTTGGAAACATAGTAGCATTAGTAAAATTTTTATTGCACAATATTTTGTAATATTTTAGTTATATGGAAAAATAAATTCAAATCGTATAGGACGCGAGAGTAGAAAGTAATTCGGCATGGTTAATATACGCCCTTTAATTGTAAATAAATTTAAAAGTTGTTTAAGTTGTGGAGCCATCTTCCGCGAGTTGACACATTTAGGAGTTAAAAGAAATTATGTGTATACTGGCTTCATGCAGGATCGTAAAAAAAGTGGGTAAAAAAAGAACGTGCATACCGCGAACACAATCAACAAAGTTTGTGAAAGAATCCGAAGAAATTGTGACCGTTCAGAACGGAAGATGGCCAAAAATATAGGAATGAACCGAGAATCTTTACGGTTTCTTTTGCATTACGACCTCAATAGGAAAGCCTTTAAAAAAAAAGAGAATGCATGGCCTTACTAACGCAGCCGTGGAAAATCGATGGGAAAGATCGAAACTGCTCCTTTCTTGGCACGCTGGCGATGATATAATTTTTTCCGATGAAAAACTTTTTGTGCTGGAAGCTCCTCTCCACACGCAAAATGACAGACTATGGGCAGTATCATACAAAGACATCCCAAAGGATAAGAAGCATGTACCAAGATATCATAACTCGTCATCTATTATGGTCTGGAGAGCCATATCCAGCAAAGGTAAATTGTCGCTAGTCTTCATTGACAAAGGTGTTAAAATAAACGCTCAGTATTACCTGGAAGATTTCTTACAGAAAAAAAATTTTAAGCCTCGTGCTCTGGCCATGTATGCAGAAGACTATTATTGCTTCCAGCAGCATGGTGCACCTGCTAACACTGCTAAACTGGTTCAAGACTGGTGTAAGCAAAATTTGACAGATTTTATACCTAAGGATGAATGGCCTCCTAGCTGTTCAGACTACAATCTTTGGATTTCTGAATATGGGGATATATGGTACACTGACTCAAGGAATACAGATACAGAAGCTTGAAGGACTTTAAAGCTGCTATTATTGATGTATGGGACAAAATACCGATAACAGTAGTGCGTGCTGCGTATAACAATTTTGATTGCAAACTTCGGCGGGTTGTTGCTAACAAAGGTCATGCCATCAAGTAATTGCTTTATAAGCAAAATATTTTAACTTCATTTAATGTTTGTTCATTTAAATTTCCTTAATTTAAATAACATTTAATACAAAAAACCTACTTTGTTTTTGTATCAACACATATTTGTCACACTGTATATAGCAAAAAATGCTTAGAATGTTTCAAAAAATATGTGTGAATTTTTTTGAGAATTTTTTGAGATATTTTATAATTTTTCAAAACTTGGTCAAAAAAAATTAAAAAAATAAAAAAAAAACTCAAAAAATTCTGAAAAAATCACATCAATTCTTTGAAGAATTTTAAGCATTTTACGTCAAATAAAATTTTTTGTAGATGCTTTGGTTTTAAGTAAACCTAGCAATTTGCTGACATACGTGAGCTTAACAGCTGGAACCTCAATTTGATAAATTTTTTGAACATAAAATAAATTCTGATAAAATTTACACGTATTCTTTGGGCAATTCTAAGTAATTTTTTTTTATACACTTTTTTCGTGAGATGCCTTCTATTTGAGTAAAAAATCGTTTTTTTTTTTTTTTTTTTTTTGACCGCGTAATTGAAAGAAGTTATGACCAAAAACCATGTTTTTTCAGCCAAAATGAGCCTTCAGTAGAGTCAAAACTGCTTCATTGATTTTTCTCGGAATGAAAAAAAAACTAGTAAGGGTGTTACCTTTGGCCTGGCCAAACATTAAATACCCTACACAGCAGTATTTTGAAAATTTTGCATATATGGGAAGTGCCACGCCCTCTTGTTTGAATTAACCCAGTTTTTTCTCAGAGTTTGAATTTATAGTTCTAAGCATTTGAGTGAAATTTGGTTGGATTATCTCAAAAAATGTTTTTAACATAGCGTTTTGAACCTTTTGCTTATATGGGACGTGCCACGTCCTCTCGTTCGATTTTATCTAGTTTTTTATTAAAGCTTGCATTCATAATTCTTAGTGTCTGAGGAAAATTTAGTTCGATTATCTCAAAAAACGCTTTCAGTATAGCGTTTTAAAGCTTTTGCTTATACGAGAAGTGTCACGCCCTCTTATCTGAATTTGCCCAGTTTTCGCTCAGAGCTTGCGCTTATAACTCGTAGTATTTATGTGTATTTTGGTTGTATTATCGTGAAAAATACTCAAAAAATTGCATTTTGAATATATTTTTTGTATGGGCGGTAGGCGTGTCCGTTGACCGATATCGCTCATTTTCAATCCCCGAGCTAACTTTAACGACGAAGGCTGTGCACTAAATGTCATTGAATTATCTTGCTTAGTTTTCCCAAAAAATGTATTTCCACACACAGCCAGCCAGCCAGCCACCCAGCCAGCCACCCAGCCAGCCACCCAGCCAGCCACCCAGCCAGCCAGACAGACGGACATAGAATATATGTACTTTTCTATATCTGCCACGCCTCCTTCTCTGCGTTACAAACGGAAGGACAAATTGAATATACCCTGGGTGTAGGGTATAAAAAAACATAATGTAGATATCGTTTTTAAGAGTCCCTCTAACTTTTTAGTCGGTTTCGGGATGATTTTATTTTGCTTTATACAAAATCGACACTGTCGCACTTGAAGACGCGGAAGTCCAACAATAATCTGGATAAAGTCATTGGTATTGGAAATTCAAGAATGGAGAAACTCCTGAAGAGAAATAAGAGCCAAGGCAAAGCATCGCATTACGTGGAGACTTTTCATTTACTTTTAATATTCCTTATGTTGTACCATCTACTTTTTTCATAAAACTTTGTTGATCAGTGCTTAGCTCAACTCCTTTTTCTACTGAACATTTTATGCTTTCGTAGACTGATTCCGCGGGTTCATGACATCATATGCAATTTGTCCATTAATTACCAGTTTATATAAAATTTTTCTGAACGAAGAATAGTCACGCTGATACGAAAAGGACCAGCTGGGGTATAGCTTGGTAACGTTTCGGCGTCAGCTACCATATTTGTAAAAATATATTAAAAATTCTGAAACAAAATATATGCGTAAATGAAAATAATTGTGTTTTTAATATTTAAAAAAAAATAAAATATTTTAACTTACTGCTTTCAAAGGACACTTTAGCGGAGCATTGGCATATTTATTCCATAACTTCAGATGAGCATCCAGCAATTTATTTTGAAATGTCTTTCCAAAGAGCGCACAACCGTCAAGCATTAAATCAATCAGTGTGAGCTTGGGTCTTTTTGGTATGAAAAAACAATTCGGAAATTGCGCTGAAAATAGACAAAAAGTTATGAAATATAATGTTTTTCTTATAAATTTGAAATTAATACTCTAACATACCAATCCAATTACATTTTAAAATAATAATTGTATGAAAAGAACACGACAACTTAAGTTTATCATTTTATAACTCAACCTGTTGCTTAGCTAACACAATTGAGGAGTGGCCGTACCAAAGGGCCTAAGTACCATTTCGAGGCAAAAGTAGTGTCATACTTTTTATGTGTTTTATAGTCGGCTATTTGCCTGTTATAATTTTTTCAACATAATACCATGAAATTCACACTATCAAGTAAGTTTTTGGTGAAAACACAAAACAATTTAATTAATTTCTAACGAAATGGCACCCGTTTCATATAATGACACTACTTTTGCCTCGAAATGGTACTTAGGCCCTTTGGTACGGCCACTCCTCAATTGTTGATTTTTCCATAACATTAGATCACTACACTAAAACTCATTTATAGTGACAAAGCATATACATTTTTGATAACTGATTGCAATGCAATCGATACATTTAAAATGCATTAGTATTTAAGCTAATGTTTATCAAAAATTTCAGCAATCTAACATTATACTTACTGCCATACCTAAATTGGAGCGTCAGGCGTTGCGTTATTTATCGTTACACAAAAGCGTCAAGCGCCATACCGAAATAAAGAGCGTTGCATTGAAGTCATTTGTTTGTCAAATTCATATTGTTGTTTCTTTTTTTACTTTTCTGCAGCTAACTTCACTCCATAACGCTTTGTCAAAATTGGAAATTCGAATAGCTGGGCGTTGAGCGTTGGCAATTTCGGTATGTGCCATACAAATTGTATGTACATGAGAAATTTTTGACAATAAAATAACGTTGACGCTCCAATTTAGGTATGGCAGTTATATATGTATTTTTCATATTTTTTAACAAATCAGTGATTTTTCTGAAAGTCCAATAAGTTTTCTAAGAAGCAGAAGTATTGTCATAAGCAATATACTCCATAACAATCATCTTTTTGACCGATATAGTTTTATCAAATAAATGCGATCACCATTAGGTTAATTTTGCTTGAAAACACAGCCCAATTTCATTAATTTCTAACAAAATGTTAACCAATTTATATGACAGCATTACCTTTCCCCTTTATAGACTTACTTCACCCTCAATTAAACCATTATAAAGTATATCTTTATACTTATATCTCTATCTACATGGGTAAATGTCACGAAATATCGTAATTTCGGAATATGAAAATTTCAATTTGAAAAGTTGTTGAAATGGTCCAGTAACCGGTGGATTCCATCGTCTAGATCAGAAGTAGTCTGAGCCCCTGAAATCTACACGACGCCTCCCATACTCATCTACAGCAGCAAAATCATGATAGAGGGGACACATGATAAAGGGGACACAAGACGGAGGGGACACATGACGAAGGGGACATTTCATGTATAAATAAGCATAATCGATTAAATTTGACAGACTCTTCATTTCACTATGACGATGCACCAATAAAAATTCTACTTCCCACCAATGTTTTGATCATGATGGAGGAGGCATCAACTTTTTTCCCGTACTTTTGAAATTTGAATTTCAAAAGTTGTTGAAATGGTAGATTCCATCTTCTAGATCATAAGTTGTCTGAAAAACCCCTGAAATCTACACGACGCACAGTGGGGCAAGAAGCTTTCATATGTGGCATCAAATAAACGGAGCTACGCACTGCATCCAAATTACATATATATACAAAAGATGGATCACTTAAGCTTTCAACAAAATTTGGTTGAATTTGAACAAGAGGGCGTGGTACCTCCTATACAAGCAAAATATTAAAAACTCTATAGTGATGGTACTATCTGAGATAATCAAACCAAATTTCGTACACTTACTACCAATAGTATAAGTAAACTCTGGTAGGAAAATTAGTGAATTCGGATAAGAGGGCGTGGTACCTCCCATACAAGCAAAATCTTAAAAACTCTACATTGAGAGTGCTTTCTGAGATAATCGAAGCAATTTTAGTACAATTGCTACGAATAGTAAAAGTCAGCTCTGATAAGAAAATTAGAGACACGCTTTCAGGTATTTTGACCAATGGTGTGACTTGAAAAGAAATCATTTTTTACTTAAGTGTTCGTGATGACCATTTGTCCTTTTTTCCAGCTGTTTTAATAAAAAACCAAATTGCTGTTCAAAATTATCCTGTCCATAACTATACATAATGTTTATAAGATCTTGTTTCGTGACAAATAATAAGCTAGAGGCCATTTGTAAAACAAAATAAGAAATTTTGAATAATGTCGGTTCTAGAAGTCAATACTAAACGGAATTTTTTTGAATCATAACCAATGCTTGGAAAGGCTTGGAACCTAATTATTATTTTAGTGGAAAAAAATTTTTCACCCAAGGGTTCCCCTAGGATGTCGGAGCAAAAAATTTTAAAAAATTTTTTTCCCAAACGGCTGTACCGATCGCAGTAAAAACTTATATATATAGGTACTAGTTTTTTCGATGTTTATTTTTTCACCCAAGGGTACCCCCCATGGATGTCTGAAGCAAAAATTTAAAATATTTTTTTGTTCCTTTTTTTCGTGTTTTTTACGCGTTTCATGACTTTTTCGACATTTAGAGGAAAAAAATTTTTTCACCTAAGGATCCCCCTTGGATATTTTTTAAAATTTTTTTCTTGTTTCCAAAAAAAGTCTGATGAGATTTGGTATGTATATAAATTTCTTCGGGGCAATTGACATTCTTTGGTTTAATCGGATTGGAGACTTCCCGCCTTCTGTGCAAGATCAGGTGTAGCAAACGCACACCGGGAAATACTTGTTTTATATATCAATAGAGTTGACAAACTTTAAACAGTTTCTAAACATGTAAAAAAATTCGAATAACATATACATAAGGTCTTAATGAGTTCACCTTGAGTGTAACAGTGCCTAATTATGTGATTGTAACGAAGTAAACAACAACTTAAACTCTGATGAATATTTAATGTACCGATTAACAATTAACAATTATGAGAAATTCATAAAACTTTACGCACAATAAATGATTTTTATTATAGTGATCATATTTTATTAGAAAATCTACTGTTGTGATGAATATACAAACAATTTAAGTATTAATAAAATGAAAAAACTAAGTTGGCAAGTTTTTCTTATACAATTCCTTTTACAAAATGTAATTGCAGTGGTATGTAAGCGTAGAATTTCAAATTGAAAAAAATATCATATATCTTATATTCGTGGCAATTTCTAGCGTGATTTCCGTATTGTTCTCAAATCCATTGACTGTCGTGCATCTGATCTAGAGTATATATCCAATGCAAGCTGCTCAATGTTAGAACGTAATGAAAAGTTTTATATGAACGCTTCCGTTACAACTATAAAGTCTCTGAAAACTTTTAACGTGCACTGGCTATTTGAATTTTTTATACCAAAAAGGCCCAAACTCACACTGATTAATTTGATGCTTGACGGTTGTGCGCTCTTTGGGAAGACATTTCAAAATAAATTGCTGGAGCGTCAGTTGAAAGTACTTAATCAATTTTTAAATGCTCCACTAAAGTGTCCTTTAAAGGCAGTAAGTGAAAGAATTTTCTTTTTTAGAAATGTTTAAATGCATATTATCTTTTTACACATAAAATTTGTTTCAGAATTTTTCATATATTTTCACAGATATGGTATCTGAAGTCGACACGCTACCAAGTTATGTTCCAGCAGGTAGTTATCGCACCAGCGTGACTCTTCTTCATTTGGAAAAAAAGTGGTTTAAACTGGTTATCAATGGGCGAATTGTACATGATGTTAAGAATCCGAGAAACCAGTCTCAGGATGAATCAAATCATAATACACTTTTATAACAAAATAAGTAGTACACAAAATATTTAAAGTAAATAAAATTACTCCATTTTATGTGATGCTTTGCAATAACTCTTATTTCTCTCCACGACTTTCCCGATTTTTGGATTTCCCACTACAATGACCTTTTCCAGTTGATAATTAGATAATCACATGCTCTACTGTGGATTGCTCTCAAAAGCTTGGCGGTAGTGTGTGGTTTCAGAGAGATTGACCTATTCATTCCGACTTGAGTAGATTGATCTTAGTTGAATTGGGCATCTGGTTGAATTACCTAAAGGTGTAATTCGACGTTTGCGACCGTTTTAATATTTTTCGACTAAATCAATTTTTTCGGAATGTCAATATTAATCGAATTTTTTACCATTTTTTGATTTTTTTAAAATTTTTGACTATTTTGAAGATTTTGGAAATTTACAACTTGTTTTGTTATTACCAAAAATTTTGGGTTTCGGTAAACTTTTTTCGATTTTTGTCTACTGTTCGAATATTTCTTACAACTTTATCAAAATTTTTCGATTGTTTCAGCAATTTTTTAAAAATGTTTCTACGTTGACAAAATTTTTCGATTGTTCCAACGTTTTTCTACTGTTTGCATATTTTTCAAAGATATAAAAATTTTTCGATTGTTTCAATATATTGCGACTTTATCAAGATTTTTCGACTTTGTCAAACTTTTTTGATTGTTTCGACATTTATCTACTGTTTGAGTATATATCAACTTTATCAAAATTTTTTGATTGTTTCAAAAAATCTCGAGTGTTTCAAGATTTTCTGACTTTTCCAACATTTTTCATCATTTCTCAACTTAATCAAAACTAGTAAGGGTGTAACTTTTGGCCTGGTCAAAAAATAAATACCCTACACTGCAATATTTTGAAAATTTTGCTTATATGGAAGGTGCCACGCCCTCTTGTTCGAGTTCGTCTAGTTTTAGTTGCGAGCGTGCATTTATAGTCTACAATATTTGAGGGAAATTTAGTTGGATTATCCCAAAAAACTCTTTTAGTATAGCGTTTTGAAGCTTTTGTTTATAAGGAAGGTGCCACGCCCTCTTGACCGAGCTCACCCAGTTTTTGCTCAGAGCTTGCATTTATAGTTCTTAGTGTCTGAGGGAAATTTGGTTGAATTATCTCAAAAACGTTTTCAGTATAGAGTTTTGAAACTTTTGCTTATATAGGAGGTGCCACGCCCTCTTGTCCGAGTTCGTCTAGTTTTAGTTTAGAGCGTGCATTTATAGTTTTCAGCATTTGAGTGAAATTAAGTTGGATTATCTCAAAAAACGCTTTCAGTATAGCATTTTGAAGCTTTTGCTTATATGGGAGGTGCCACGCCCCCTTGTCTGATTTTAGACCTTTTGGTAAATGGCAAAATGCTAGGTTTACTCAAAAACAACGCATCTGCGAAAAAAGCTCGCATGACGTAAAATGCTTAGAATCCTTCAAAGGATAGGTGTGAACTATTTCAGAAATTTTGAAAGTTTTTTTTATTTTTTTGACAGTTTTGAAAAATTATAAAATAGCTCAAAAAATTCTGAGAAAATTCATGTTTTTTTTTTGACAATTCCAAGCATTTTTTGCTTCATATACTTTTTTCTAAGTTCCCTTTCTTTTGAGTAAAAAATGGTTTTTCCGACCTCGTTGTTGAAAAACGTAAAAAAATCGATTTTTGCAACCGAATATTATCGATACCCCAAAAAATAAAAAATAGTTTTTAAACGCCAACATTTTTGTAAGAGCATAATCTTTATTTCTAAAGCACACTCGGGTATTCATTATGTAATGGAAAAAAAAGTTATAACCAAAAAATATGTTTTTTTAGTAAAATCAAAAGTGTTCCAATGATTTTTTTCAGAATGAAAAAAAAAACTAGTAAGGGTGTAAAATTTGGCCTGGCCAAACATTAAATACCCTACACTGCAGTATTTTTAAAATTTTGCTCATATGGGAGATGCTACGCCCTCTTGTCCGAGTTCACCCAGTTTTTGTTCAGAGCTTGCATTTATAGATTTTAGTGTCTGAGCGAAAAATGTTTTCAGCATAGTGTTTTGACGTTTTTGCATATATAGGAGGTGCCACGCCCTCTTGTCAGAGTTATTCTAGTTTTAGCTTAGATCGTAGATTTATAGTCTGTAGTATTTGAGTGAAGTCTGGTTGGATTATCTCAAAAAACTCTTTCAGTATAGCATTTTGAAGCTTTTGCTCATATGGGAGGTGCCACGCCCTCTTGTCTGATTTCACCCAATTTTTGTTGAGAGCTTTCATTTATGATTCTTAGTGTTAAAGTCAAATTTGGTTCTAATATCTCATAAAACGCTTTCAGTATAGCGTTTTGAAGCTTTTGCTTATATGGGAGGTGCCACGCCCTCTTGTCCGAATTTGCTCAGTCTTTTCTCAAAGGTTGCTCTTACAATTCTTAGAATTAATGCGTATTTTGGTTGCATTGTCGTGAAAAATACTCCTAAAATTGCATTTTGAATATATTTTTTGTATGGGCGGTAGGCGTGTCGATTGACCGATTTCGCTCATTTTCAATCCCCCGAGCTAGCTTTGATGACGGAGGCAGTGTACTAAATTTCATTGAAATATCTTGCTCAGTTTTCCCAAAAAGTGTATTTCAACACACAGCCAGCCACCCAACCAGCCAGCCACCCAGCCAGCCAGCCAGACAGACGGTTATGGCTATATCGACTCAGGAGGTGACGCTGATTAAGAATATATATACTTTTCTATATCTGCCACGCCTCCTTCTCTGCGTTACAAACGGAAGGACAAAGTGAATATACCCTGGGTGTAGGGTATAATGATGCAGATATTGTTTTCAAGAGTCAATCTAACTTTGATGATTTTATTTTGCTTCATACAAAATCGACCCGGTCTGGTATATAACTTTGAATAAATCCGGAGACTCCGAAGCAAAAAAAAAAAAAATCTTCACTTTTAATTTAAAAAAAAAAAAAACAAACTGTCAGCATACATGTCCACAGTCGTTTTATACAATTTGACAATATTTCAGAAAGTTTTTGAAGCGTTAAATTCACTTCTCTTGATTAAAATAGATACAAATGTGTAAACAGTACTGGACAGCAGAAACAAATAGTCAAAAATATAAACAAAAATGTCAAATGTAATAAATTTAATGTATTATTTTATTACTTACAACAGCAGCACTTGATGTAATTGATGTTGCAATTATTGTTTTCTTTGTCAATATTGTAAAATACAATAAGACATACACAAAGTACCTACACAATAATTGTAAAAAGCGAAAACAGTCAACAAAACACAAAAATACAACTCGTAATCAACCAAATAGAAAACAACAAGCAACACAAAACATTAAAGCCAACATGGCGCACATATCCTGCTGACCAAAAAAAATACCTACACAAGCACAACGGAACAATAGCAATACAATGAATACAACATATGTCAAAAGGAAGTAAAACTGAGCTGTTTTCTTCACTCAAAAAGTTCTCTTGTGTTGTTTATTTCTTTTTTAGTATCGCATTCTGTTCCTTTTTCTTCTTCTGTTACTAGATGTATTTTTATTTTCTTTTTTGTTTACGGCATTAAAAAATTTATTTGTATTTTTTATTTGTTTTCACTTTTTTTTTTTTTTTGGCTCTTGTCGTTTTAGTTTCGTTTTTGTGCCCTTGATGCTCTTCCTTTCCCACACAATATCAACAGTACAACGCAATTGAACTGAACTCCTCCACTCTGAAAGTGTCAACCGCAATTAAATGTCATGCAAGAAATAAAAAAAAAAATGTTGCAGTACCTAAGGTTTTCGAATGCAATATTACAGGGTATCGAGAAATAAGGCTTAGATAGGAAACTAGAAAATCTTATTGATGAATAAAGAGCTTTTACTCATACAAGTAGTCTGATAAGAAACAAGAGCCTTTTGCTATATGAAAAAATTTCCTAGAAATTTTTGGTTGGCGGAATTTGACCGTAATGAGATTCTCAGATTTGTGTAGATTAAGACATTTTTATAAATTACATATTGCTATTTTCTGCAATTTTCGGAAGTAAAATTTTTTCACATCTACCGTTAAAATTTAAATTAAATTGAAAATGGTTAACGTGTGATAAATGGCACCCCAGATAATTTGGCACTCCCAGATAATATTGCACCATATATAAAATGGCACTCTAGATTAAATGGCACCCCAGATAATATGGCACCCCAGATAATTTGGCACCCCCATAAAATATGGCACCCCCAGATAATATGGCACCCTTTTCAATTTCAATACTTGCTGCTATCGTAGCATTAAAATATGGATCCAGTTTAATTCAGTAATGCAAGAGACTTTGATGTGAATAGTGCCGGACTTAAAAAAAAATTGGGAATAAAACTGGAAGGTGAATAGTGTGATCATCAAAATATACAAAGTTAAATCTTATTACGTTTTCGGTTGAACACGAATGTGAGTACATAATTTTTATACATTTCGTGGCACTTTGATTCGATATATACCAACTAGGAAAAATGGCTCCTGTTACCGGAGCGTGATATGGTATCGGTGCCATTTCTCCTTTGGCATGTATTGTACACACATCGCATCACAAGTCGGGGAATTCCACAAAAGTAGAGCCAACTTTAGGGACATCCATATCACGCGGGTTTGCCCTATCTGTGCTAAAGTAAACCTTACTGTTCATTCATTACACTGGCACACAAAAAAAAAATGGTGTGTACATTTGACCAGGCAAATCTATCCACATGCCTTTTTTTGCGCTGAATCTGAAGACAGAGTTGCTCATGCATCCTCAAAATCTCAAAATATCCTTTCCTAAAAATGCAGAAAGCGCTGTTTTCAGGCTTATGGCACAGTTCCAGGAAAAGATGTAGCTCCATTTTTTCAATGGCATAGAATAGCCATATACCTTTTTTGTATAACTGTACCTTTAAATTTTTTGGACTAGTTTCTTACTTCCAAAGATATCACCCTTTGAAGTAAACGCATCTCGATCCCCACACAAAAAACTACATTATATTTGTAGCGTAAAACCGACTTAACACATAAAAATTATATCCCTTTCCTTCAAAGGTAGATAACTCGGAAAGTTAGAGTCCAATAGGAAAAGTTGATTATGTAGTTTGATATAGAAGATTATGGCATTTTGGTGCCATTAAAAAAATTGGACTACACCTTTTCCTGAAACTGCACCATAAGCATGAATACATCTCTTTCTGCAACTTCAGGCAATGATAACTTGGGGTATATGAGCAATTCTGATCTCGGATTTGGACTCAACGCCCCAAAATACATATGGAAATTTGAGTGTGGTATTAAATTTAAGCCGCTTTTTCTCACCACTCTATATATTTTCGGTACACTAAAATTTATTATCTTGATAAGAAATAGAACAAAATTTATTGATACACCTACTATGTACATTTCCTTTATAAGTTTTTTGCTTCATATATTTGTCCTTTATATGCTGTGTTTATCAATATTGCAGCGTAGTGTCACTGTAGCTGCTATTGACAAATGTCAAAATGATTTTGAGAAAATAGCGTTGTCAGTGACAGTTTTGTGCTGTCACTGGCCAAATGGAAAAATAAACATGTTTTCTTTTCGATTTTTCATACCTTTTTTTGTAAGTTTTTTTTTTTTTGTTATTCGATCTTTTTACATTGGTTTTTTTTTATTCTCTTTTACTGTCTGTCTGTGTTGAAAGCAAAGTAAATAGAAATGCCAATAATAGAAGTTGAAAGGTGTAATAGGAAAATTTCATTTGACAATTGGTAAGAAAACAACAACAAGAGGTACCTAAACCAACAACAGAAACTGACACCCAGCGTAAAATGATTCCTTATGCAATTTATTTACTATTGACGACGCTAGTGTTTCTTTAAGTAGTAGATTGCAAATTGGTGTAGGTATTTCAACATTCTCCAATCGACAGTATTTCAAGCAAAAATAAAAGAAAAATAGCTTACTGTGGGGGTAATGTCATTTTTGGTTCGTTCTGATATACATGATTATTCAGCTTTTTGATCATTTTCTTTAAAACTCTTTTGCGGCCATAATTCAAAATTGGAGTTTTTGAAGCAATTGAATATATCAAAAACTTTTAGCTGAAATTGCATTCTCAAGTGTTATCGAAATTGGAATATTTGATTTTGAATTTGAAAAATTGTTTTGAAATTTGTAGCAAAACATTTAATTTTATGTCACTCATACGTCATGTATTGCCTAACAAAGCAGTAATTAATTTAAAATACTTTGAAAGTGTAGCCGAAGATGAAGATCAATTCGGCCACGACTCAAAATTATATGTTTCTAAAAAGATAAAAAGTAGTGCTCAAAAACGCTAAAATCGGTATCATTAGTTAATTCGAAAATTGTAGTTTTTGTGAAAATACTTAGTTGCTGGGGTTGCCAAAAAATGATAAAATATAGGTTGTTTTTTTTTCACAAAAAGAAACTCGAGCAGAAAAACCAAAATTTTATTTAAACTATTTTTTTAAAATTCCCAGTTTGTTTTCAATATAACCCATTGTGCGCCCGTACAAAGTGAAATGATAAAAGCCGCTGCATTCGGGAGAAAAAAAAGGAGCAATGTTTATTTTGCAATTAGAGTCAAATACAGAGGCAACATTCGAAACCAATCGACAAAAAGAAGCGCAGAGCATAACAGGTAAACTAACATGATAGGTTTTTGGGTGTGGGTGGGAGGTAGGTACGAACGATGAAAGAAGTTTTGTGATTTGCTTTTGGCCATGATAGTGTTAATGACAATTTCAATTGACGTTTTTATGAATGAAAGAGAGTCTGAATGTGCGAATGTTAAAGGAAATAAGCAAAGTGGCTATTAAAAGTAACTGACAGTGAGCTGCTGCTGCTGCAGAAGAGACGTCAACTAACGCAACAGTCTTTGAATTTTCTGAAAATCTAATTTTGCTGAAAGGTGAATATTTCATTTCCATAGCAATTTAATTTCGATTTTCTATGTTTGAACACTGCTAATGGGGCTTCTGTTTTAGAATTCTTGACAGCTCTACATACTAGCTACTTGCAGAAGTTGTTATGTTCTTGTTGTTGTTTTTTGTACTTTCCAAAAAAATTCATTAGTTGGTAATGTGTTACTGAGTAGTTGCTTAACGTTTGCTTTGTTATTTCTGACTTTTTGCTCGTTTTCTGTTGCAATGGCCAAATGTTGCTGACAGTTTAATTAACCATTTGAAATAAGTGACGGATAAAGTTACTAACTTTTCTTCTATGTTGGTATGTACATATCTTCCGCTTAGTTTTTGAAGGAAAATTAAGTCTTATAATTAAATTTTATATTAAAAGCATTAGCAAGAAATTTTAAATGAATTTTAAAAAAGGAAGGAAATTGCTATCAGTTCGCCAAAATATGTCCAACCAATTGCGTTCTTTTTAGCGACCAGTTCTCAAAACAAGACTTTTTTATAATTTTGAAACTCTGCGCTCAAAATTGTTAAGTCACACATTTTAACTTGCATCGAAATATATATATTTATACTTTTACTAAAACATATTATGCTTTTTTAATAAGCAGTTCAAGTAATTTGATATAACTCATACGTCATGCTAAGCAAAACAATTAACTTTGCATATAAAATGTGCTTTCCAGCTTATGTAGATTTGCGAATGTGAAAATTTATATAAATATATAGGTTTTCGGCTACGGCTCGTTTGTTTTTCTCCCCCTTTGAAGACGGAACCAAAAACATTTTGTTTTCTTTTTTTTCATGTTTTCTAAGCCTTGCATGACTTTTTACGACATTTTTGTAAAAAAAAAATGTTTTACCCCACGGGGGTGCCTCCTTTGTCGGAACCAAAAGTTTTAAAAATTTTTTTTTTTCCTTTTTTGACTTTTAACGACTTTTTAGTGGAAACATTTTTTTTTTCACTAAAGGTCCCCCCTTGCATGACGGAACCAAAAATTAAAAATTTGTTTTTCTTTTTTTTCGTGGTTTCTACGAGACTTATGACTTTTAACGACATTTCAGTGGAAAAAATGTTTTTTCACCGAAGGATGTCGGAACCAAAAATTTCCAAAAAAATTTGTTTGCTTTTTTACGTGTTCCAAAAAAATTAATTTATCATAGGTATCTTTGAAAATATCTAACGGACATGGGTGAGATTTGGTATATATTTTAAGAATAACAAATGTACTTAGAGCTGAAAAAATTCAAGCTACTTGTGGCTTTTGGCATGCTTTGCCTAGCTGACATCATAACCTTACTAAACCAAAAGGCACCGTTTTGTTATGCGGCCATTATTTAAAATGAAAGAATTCTTAAAAAAAGAAATATCTTAGTACAAGACGTTTATCTATACATGCTAAACCTTATCGAATTTGAGATATAGTATTCTAAGCAAGGGTACCATTGGTAGATTTATGTATGCAAAGCAATTTTTTAAATATAACTCATACGTCAAGTAGAGCCAAAAATAGATATTTAAAAAATTCTACTTTCAGTTAAGAAAATATTCATTAAAATTTGACTTCAAGCCTAAAGGACATTAAGGAAATTATTTCAGAAAAGCAAATATTAAGATGTCATAAAATAAAACCGAAAAATCAAGCAAGCAAGGAAAGGACCACCCGTTAAGCCGATGGATGCGTGACTTAACGACAATAACGATGACGACCCACTGACCATGGTTTTTTTTTTTTTTTTTTCTACAAGAAATAACCACAAAAGTAAAATAAGACACAGCAAGATATTTTTGCACGGCAGGAGGTTATAAAACATACGTCACCAGCTATTAGAGAAGGCAAGAAAAAAACCACAAGCTCAAAGAAAACCTCAAATGATGAACTGACTTAAATGGTTCGTGAGAAAACACAACATATACCATTAAGTAAAAGCAAAAAAAAAAAAAAAGAAATAAATTTAAGGAAACAAAAAACAAAACAAAACTGTTAATAAAAAAAAAAATAAAACAACACAACAGATGAATTAAAACTGGACAGCAGGGTTTACCCCAAGAAAATAGAAGAAAAAAATTCCAAATGAAGCCATAACAAACTTCAAACGGTTTCCTATAGTTTTTTTGCTACTCCCGGTCAGAGGTTAAGTAAAATACACACATATTTAGCATAGCATATTTCAAGGAGAAACAGCAGGAAGTCACCGAAAATGCCATCTAAAAGAAAAACTTCAGAATCAAAAAAACGACGTAAGAAAACAAAACCAAAAAATAACCGAATTGCTCATAAAGTTCGCTGAAGCGGCACCACCACAAGAAAAGGGCGAAATTTGTGTATTGCAAGTATACATTGGGCAAACGAAAGAAAAATACAAAACTAAGGCGATAAATTAGTTTGCAGAGAGTAACCATGCTTTGGTTATAACCATAAACATGGCTAGGAAGCAATTAGCTAAAGGGCCAAGTGGCAAAAAGCTTTTAATTAAAACCTTTCTGACCGTTGCCTGTTTAAGAATTTTTTCCAACGATTTTACTGATGTTACTAAGAAGCTTTAAGTGAAAAGATTTTTTGTTAAAGAAACCCAAACTAATTTACTTGAAATGTATTTAATAAAACTCCATATGCACAAGTTCAATATTATCAGTACACTGCACAGTAATAGCGCATTAATCTATATATCACTTATATCATCAAATGCCAATTCAGAAATTGCTAAATATTTCCAAACAATAGTCATACAACCAACCTAGTAAAAACCTTATAATTATTAGCAGCATTAGGTCGCGATCAAAGGGCGCGGAAAGTTGCGCTCTGAACAACGTTTCAGCTTTAAAACAAAACAAAGCAACGTGCAAAGCACATCTTTACTCCAAACGCCCACTGTGATCGCTATTCGCAACTTGATATTCGCCATGCTTTGCTTTGAGCGCAACTTTGCTCAAAGCGCAAAGCAAAGAAACGCTCAAAGCGCACTCTCTGATCGCGACCTAACTCGCTGAAGCTATCATCCGTATGGCAACAGCGCAACACTCATTAACATTGTATCCCATTTCAACAACAGCGCAATGTAAAACATATGTATGTAAGAAACAGTGGATCAACCAGCATAGCAAGAGCCTGATACTCACTAATAGTACACCTTATTACAAATTTTATTCTTATGGCACCTGCAAATCGCTGAAACAACGTAAGCTGGGAGTATAAATAGATTGCCTAAGAGTAAGAAAATGAGACGCAGATCAGAGAAATTTTGAACATTAATAGTCATCTTACTCACCAACTCAACAGAGTAGCAGAAAGCGACAAGAGAGAATTAAACGATTAACAAAAAGAGAGAAAATATAATGAAAACTGTAGAGCTTTGCTCTTAAAAATTGCTTAATTTTATCAAAAAATAGTTTGTTGACAACAGGGAGGGTTTTGAAGATACCTACGACGTGTTTTGACGATTGAGCCATAATATATTGTCTTCTACTTAAATGCATCCTATACATAACGCGTACTTAAGATATGAGTGAGAATAAGGTATACAAATTTTTCGGTCCTGTGTCTAACATGAGCACCTGCCATGATGGCTTAATTTCACGGTGTTCTTCTCAAACGGTCCAGTGTACGAAGGACGGCGCAACTTTCCATCAGCATAATGCCGATAATTGTTTTCCATTTTTAGAATCATGCACCCAGATACAATTCCTTCCAATAGTAGGGAAATGAGGACTATCTAAACCTCTGCCATTTTTTCGGCCATGGCACCCGGTTGACCATGCAACTCCACCCAGAGTTCTCAAACTCTTCCTGCGATTTTAGTCCAAACCTCAACCTTCACGAAACTCTCCGAAAAGCCATCCCAATAGTCAGTTGTAATATCCAGCGAACCGGATGCTCTAAAGGGCCACCGACTTTCGTTGTACCAGAGTAATCTCTGGTCAGATTTCGTAGCAATACGCTACTGTTAGTATAAATCAGATCAGCCTGGGACTAGTTACCCATGTCGATTTATCATGGATTGTGGGAACACGTTTTTTGGTTCATCCCTCCCTTCAAAAAAGCTCATGACTTTCTTAAGAGAGTAGCTCTACTCAAGGTTGATATGGCCACTTTGGCATGTACGACTCGACTAACTATGAATCATGGGATTGCTTTTAAAAAGGGAAAAACCCTCATCTCTCCAAAAGTCACGCCATTCCGCCTTCCTGCTTTAGCTGGTAGCCGACAGCGACACTGCAGTCAACAGTGTCACCACCAACTATTATTTCCAGGGGCTGCCACTAGGAGGCAGCAGGCTTCTTGAGGGCAGACATCGGACAATGTCTAGCCAACTTCCTGTTAAGCAACGTTTAAACCAACTTCGCCGAACGCTCTTGGCGGCGAGAGATCCGAATTGTCTGATCAGGTCTCCCACCCACCTCTAAATAACTGGATGATGGTAGGTCGCGGCCAGCCCACCGTCACCACATGCTTCACCATCTTTCGACTACATAGATCCTCCACCAACCCTTGTGTCACCATCTTTCGCCTCCATTGCAACAGTGTACGAAGGACGGCGCAACTTTCCATCAGCATAATGCCGATAATTGTTTTCCATTTTTAGAATCATGCACCCAGATACAATTCCTTCCAATAGTAGGGAAATGAGGACTATCTAAACCTCTGCCATTTTTTCGGCCATGGCACCCGGTTGACCATGCAACTCCACCCAGAGTTCTCAAACTCTTCCTGCGATTTTAGTCCAAACCTCAACCTTCACGAAACTCTCCGAAAAGCCATCCCAATAGTCAGTTGTAATATCCAGCGAACCGGATGCTCTAAAGGGCCACCGACTTTCGTTGTACCAGAGTAATCTCTGGTCAGATTTCGTAGCAATACGCTACTGTTAGTATAAATCAGATCAGCCTGGGACTAGTTACCCATGTCGATTTATCATGGATTGTGGGAACACGTTTTTTGGTTCATCCCTCCCTTCAAAAAAGCTCATGACTTTCTTAAGAGAGTAGCTCTACTCAAGGTTGATATGGCCACTTTGGCATGTACGACTCGACTAACTATGAATCATGGGATTGCTTTTAAAAAGGGAAAAACCCTCATCTCTCCAAAAGTCACGCCATTCCGCCTTCCTGCTTTAGCTGGTAGCCGACAGCGACACTGCAGTCAACAGTGTCACCACCAACTATTATTTCCAGGGGCTGCCACTAGGAGGCAGCAGGCTTCTTGAGGGCAGACATCGGACAATGTCTAGCCAACTTCCTGTTAAGCAACGTTTAAACCAACTTCGCCGAACGCTCTTGGCGGCGAGAGATCCGAATTGTCTGATCAGGTCTCCCACCCACCTCTAAATAACTGGATGATGGTAGGTCGCGGCCAGCCCACCGTCACCACATGCTTCACCATCTTTCGACTACATAGATCCTCCACCAACCCTTGTGTCACCATCTTTCGCCTCCATTGCAACCATTCGGTCCACAAATTTGATACCCTTTATAACCGGCCGTGCACAACACAAGGTAAGAAAGGTTGGACCAGACCAATCCATTGCTTCCCTTCTGAGTTTTGAAAGAGATAATCTTCTCCAACGAAACAAAAGAGACTACTAACTGACACTATCTTCTGCCGGGTTTCTCAAACCCCCGCTATAGATGGACAGTTGCACTTTATGCTTTCGCATTTGCTGGTAGCAAGAGAGTTCCCGTTTAAGTTGCTGACTTTCCTTTTTCTCGTGAAATTGTCACCTGAAATTACGATTGATTCCTTAGCCTTGACTATAAGATTATTTAAATTCTGACGCGTGACTTTTTTGGAGTACGATGTTACTCCCATAAGGCAATGAGATATTTTCTTGTTACCGTCTTATCTCTTGCGCGTTTCTCAATTGCTTTATTACTCTACCATTTTTTGTCTGCTTCTTGTTTTATTCAACTTTTAAGCAATTACACTACGTTTACCAATAAAAGCAACTTTTATTGGGTAACATACTTTTGAAACAACAACAATTTACTTTTGAACAAATAAAAACGCACACAATTCAAAAAAACCATATGCACCACAAATAAACCAAAAGCATTAACTTGCTTACGCCATGGAACTTACACAAATACATTAAAAACACACACGTACCCACACATAAAATTAAAGAGAAACCTTTAAGCAGAAAAGTAAGAAACAAATAAAAATGAAGAAAAGAAAAAGAAAAACTGTAAAGAAAAAGAGTAATATAAAAATAAAATGAATGAAATTTATATGTGCGCAAATTTAAGTTAATGGAACATAAAATATTATACAACAATACGGTAGAACTTTAATTCATACAAGCGCATACTTACAAATACGATAAAAACACTTACATACGTAGAGTAACTTAAATCAGTTTGGGTTTTGCTGAGGTAATTTTGGTTTTTATTTCAAGTAACCAGTTTTAAGACACGTAGATATCACAATTTCTACGTAAGAAAGTACCAACTTTCTGATCAAAAATCGCCGCCCCCACTTAACCAGTCTATTTTTTAAACTCGAAAGCACAAAAATTCGATAATCTATATATTAATACGCAAGACAAAAATTTGTCCTACCTTTTTTACTATGTTAGAAATAAAGCACGACTTTAAATTATACACTATTAAAAAGATAATTGTGTGTAAATGTGCACAAAGCTGAAATTATTTTAATATATTGCCATTAAGTCAAGTAAGATTAAATGAGAATTTTTAAATTTTAAAAATGTTAAAATACGCTGTCACACAAAGCTGAAGAGGATACAGCACAAAAAAAAAAAAAGATAAGACACTAACTTCAAGTTTTTTATTTTCTTTTCATTCTACATTTGTCACTGTACCAGAGATGATAAATGAGCTTTTCTATTTTGTACCAAATAGCAAAAAAGTACTTAAACTGTCCAGAAAGTACCAAAATTATTTGATAAATTTGTTGTCAAATTTTGACCATTGGGCGCATGGCCCGCAATGTCAAGAAATCCGTTTTCGAGCGAAATAACAAAATACGTATCTAGTCAAACTAAGTAAGGTACCATGCCTGAGTTCGGTGATTTTCGACCATTAACTTTTTTTCGATTTTTCGTAGAATTGGTCATATTTATAACATATGAAAACTCTTAGAAGAGTTTAGTGTTAATCATTTGAATTTTAACCGAATTGAGTGGGATTCATTTCTAAATTTGAAGATCAAACATATAGAAAATTGTGAATTTCAAATTTTTTATACCTTAAAGATGAAGTTAGTCGTTTCGACTACCATTTTTGTGTTGCTCATTGATTTGGTCGGTTCTTATTTCTCTCCCAACAATTTCCAGTTTATTTTTTAGATAGATTAATAGATTTTTTTTTCTATTTTTAATACTTCATTTGTTCATTGTTTTCCGACCTCGTTACTGAAAAACGTAAAAAAATCGAACTTTAGAACCGAATATTATTTTTACATATAAAAAAAAAAGGTTTTGAACACCAACATTTTTGTAAGAACATAATCTTTATTCCTAAAGCACTCTTGGGTATCACCCTTGCGGGTAAGGGGTCAGAATATGCCCGACGTAAGCATGTCTGTCGTAAAAGGAGGCTAAAAGCGGGTGACCAGCCAGGGTGTGGTAGGGTGTAGCGTTGGACAGCGTTGCGCCTCGAAAGAAAAACCCACAATGCCCGTAACTGGCACTGACAAGAAGAGTCGATGCCGCCTTAAAATAAACATCTTGTCAAAATGTCAAAATCCTGAAGCGTCTGACCCAGAGTGGGTGGCTCCCAGGTCAGCGTCTGTTCAAGATTAGGCGGCTGAAATTGAAAGTGAATTTGGTCACTTTATTTGCAGCGCTTGCCAGATCCAGCTTTAAGCTTATAACTTACTGCGTGGGGCGTTGTTGAAAAGATGGATCGAAAAACGATAGAAAATAAATCTCCAAGTGGTACCCACCAGAGTGTGGTTAATCCACCTGCCTCGGCAGGAGGTGCAAGAAACATGCATAGTTAGGAATGATTCTCCTATAACTGGAACCAATATGGCTCATCAAAATTTTAAAATCCTTTCGATGAAAACTCGAACACGCATCGGCTCTTGGAATGTCCGAACTCTAAATGAATCAGGCAAAATACTGGCCCTATGCTCCTCCTAGGAGGTAAAGAAGAATACATACATACTCTTGGGTATCAATGTTCTAATGAAAAACTATGATAAGCTACTGAATCATCAAGAATTGTTTCAAGTACGTGTTAGTCGAACCGACGCGTCGTCGTCACGACGACTATTTTGGTAAACGTATGAAAAATATAGTCAGGGCTCTAGGGTTAATTAGACGTATGTTTTGCTCTTTTTCCAAAAAGTATCATTTATCTGAATTCGCTACTTCTTTATTGATCACTTTCTCATAAGTTTTCTTGTAAGCTTAAGGATAAAAAGAATACAGGTAACCGGATTTTCAAGCGGAAACTTTATACTCTACCTAGGTATATACTGACACCTACATATGAAGTTACAAATACATGCATATGCAAAAACTTTGCCATATTTCGTCAAAGCAGCATACTTTATGCACAACGTATACTCGTATATTATGTTGTTGCCAACAGCGACTTTGCCTCTTGGCTACATGTGTCAATATGTACATATGTATGTGTGAGTGTGTCGTGGGTGTTAAAGCTTAACTGTTTTTGTGTGTCTATGGGTCTTCCTTTCTGCTTTGTGCTAAGTATGTATGCACACACACGAGTGTGTGTGTATGAGTCTGCATCTGCTTAAGTAGTAAAAATGTCATAAAAATAAGAAACCCTTCTGGCTGGACCATTTTACTTACCTTTCTTTAGTGCATGTGTATATGTTTCTTTTACTTTTCTACTGCTTGTCTTTGCAGCTACTCACAATTTTTTTCTCCGTTATTTCTACTACTACACTTTTGCCTTTGTGTTGCTTATTTTTTTTTTGATACTGCTTTTTCTTTCTTTTTGAACGCAAACACACATTTACGCGTCGCATACACATTAAGTGCTCTCAACGTTGAGCTATTAAAAACGTAGCATACATTTTAGGGCATTGCATTTAAATAATACACATAATAGCAAAGCAAAAACAAAAAAGCCATAATGAAAGATTTTTGCACAAATACAAAGGAAAATAAAACTTCACATTAAACAAAAACGGAATTTTATGTTTTATCAAGGAGTGATATATTGCTTGTAGCAAGCAACTGTGTGGGTAACGAAAACAATGCATTGTGGCAAATAGGCCGATTTGAACTTATTGATTTTAAATTAGCTGTTTTTAATATGGGGTGTTGAAGTTAAGGCTACGAAGCTGCTGCGACTAGCAAAAAACTTGTATGTGTTCCAGTTACAACTTAAAACCTAACTTTCCGACTTGCTTTACAAAAAAAGTTCTTGATTCACCATAAAGCCTTGGAGCTATTTTTTTGATAAGAAACCTTAAACCAATTGTATGGGCTTTCTTTTAAAAGAATTAGTTTATAGGGTTGAAAATTGTTTTGGAAAGTTCTAGGCCTTTAAAGCTTAAATTTCAAATTTGCTTTTCCACCAACCAGTTAAAAAAATCCTTTTTTTCTTATTTTTGGTATATGTAGTTCCAAAATTGAAATGTGAAAAGAATAATCAAAACAACTTCAATATCACTAATTGGTATGCAGCACCAAAATACGCCAGGCAAACAAAACAGTAACAGCAAGAATACCCTAACTAACTAACATGTCTAAAACGCGTGCATTGCAAAACCCCGGAGGCAGCAGCAAAAGCAACCCTCTGCGCTTCATCTCACACCTTTTGTTAAAAAAAATTTCGTTGCATACTTTCCGAAAAAAATGCACTGAATTTGTGCCTACAACTACGCGCTAACTTTTTTTTTTTGTTGCAATTGTTTGATCCGCATTTACAAGCAGCGCGCATTGTCAGCCTAGACATTTTAACATTTTTCATGCAAACACGCGCTGTAGTTGTAGTAGTTTCCATGTGCCGTGTTAAAATTTTTACCAGTTGCCTGTACTTGTCGCTGTCTGTTTTATTTTTTGAGTGACTGCAACAGCAAACAGACAGGCAAAGAGACAGACAGACAGTGAGGCATACAAAATAAGTTTCACGTTAATTTGTTCGTGTAAAAATTTTTAAATTCTTTCTCTTCTCTTTTCATTTTTTAAGGCACATTATTTTATAAAAAGTTCATTAAAGGGTTCAAGAAAATTCACTCAGTTTTGGATGCTGCACGTTTTTAGGCGTTTAGAGCTATTTAGAATCATAAAATCTAACTAAGTAGTTAGAAGCTCTAATCTTTTTTCTCAAAACCTTATTTTAATTATGTCAATGCCTGCATTTTTCTCATATATGTCCCAACCTTAAAGTCGCAAGAATTGAAAAAACACCTTTTTTCATTTTTGTTTGCTTGGCATTCCCGATGAAGGGAACAGCTGGAATTTTCTGAGAGATGAAAAAATGAACTCAAAAGTCTCGAAAATCACCTCCTATAAGCAATTTTTTTGTGGTTTTTTTTTATCAAAATTCTGTCTATCAAGCTCAGTGTGAGCACACACTGCTCCTGAGGCATCATTTAGTTCAACTAAAATGGAAACGTATACTGAATGTCTCCGAGTGTTTGTAATGTTATTCTGATGAAATATCACTTTGAATCAAAATCGTAGCTGATTCCTTTTTGAAAATATCTCGATTTTTCCAATTGGGGCATTTTCCCAAACAAAAAGAAAAAAAAAATTTTTTAACTACATTAAAGAAAAATTTAAATAATCACAATCGATGTGTTTTGCGATGCTAAACGCGAATCCGACCTCAAAATTGCTTTATCGTGTATAGTTTATGAGATATTGTAACCTAAAAACCAAAAAAAATCGTTTTTTTGCCATTTTTTTAAGCTATATAACTATGTAACATATCATTTATTCGTCAAATGTGGCTTAAATATTTGAAAGTTTCAATCTTTTACTCTAAAACCTAATTTAAACTATGTTGATATCTTTTTTTTTCCTCAAAGATATCCTAACTTAAAAAGACACAAAGGTGGAAAAAACCCGTTTTGACAATATTTCGGTCTACGATATCTCTTAGAAGCATGGAGATATAAATATAATTTAAATTAGGTTTTAAGGGAAAAGACTGGGACTTTCAAGTACTTAAGCCACATTTGACGAATAAATGATATGTTACATAGTTATATAGCTTAAAAAAATAGCAAAAAACGATTTTTTTTTTTGGTTTTTAGGTTACAATATCTCATAAACTATACATAAAAGAGGAATTCTGAGGTTGGATTCGCGTTTAGCATCGCAAAACACATCGATTGTGATTATTTTAATTTTCCTTTAATGTAGCTAAAAATTTTTTTTTTTTCTTTTTGTATGGGAAAATGCCCCAATTGGAAAAATCGAGATTATTCAAAAAGAAATCAGCTACGATTTTGATTCAAAGTGATATTTCATCAGAATAACATTACAAACACTCGGAGACATTCAGTATACGTTGCCATTTTAGTTGAACTTAATGATGCTTCAGGAGCAGTGTGAGCAGGTGACGAAATTTTTTATTTTTTTTAGTTTTATAGTCTGTTGACTAGGTTGTAAAAAACATGGAAAAAAGGAAGTAAGACGTTCGTAAACTTCGATATTTTTTTTAGAAAACTTTGTAGAAAATTAAATTTTCCATCGAAATAACTTAAACAAAAAATTTTGGAAAATTTTCTTATACCAAAAATTTTACAAAAAAGAAGAGAAAAAAAAAATTTTTTTCTGTTTTTTTTTTTTATTCTTTTGTTAATAACTTTTTTAGGTTCAGAGATACGTAGAAACATTTAAAAAAAAAACTTAAAAAAAAGTAAATAAAATTTCCTTTAAAATGACTTGTCAATAAATTTCTTACGTTAAAAATTTACCAAAATATGGTCAACGGAACATAGAAACTTTCTTTATGCGGTCGGAAAAATGGTTTTTACTCCAAACCAAGGGATTTTTTAAAAGAAGTGTGCACGGCAAAAAATACTCCAAGAACTAGGTGAGAAATTTTTTAGAGCTTTTTTTTTTTTTAATAAGTTTTGAAAAATTATGAAATGTCCCGAACAGTTATGAAAAAAATCATATGTTTTTCTTTTTTTTTTTTTTTTGTTTCAAAAGTTTTGGTATTAGCATTTGATGAAAAATTTAATTTTCTACAAAAAGTTTTAAAAAAAAAATATAGAAGTTTTGCTCCGTTCGCTAGATATTTTGAAAAAACTGTAAAGGGTGCATTTTGCCCCTCCCCTGATTACCATCCTCTAATTTAATAGCACTATGTGGTTTTTTTCGTCTTTAGTGACCAGTTGATCGATTTCTGTAATAAAAACCCATGATCATCTTACTTCTTTTTAAAAGTACCTAATCAATAGACTATTATAACCTGTCTTCTGCTAATTTTGGCTATCACTTGTTATGTATAACTTGTACCCATTACATATCATTGACTAGAAATCACTTGTATGATATAATTTATTTTCTGTACTTATCGTATGCAATTTAGTTATCAGCTATAGGCTAATTCTTTGCGCTACGTATCACTTATCGCTTTTCACTTATTTCTACTTATCACTTATAATCTATCAGTTATTACTCTAAAACTAAATATAATTTCTACTCGTAAATTATCATTGTTTCTTATAAGGTTTCGATCACTCTGTTATGATGTAAGCAAAATAATGTCTTACAGCGCTTATCATGTAGTATCCATAGTTTATTAATTTTTACTTATCACTTAACATCACTAACTCTTTTATGAGCGGCAAAGAAATTTCTTAACTTGAGTGACATGGTAACTGGGTATCTTTGTATAATTTATATGAAAATTTAAATTTTATATGCCTTGTAAAACAATATCTTTTTCAAGATCTTATTTTACCTCTAAATAAAATCTTATTTTCCGCCCTCTTGAGCATCCCGTCCTGTATAGCATTTGACGAGGGTTCATATGATTCAAACAAGTAAATTCTTAGAGTATAAACTTCATCTTCAACTTTTAACTCTTATGTGTCGAAAAATAAAACCTTAGACTGGATAAGAAATGGAAGACGTTCTAGACGAGAACTTCAATTCAACTTTTACAATTCCAATAAACAAAATCGAGATAAAATTGGCCAGGTCCAGTTGTGGGAAGTAGTACTATGAACAAGAAATTAGAAGAAAAGCGCAGAAAACTCAAATTTTATAATTTTTTTTTTTTTTTTGGAATCTTTGTTAAGTTCCCTTTAATTTGGTGAAACATTTGTCATACCAACTTTTTGATTTGACGTCGGAAAAAAATACTTTTCTATGTAACACACAAATTACTCGTGCGCGCTGCTTTTTATGTACTGGAGCTTTTAAACGGATTGTTCTTGAAGAGTATTTTTTTTTCGGACCTCAATCGAAAAAATTGGCATAATAAATGTACCACCAAATGGAAGGAAATTTGACGATTATTTACAAAAAAAAAACTATGAACGGGTATAAAAATAGAGCCTTCTTCATACCACAAAAGTCAAAAATTGGAGAAAAAATTTTAAATATCAACTTGAAAGGTCAAAAACTTTGCGAAATCCTTTTAAACGCTTTAAGTTAAATACATTCTTAGAAAGATCATAAAATTAGCTAAAAGTTGTTTAATAAAAAGTTTTCTGTCAAACGCAATTTTTTGTTCTTAAACAAGTCAGAAAATTTTATTTCATTGGGCCTTATTTCCTACCGCTAGCTAGCTATATTGGGTTGGTGATGATCCCGTTGCGCTCAGGAGCTGATGATACGCCTTTCCACTTAAAGGGTGTGGTTCATGCACATACCCTGCTCGATGTGTGTTTTTATACCCTACACCCAGGGTATATTCACTTTGTCCTTCCGTTTGTAACGCAGAGAAGGAGGCGTGGCAGGTATAGAAAAGTATATATATTCTTGATCAGCGTCACCTCCTGAGTCGATATAGCCATGTTCGTCTGTCTGGCTGGCAGGCTGGCTGGCTGGGTGGCTGGCAGGCTGGCTGGCTGGGTGGCTGGCTGGCTGTGTGTTGAAATACACTCTTTGGGAAAACTGAGCAAGATAATTCAATGAAATTTGGTACACTGCCTCCGTGGTCAAAGTTAGCTCGGGGGATTGAAAATGAGCAAAATCGGTAGACGGGCACGCCTACCGCCCATACAAAAAATATATTCAAAATGCAATTTTAGGAGTATTTTTCACGACAATGTAACCACAATACACATAAGTATTACGAATTGTAAGCGCAAGCTCTGATAAAAAACTGAGTGAATTCGGATAAGAGGGCGTGGCACCTCCCATATAAGCAAAAGCTTCAAAACGCTATACTGAAAGCGTTTTTTGAGATATTCAAACCGAATTTGACTCAGACACTAAGAATTATAAATGAAAGCTCTCAGCAAAAATTGGGTGAAATCAGACAAGGGGGCGTGGCGCCTCCCATATAAGCAAAAGATTCAAAATGCTATACTGAAAGAGTTTTTTGAGATAATCCAACTAAATTTCACTCTGACGCTAAAAACTATAAATTCAAGCTCTGAACAAAAACTGAGTGTACTCGGACAAGAGGTCGTGGCACCTCCCATATAAGCAAAATTTTCAAAATACTGCAGTGTAGGGTATGTATTTTTTGGCCAGGCCAAAATTTATACACTTACTAGTTTTATATTATATTTCTTACAAGGCGTTCTTATGCGTCAGTTCTTAAGAATATTCTCGTCTTTATTGATCTGTTTAACTCCACCAAGGTTTTTTGGATTTTTGTCTTAACAACATTTACATATTTGCCGCTGTAGATAATGAAATGTATAAGTTTATGTCACATTTGTTATTCTGCGGTGTTTATTTCGCTTTGAGCCTCAACACAGTATCCGTCGAAAGTTTTGATTCTGGTACAAGCTCACAGTACTGTAACCACTCATTCTTTAAATTTTAGCGGTTATAATAAAGCAATCATCACCAGCCTATTATGACTCATCACTCGACTTATTTTTGGAAAATTAACTTAAGTCCACAAAGTTTAGTAAAAGTGCACAAATCTTTCCAAAAAAAACCATCACTCTCAATTGAGCGTGGCATAAAAATATAACACGTAGTATATACTACACAAAAATCGCTCTAAATTGCAGCATTTTTTAGGGCAACCAAAATTTTAAATTGAATTTAATTTTCATTTAATGTTTGTTATTTTACTTTAACCATCCCCCTCCCACACACTCAGCTCCTAAAAGTGAACCTTTTTCATGGCACAAAATTTTTGTCAAGTTTACCTGTTAATTTGCATACTTTTCGGTGCTTAGGCTTTATCTTGCATTCACATTTATTATTATCGCCATCATTGTTGTTGTTGTTGTCAATGTGGAAACGTGTTTCCTTTGCTTATCTTTGCTATTAGTGCGCGCGTTTGTTGCTACTGTTGGCCATTTCATTTACTCTACTCGCCCCCCCCCCCCTCCCAACAACGCACTGCTTTTCTTCAGAACTTTGTGAGTGTGTGTGTGCTGTTACTGCCGCCGCTGTTGACACAAGGTCAGTTGCCGAGGTCAGTCCGATGTCAAAAAGTTTGCATACGTGTGTGTGTGTGGGAGTTTTCATTTTTTTTTGGGATAGACTTAATAATGTTGATTTGAAAGTCAGTTAGATAGAAACGAACACACAACGAGCGCTCCTAAAAGTATGCAGTAAAACCTATTTAAATTTAAATGCTAATTTTTTGTTTATCTTTTGAGTTTGTGACTTTTTTTTTGGCTGTTTCTTACTATTTCTTATTTCAGCATTACACTGTAAAAAATCTAAATAGTTATGTTGTGCTAAGATACAAAAAAGAAAGTTCACTGCTTACAGTGTAATTCAAATATGAGACTTTGAAGAAAAGTTGGTAGTAAGAGGCAAGCATAATAAATTCAGCACATGCACAAACCAAAACGCATGAGGTGAATTTAGCATGTGGTGGAAAAAGATAACAAGAAGTTGCACCTTGCGATGAAAAAACTTGGGTACATTGCTCTAAATCTGAGAATAAACAGGACTCTATGTAGTCGCAGAAAATGGTACACCACCAACTAAAGAAGTTTAGGTGCCAAAGTTGGCTTAGAAAATCATAACGACAGTCTTTTGCGACGCAGAGGTGAAAAAACATTCGAAAACTTCACCAAATGTCACCGTTTTCTGCACGACAACGTGCTCTGTCCACAAAAAACCTTTTGGGATGGCCGCACTGCAGAAAGTGGGCTTAAACATTTTTGCTCACCCTCCTTACAGTATGGACCGGCCTTCCAGTGACTATTATCTATTCCCAAAGATGACGAAAGAGCTGCGTGAAGAAAAAATTTAGCATCGATGACGTAGCTAAGTCAGCAATTTCGGCCTATTTTGACACCAAATATAAAAGATTTTTTTTTTTTGGTGGTAGTAATAAGTTATTTGAGAGATCTGATAAATGAGTTAGGGTCAAAAAAAAAACAAAAAATTTCGGTATTTCTACAGAAAGGTAAGCCGAGAGCCAAAAATTTAATTCATCATATCTCTGAAACTATTTAGCGTACATGGATGAGATTTGATACATGTGTACTAAGGTGTGCCAAATTGTATTGACGAAATTTTACCGATCTTGGCTACCTCTTTAAGTGAAAGCTCATGCAATTCTCAGGATAATTGCCAAGAAAACCTTACCTGTGTGTTCTACTTTAGTTCGGCGCATTTTCGATTTAAAATTTCACTTTGCATTCAATACTTATTTTTATTTTTAAACATTTTGAAAATTCATGTAGAGATAAAAGTGAGTTCCGTTTCCATGAAAAGTTTACTTGATTGTGTGGAAGTTCATGGTGTTCATTTGAAAAAGTGATATCGGTCAAACAACCGATTATTATAATCCGCTTTCAAAATACACTATGGCAGTTTGTTGTATAAAATAAGTAAAACTGTCTATTTTGTTCCTAAAACTGCCGCCAGATGGCGCTTTGAAAAAAAAATTAATGTCGGATTTGGCAGCCTAGTTTGGTGTTTACTTATTAGCAAAATTTTTGTTCATTTTCTTAATAACTTATTATACTCCATCAGTTATTCATCACTTATCAAATATCAAAATGATAATTTTTCATATTTGTCTTTAAGCTTTTAACTTGTCACTTTTCACAATTTAATATAAATCTTCTCTTACTACCCGTCAATTTGTACTTTTCGTAGCACTTATCAATTATTACTTATCAAAAAGTTTGTCTTTTTACACTTCATTTAACACTTGTTAGGTATTTGCAAATATCACGATTTTTAAGTTTTTTTTAACATTTTTCACTTATCAATTTTCACTATTATTTATGTTGATTTAGCTTTTCCTTTTGAAGTGTATTTATTTACATCAATACTTTATTTATTCACGTCTTAACTCAACTTTAGTACAATGCGTAATGACGTTTGTTTGTCATTTGATCTTAACTTACACAGTAGCGTATAATAGGGTGGATACAGAGTGTAACATAGCTATACAAGTAAATACGTAGGGTCTAACAAAAGTTCGCTTAATTGGTGTCATGTTATAAATTTTTAGTAAATCAAAAAATTGCGTATTATTTGTTATAGTCTTACGATATACCATTTTAATTTTCAGAATGATCGGTCAAAATGGAGAGAAGAAAACGTGAAATTCGTGAAACAATGTCTGCAGATATTTCAGTGCCAACGCAACAAGAGATTCGGTTTGCTTTTTTTTTTTTTGATTTCGACGTAAGCTCAAGCCTGTGGAAACATTTAGTGAATGCCAAAAAGCATTTGAAGTTGATGCGCCATCCCTCATGACTACTTCAAAGTGGTTCCGAAGATTCCAGACAGATCATTTTTCTTTGGAGGACGAACCTCGAGAAGGCCGCCAAAAATCTTCGACTAATTATGCAAGTGTAGCGCTGGTGAAGTCTAAAATTGACGAAGACCCAAGATTGACCCAGAAAATCATTGCTGAGGAACTGGGCTTGAATGCCATGGCTGTATCGCAAAAATTAAAAAATTATCTTCGATACTCGAAGAAATCTGCACGATGGGTTCTTAGAATTTTAAATGATGCTCAAAAAGAGGCACGCAAGCGTTTTGCTAAGTATTTTCTTTAAAAATACAAAAATGGAGAGTTTAACACTTTCAAGAAAATAGTAACAAGTGATGAAAAATGGTTTTATAAGTACGACCCTGAAACCAAACAACAATCCATGGTATAGAGCCCAGAAGGTGCAAGTCCACCTGTTAAAGTAAAGCAAAAAAAAGTCAGCAACAAAAGTAATGATGTCAGTTTACTTCAGCAGAGAGAAAGTTGTAGCTGCTATTACTTTGGAAAAAGGTCAGACGGTAACTGCTAAATTGTATAATGAAACCTGTTTACCAGAAGTTTTCGAAAATTTATTGGGAAAACGACAAAAAAAGGAGCTACGCCGCTACTTTCTACATCACGATAATACGCCAGCGCACACTGCTGAAAAAACGACAGATTTTATTGCGCTTTCAGGCATCGAAGAAATTCGTCCCGCACCTTATTCCTCAGGTCTAGCGCCTTGTGACTTCTGGTTGTTTCCAAAAATAAAAAAAATTTGAGAGGTAGAGTCTTCAACAGCAATGAGGAGATAATATATGCGGTTAATGATGAAATTGCAAAACTGCAAAAAGCCGATTTTGAAGACTGTTTTACAAGATGAATTTATCGACTTCAAAAATGTATCAAAATAAATGGCAATTACGTTGAAAAAATACAAATAGATGAAGAATAAAGTTATAAATTTAAAAAATTAAATTTAAAAGTTTTTTCAATTCAACTAAGCGAACTTTTGTTAGACCCCTCGTATACTACACCTTTAAACTTTTATGTTATCACAGTTCGTTATTTAATAATAACCTTATCTTATTAACATTCAACTTCTCAAACTACTAAGCACTTAGCAATGGTTACTATTTACTTATCAAATATTTTATGTTATTTTCACTCTTGATTTATCACTTTGCCATAATTAGATTTTTTCAAAAAACACTTTTCATTTTTCATACTTAACTTTTCACTTGACACTTTTGAATTAACTTTCAATGAACTTATTATTCAATTTAATTAAAATCGTTTCTTATTGCTCAAATGTTCATAACTAAGCACTTATCATTGATAAGTTATCAACTATCACGAATTAATCACCAAATATTTTTAGTCATTTTTCTTTCTTCAAGTATAACTTTTTATTTTTGACTTTTCACTTATAACTTATCACTTTTCACTTATCAATTTTTTCCCATTAAAATTTATTTTTATGCAAAATTTCTTCAGTGTCTGTTTTTCAGTTCTTAAATATTTAAAGTGCACTTTTTTTTTGCTTGCCATCATCTTAAATATCGTAATCATATTCCACTATGGCAGGCAACATCATTCTTAAATATCCTTAAATATCCTTGTAATCTTAAGACTCATGTCTTGTTTTGCAAATGTTGCTTTTGTCTCTATGCTTATCTCTATGCCCAACAAGAATTGCCATCATAAATGTTGTTGTGTTTGTGTGCTTGTTTTTGCGTCCTGTCATTTGGTCCTTGTTTTGTGTGTCGGTTGTCCTTTTGTTTATTACCGGATTTACTTTTATAAGATTTTGTCTGTTGCCGCATACCATCACCACCATCAACACGGCGCTGTGATACTATCTGCATACAAACATACATAGATATTTTTGCATTTAAATTTAAACAAATCACAAGGAATTACAACAATTTTAATTTGTTGAAAATTTGAATATTCTACACAGAAAATTTATTCATTGCTGCAGAGCATGAGAAAAAGTAATGAAAGCGAAGAAGCTTTATATCGGCAGAGGACCGGGGGGAAGCGAAAACTTGCTAATAGGGATTTTTTTAATTAAACTTTTGCGCAGAAACTGCATTATGATGACATCGTCGTCTTTCATTTTATTCATGCATTCTTTGTTTGCTGTTTTGCTTAAAAATTCTTTGTGCATTTCTTTGGAAATTCTTTCCTTCCCCTAAAAAAAAAAGAAAAATTGTATCTTTCACTTTCAGTATTTTTCAGTTAAATTCAGTTGAATTGTGATTTAGATACTACTTATATGGTATGTGTATTAAAAGAAGGTTACCTTATGCAAAGGTTAAAAATGTCATGTCCTTTGCTGCTTTTTCTTGCATTGAAATGGATGGTATGGTTGTGTGCGCTTTCTTGTCAAGTGAAATAGAAATTTCATTGCTTTGTCATTTACGCAGCACAAAAGGTTAAGAAAAGAGCATCAATTCAAAATTGAAGTATTTCGAGAAGCTACCTAATAATTAAAAATTTTAATTTGAAGAAAATAGCACTAAAGTTATGTTTTTCTTTAAAGTAAGCTAAACATTTGTGATTCTTATTTGTAATCTTCTCTTCAGAAATTTTTTTCTGAGATTGCACTCAAAAACATTTATCTAAGAATTAAAAATTCTGGTGATGCACCATCTAGTTCATTCTAAAGCTCCACAGAACATTATTTAATTTCTAGTTTAAAAATGTGATTTCATACAGATGTGCGTAGACATTGTGGTGTCAGTTAGGATCTTGTCGTATAGGCATTTGCATGTTAACTCTACCAGGCTGCGCAAAAATTTGTTCGTTCCCCTTTTATGTCATTAAGCATTGTATGTATACTTAAGGTTACGAAGCTTCTGCAAGGTGATAGAAGAGGCCTAGACTGACAAAAAATTGCATCTAGAGGAGGCTCTAAAATGTACTCCTGAGGAGTTGTAGGGTTAAAACTGATTCTCTGACTTGTTTCAGAAAAAATATTTTATTGGATCACTTTAACATTTTAGAGAAAGCTTTCAGTTAGTGTATATAGTTTATAGGGTTTAAAAGGATTTCGCAAAGTTCTAGACTTTTAAAGTTGATATATTAATTTTTTTCTCCATTTTTTGACTTTGGTGGCCATTTTAGTATGAAAAAGGTCCTATTAGCATATACTTTTATATTTTTTTTTTTAAATCCTCTTTGAATTCCCTTTAATTTTTCATACAAATTTTTTTGACTGAGGTCAGAAAAAAATACTTTTCCGTTTGAAGGCTCCAATAAAAAAAGAGCAGCACGAGTAGCACGCATATCATATGCAGCGCCTCGCATGCAAGTAACCAGTGTGTTACATAAAAAATTATTTTTTTCTGTCCTCAATCAAAAAAATTGGTATGACAAACGCACTATCAAATTAAAGGAAATTTCACGTGGATTTCAAAAAAAAAATTATAAAAGGATATCTAAGTAGAACTTTTTTCATAATAAAATGGCCGCCAAAGTAAAAAAATGGGCAAAAAAATTAAAATACACACTATAAAGGTCAGAACTTTTCGAAATCCTTTTAAAAAATATACACTATCTGAAAGCTCTTACAATTAAATAAAACTTTGCCATAGAATTGTATTCTCTAAATCCTTAGTGTGATTCAAGAAAATTTTTCTGAAAATCAGTTTTAACACTATAAGTCCTCAGGGGTACATTTTAGACCCCCCTCCAGGCGCAATGTTTTGTTAGTCTAGATCTTCTCTATCACCTCCCGGAAGCTTCATAACCTCATACAATACACCCTCTATACAGATTTCAAAAGATATTACTGGGTCTTGATATCGTAAGATGATTTTTTTATTCTAGTTTTACCCCAATGATTTTGATTAAATCTTTCAGTATGCAGTATACATTTGTTTGCATTTTATTGGATAGGATGATAGCCAACACCAAAATGTTTTGAAAATCTTGGAAATAATAAAAATTTGGGAAAATATTTTGAGTGGAAAAACAAAATCAAATGCTAGTTTTATTTAAGAGGAAAATCAAAAAGAACTGTTGACGTAAATAAACGTCATTACAGTCTTGTATGTAAAAATACAATGTGGAAAATTATACTCCAATGTTTTGGTGATATATGACGGTAACTCATTTTGTCAAATCTGGGAATGCGCGCCCGAAATTGTAAAAATGCCTTGATATGTATGCTCACGGGTGGTTCTCTAAAAAATGTACTATTCAATGTCTCGAGGCTCAAAACTATGTTTAAATTTAAAATTTGATACTTTAACAATTTAATAAAGGTACTCAAATAGAGCTTCTATACGAATAGCTTTTAAAAAAATAATATTTAATATTTTACTATGAAATTGTAACATTAAGTTTTAAAAACTCATTCTCCGTCATATCCCTAACCACTTTATAGTGCACTTAAATTGCCCCTTTCGCATATTACGCTATATTCTAAAAAAAATTTACAACGTTGTATGTATATATTAGAGTGGTCCAAAATCCGAAAGTGTTAAAAAGTCAAGGTGCGCGCGACTTTTCTGAATCCTTGGATCCTGCTGATTACAAAAAGTGCGTTGGAACCAAAAAAAAATTGCGTTTAGATATTCCGCAACGAGCTTGAAGGTACTTTTTTAGGAATTTTTGAGTTTTCGAGTTCTCTTTTTAATTTAAACGCTATACCTTTTGAACCAGATAAAGTATTTGCAAAAATTAAATTGCATTTTGTTAGGAATATTTTGAAACATGTTTTGCATCAATAATAATTAATCTACTTTTTGCCAATTTTTTTTAGCAGCACTTTAAACTTAAAAATTTGTTAATTTTTTGAGATGTTTGCACTTTCAACAACCGATTTTTTTCTTATTTTGCTCTAGCAAATTTTTTTAAACATTTTTATATTTTTATGCATGAATTCATCTTTAAAATAATTTCAACAACTAAGCTATTAGTAACACTTATACTCACTAAAACTATTAAGTATAATTAAATTAGATTAAAAAAAAAAATTCATTTTAGTGTTTTCAAGGCATTGAAATAAGATATCTTAATGGGATGACGTAAGATACCACTTGTTTTTTATAAAATCATTAGTTCCTAATCTTTTGAGTAAAACAACATTCTTTGCAATATCGAAATTTTTGCACTTCTTGATATTTTTGGCAAAACAGGTTAACAGATAGTTTTCATAGATCTTCAAAAAAAACTAAAAAAAAATTTAGTCAAAAATAAACTAAAATAGCCATTTTCGATGTATTTGTTACTGTTGATTCCGAATTCAGTCTCAAAATTGCTCTATCTTGTACGGTTAAAGAGATATTCAAACATAAAAGTATAAAAAACACCGTTTTTGCTCTTTTTAAAGTGATATTACAAGTCAAGGTTACTTTCAGCCACAAAAAATGGTATAGTGGTTAAAAGTGCCAGTCTGTTTCTTTAAAATCCAATTTAAATTATACCGATATCTTTTTTATTCTCGGAGTTATCCTAACTTAAAAAGTTGAAAAAGTGCAAAAAAAACGTTTTTTTATTATTTCTGCTTACGATATTTCAGAGGAACAAAGAGATATCGATTTAATTTAAATTGGGTTTTCAAGAAAAATGCCGTCACTCTTATTTTCAATACCAAGCTGAAAGTTACCTAGTCGTTACATAACAGCTTCAAAATTATCAAAAACGGTGTTTTTTTGCATTTTTAGGTTAGGATATCTCTAAAACCGTACAAGATAGAGCAATTCTGAGACCGGATTTAGAATTTTCATGAACAAATACATCTTAAATGACTATTGTTGTTTCTGTTTCACCAGGAAAATTTTAAACTCAAAGTTTTTTTTTTGGCCAAATTTGATTAAACTTTACGGTTTTTAGCAAGTAAAGTGAAGCTGGTGGCTTAGTTGTTGGAGTCAGTTGATAGATAAATTAATGCGTAAGAAAATAAAAACATAAAAAAAAATTTGCTAGAGCGAAATAAGAAAAAAATCGGTTCTTGAAAGTGCAAATACCTCAAAAAATTAACAAATTTTGAAGTTTAAAGTGCTGCTAAAAAAAATTGGAAAAGACAACATTAATTATTATTAATGCAAAAAATGGCTCAAAATATTCTTAACAAAATGCAATTTAATTTTTGCAAATACCTTATCTGGTTCAAAAGATATAGCGTTTAAATTAAAAATAGTACTCAAAAACTCAAAAATTCCTTAAAAAGTACCTTCAAGCTCTTTGCGGAATATCTAAACGCAATTTTTTTTTGGTTCCAAAGCACTTTTTGTAATCAGCAGGATCCAAGGATTCAGAAAAGTCACGCGCACCTTGACTTTTTAACACTTTTGGTTTTTCCATACAAAATTTGGACCACTCTAGTATATATATTTCAGCTACTGTTTTTCTGTGCTAGCTCTTAGAAAACAATTTTTATATAGACTTGACATGTATAGGAGTTGTTCCCCCATTTTAGACTATCTCTACTCAGTTTTTCTTATTCTTACTGATAATTTTCTAAATATTGAGTACTAAGAGAGCTGAAAGTAAAGAGAAAGAGGATGTTCAGTGTATTTTCAGCTCAGTCAGTTTTGGTTTTTCAATATTGAGTTTTCGTGTGCTTTTTTTTTAAAGTTAAAAAAATTTGTCAACAACGAAAGTGTGTATAATTCTCCATGTAAAATTTTTTTAAATAACTATAAATATTCTTTTACCTTTATATGATTAAATCAATAAACAATTAGTATAGCAACCAGTTTCAACTTTTTAAAAAAAAAAATGCTATTTTCATTCTGATATAACTGCTGTTGCAACATTTCGTCATTCTCCGTATAACCATTCTCCATTTAATCATTCTCCGTTCAATCATTCTCCGTTAAATCATTCTCCGTTTAATCATTCTCCTTCGTTTTGAAACATTGCAGCATTTCATCACTCTAAGTTCAAAAACCCTTCATTCTGATATTACTGCTTTTGTAACATTTTGTCATTCTCCGTCGTTTTGAAACATTTCATCACTCTCCGTTTAGAAACCCTCCACTTGGTTTTATTTGTTAGTTTTGTAAAAACAATTTATTTAAAAAATTCAAATGAAGTCCTTAAACACTTAAATAAACTTTTTAAAAATCCAACTAACATTTTTAGGGTTGCAATCTGGATATTTTCGAAAATCTTATTTAACTCTTATGTTTTTTTACTAAATTTAAATTTTTGGTTCAAGAAACGCTGAGGTGAACTTTTTTTAAGTTTTACAAAACTTTCGGTGTTGCCACCTGGTTTTTTCGTTAGTTTTGCATAAGCATTTATTTCAAACAAAGAATTAAAAATTCGTCTCTAAACACTTAAGCAAATAAACTTTTTAAGAATCCTACAAACATTTATAGGGTAGCCACCTGGATATTTTCGAAAATCTTATTTAATTCTTTTGTTTTTTGACCAAATTGAAATTTTTAGTTCCGGAACCGCTCAGATAAACTTTGCTGAAATTCTACAAAAAGTTTCAGGGCTGCCAATCGGTTTGTTTTTATTAGTTTTGCTTAAACTAAATTTTGGTTCGAGGAGTTTTTACCAAGATAAGAGTCGATCAATTTTTAACGATTTCAACTATAATTTTTTAGTTTGCAATTACAATGGCGAACTTAAAAAGAAGTACAACCTAAAAAAAAATTTTCGAAAACAACCATCTGGTAACCCTAAAAATTTATATTGGAATTTTCTAAAGTTTATTCAAGAGTTTTGAGACGAAAACTTTATTAAAATTGTTTTATATTCATACCTATATTATTGAATCGAAATATTAAAAAAAAAAAACATATGGCAACCCTGAAAGCTTATGTTCATTTTTAAAAAAATTTTCAGGGGTTAAGGTCATCATATTCTATACCTTCAAGTAATAAAAAAACCAAACCAAAATAGCTGGGGACAAAAAAAGGCAAGTTTTGGAACATTTCTCGGAGATTTACGCTCATATGATATGCATAAAAATACAAAACCATAACACTGTTATCTAATCGTCACATATGTAAAACCATTTATCACAAAAACTATTTTTATTACAATTAAAATGTTACAAACACAAACGCAGTGCGGTGTGGTGATAGTGATATTAAATGGAAAACACGATAGAAAAGAAGAAGAAACATAGCAAAATATGCTTACAAATATTTGCAGGCGTATGCAATCTGTCATATTTTTCTTTTGCTTGACTTGCGTGCATGATGCACGACGCCTAAGTGTATGCTATATTATTTATAAACTGCTGCTGCATGTTCTAATAAAATAATTCACGCAATGCAAGAGTAGTAAGTGTGTGTATTTTTAGTTTTGACTGAGCTGAATCAAAATAGAAAATTCTATAAATTCACCGCATGTTGCATGCCCAGTGCGCGTATATAACGCAGAAAAACCAAGTTAAATTGCTGTGTAAATTGATTGAGCGATGATGACGCCGACGACTGCGACTACGACGAGGATGGCAAAGGCGCCTGTGATTAATTTAAATGCTGCACAGTTAATTATGCAAACACGCAAGCAATGCCAACGCAGCACATCCTTTTTGCAAAGCGCAGGCTAGCACTAGGGTCCTTTGCGTTACATTGTTGCACGTTAGCAACATTAGTGCAATGCGAAGCAAAAACAAAAAAAATGAGAATAAAAATGTGTTTGCTATTTTTAATTTGAAGTGATTCGCTCAGCATATTTTTTTCATTCAATTTTAATTTCAGTTGTAACATTACATTTTCCCCCAGTATCCTTTTAGTGTGTGTGCAAAATAAGGATTAACTTCATGCAAGTGCAGCGCTGCGCGTATGTCGCTGAGTCACGTCACGCACTAACTACACGCACACACATTTCGCACACAAGCAAGCGCTGGTTGTTTGTCGCAAAATCACGCACATCATAAATGTGTTGCATAGTTGCAGGCGCGCAACAGTCGCAACGCAGCGTGCAATTCTTTTGCATTTTTAATTTAAAAACTTTTATTTTTTATAAATTTTATTTTTTATTTTTTGCATAACTACGTGCCGTTGACCATTAAGTTGCCGGCATATCCTGCATATCCTCTACATGTCCTTCGTTTTGCTTTGCGCGCATGTTTTTCATTTGTATTGTTGTAGCGTGGCGTAACAATCAGCTGCAGTGTTTGTTCCGTAGCAGTGTTTTACAATTTTATGTTGCAGCCGCTGTTGCTGCTTCATTTGATTGTTCTGCGTCGCCGACAGAGACGCACATAATTTGCATATGAATTGTGTTGCTATGCGTTGCAGAAAATATGTACCGCTGCCGCAAGTCTGCATTTCATTACTTTGGCATTTTATTTAAATTACTGGCAAAAGGTATGCGTTCTTTATTTATGCGAATGTCCTTTTTTTTGTGTTGCCTTTCTTGTCAAAATATTGTCGAGTATTTTACATAATATTGTAAAATTTTAAAGAAAGTTAACCTTTCGTAATTTAGAATTCTATGATGTTCAGGAAGGAATCTAACAATAGTATACTGGTTATAAAAATATGAGCGACATAGAAACAAAGTCAGCTGATACTTACTCGGGGACTTTTTATACTAAGTCTATCTAGCTTATACTATTTTATTTCAAGTACATTTTACTAAAACTAGAGTTTGCCTTGTGGCCGAAATTCGACCATTTCGATTTGACCATAAAATAAAGGAAAAAGTTTTTATACCCTTCCTTGGCCGATAAAACACAAAAAGCTTTTAATATTCTTCCTTAGGGTTCGGGTTATCTGCATCGGTGCAACAGCTAAGTTGCATTATAGTACTTTCCATTTAGAGGCGTGTAACTCCTACTAAAGAGCAAACAGTTTTTGATATCTTTCTATACCAAAATTCATAAAAATCAATCATGTTTTCGTGCTATATAGTGCTAACTCTATATCTATACCAAATTTCATAAAAATCGTATGCATTATTTTCGCCGTGGGAGCGTTTTTTTCATTTAAGGGCGTGGCACCGCCCACTGAAAAACGTAATGGTCATATTATCGTTCCTTAGTGCTAACCCTACCTCCATACCAAGTTTCGCTAAAATCGATGCAGCGGTTTAGCCGTGAGAGTATTTTTTCCGTTTAGGGGCGTGGCACCGCCCACTGAAGAACACATTGGTCATATTATCGTTTCTTAGTGCTAACCCTATCTCCATACCAAGTTTCGTTAAAATCGATGCAGTGATATTTAACTTACTTTAAAGTTCAAACGAAAAATAAAAAAAGGGTTGACCGCACTAGGATTCGAACCTGGGTCTGACCGTGTGATAAACAGTAAAAAATGATATATATTAGTAAATCTCCGAAAAATGTACCAAAACATGCCTTTTTTGTCCTCACCTATTTTCTTATTTTTTTATAACTTGATGATATAGTATAAGATGACTTGAACCTCTGGAATATTTCCAAAAAATGAACATAAACTTTCAGGGTTGCCGTAATTTTTTTTTAAGTTTCGCTTAAACAGTATATTTAAAAAATTAAAAAATCCAACATAAATTTTTAGCGTTGTCAGTTGGTTGCTTTCGAAAATTCGAAAAAATTTAAATCTTCTTGTTTTACGTTCGTCACTATAATTACACACTAAAAAATTATAATTCAAATCTTTAAAAACTCATCGAACCGAAATTTTGCTTAAATAAAACTCACAAATAAACAAACGTGTGGCAACCCTGAAAATTTTTGTACGATTTCAGAAAAGTTTATCTGAGTGGTTCTGAAATCAAAAATTTCAATTTGGTGAAAAGAAAAATTTTCGCAGATAACCAGGTGGCAACCCCAAAAATTTATGATGGATTTTTCGAAAGTTTATTCGACTTAAGACCAAATTTAAATTTTTATTTTTTAAAAAATGGTTTAAGCAAATGCAACAAAAAAGCCGGGTGGCAACACCGAAAATTTTACAAGATTTTAAAAAAGTTAATCTGAGCGTTCCTGAAACCGAAAATTTCAATTTAGTCAAATAAAGTAAGAATTATAAAAGATTTTCAAAAATAACCTGGTGGCAACCCTTAGAATTTATCTTGGATTTTTAAAAAGTTTATTTAGGTATTTTAAGACAAAATTTTAATTTTTGATTTTAAAATAAATAGTTTCAGCAAAACCAACAAAAAAAAAAAAAAAAAACCAAATGGAAGTTTACTAAATGGAGACTAGCTATGGGCTAGTTTGTATGGACATTTTTAAAAATTAACTTTTTATATCCTGCGGTGGTTTTTTATGTGACGTTTGATGAAAAAGTAAGTGAGCCGAAATTTGGAGGGGGTGGGGTGGGTCTAACCCTTGCCGGTTTTGAGTCAAAGTTCGAATTTCGGGGGTAAAATTTTGAAAAAAGCTTCTAACTGCAAACCAGTTATACTTACAGGCATAGAATGTATGACCAACCCCCATTATATTTTCTATTCCAACATTTTCACCAAACATACTTACCCCCTATCTCTACCCCTAAGGGTCGCTCCTATATAAGCCTTAATTTTCATGACATTTTTATAAAATCGACCTCCACCACCCCCAGGCTGCCCCTACATTGTTCAAAAGTATGACCTACCCCCATTATTTTTTCCACCCCATCATTTTCAAGAAATATACTTACCCCCTATCTCCACCCCCTAGGGGTGCTCCCATACAAAAATAATCATATTTATATTAATTAATAAACATTTTTGCTCTCATCACCCCTACTGCCCCCATATTGCTACTTAGGAAGGTAAAATGTATGACCGACCCCCATTAATTTTTCCAGCCCGACAATTTTACTAAACAAACTTGCCCTCTATCTCCGTCCTTTATTTTTTCCGGATGGTACGATCGGCAGACCCAGTAACTGCTTGTTTCCGTCATACGTGATACGCGTTTTTTTTTTTTAATTCAAAACCACTGTAACTGTGGCAATTAATTTTTGTAACAGAAGCAATATTAGTACACCAGTGTAAAGTCGCACCCCGGACCGCTTTTGTATGAGAGCACCCCTAGAGGGCGGACATAGAGGGCAAGTATGTTTTGTAAAATTGTCGAGCTGGAAAAACTAATAGGGGTCGGTCATACATTTTACCTTCCTAAGTAGCGCTATGGGGGCAGGGTTGATGAGAGAAAAAATGTTTATTAATTAACATAAATATGAGTATTTTTGTATGGGAGCACCTCTAGGGGGTGGAGATAGGGGGTAAATATATTTCCTGAAAATGATGGGGTGGAAAAAATAATGGGGGTAGGTCATACTTTTGAACAATGTAGGGGCAGCCTGGGGGTGGTAGAGGTCGATTTTATAAAAATGTCATGAAAATGAAGACTTATATGGGAGCGACCCTTACGGGTAGAGATAGGGGGTAAGTATGATTGGTGAAAATGTTGGGGTAGAAAATATAATGGGGGTTGGTCATACATTCTATGCCTGTAAGTATAACTGGTTTGCAGTTAGAAGCTTTTTTCAAAATTTTACCCCCGAAATTCGAACTTTGACTCAAAACCGGCAAGGGTTAGACCCACCCCACCCCCTCCAAATTTTGGCTCACTTATTTTTTCATCAAACCTCACATAAAAAACCACCGCAGGGTATAAAAATCGAAAAATTGTTATTAAGCCAATAGCTAATGGAGACTGATGAAATTTTGAAAAAAAACGACGTAGAATGATTAAACGGAGAATGACGAAATGTTACAGAAACAGTAATATCGCAATGAAAATATCTATTTTTTTTTTTAGTTTGAAATAGGTGGATAATTTGAGTGGAGATAATCTAAATTTAGGGACCAATTTCCATGGTTGTCAGTTCTATGTAAAAAGAATTTTCGAAGAATTAACGCAGAAAAACAGTAGCTGAAATACACTTAAAAACTATGTCGTATAAGCCTTTTTTCCAAAAAATTACGTTATGTATGAAACGAGCAAATAAATTGTACTAAGAAGCGGTTAGGTACAGGACGGAGAATAAGTTTTTAACACTTTATGCTATGTATAATTTCAAAATAAAACATAAAAAATATTTTTTTTTTTCCAAGCAATTCGAAGCTGTGGAATAGTTAAAACATCAAATTTTAAATTCAAACATGGTTTTGAGCCCCGGGACATTGAATGTTACAATTTATGGAGACATAACCATAATAATAGGCAAACGAAATCGGTTCTTTTCCAGTTTCTACGCCTAAAACTAATCAATTTCACTTGATTTTTCTTATGTTGGAAAGGTTGCGAGAAGCAGTGTAGTGTGAGACTATCTTTATTTTAAAAGTGGGCGGTGCCACGCCTTTAAATGAAAAAAACGCTCTCAAAGCTAAACCACAGCGTCGATTTTTATGAAATTTCTTATGGAGATAGGGTTAGAAACTAAGGAACGAATATATAATGATATAATATAAATGCTTTTGCTAGAATTAAATTAATTTTTTACTACTCCAGTGGAGTAAAAATAATGCTTCTCATTTTTCTCCTTACAGTTATAGTAACTTTCGGAACATTTTGTGAGCTGTTTAGGACCTCAAATCAAAGTTGTTTTTACTCCAAAAAATATAAATTTTGCTTAAATTTTCTTTCACTATGATGAAATCTTTTTGCATTCTTGACTTCAATTTAGATAGTTAAGTTAAATATTCCTTCGCACGTATACACACACAATGTATCCTTAAGTCATAAGTTTTGTGATTTTACTTGAATGTGACATGATACATCAGTAACTCCCTTAATTTTCTTTGTAAAGTTTTTATTGTTGGTTGCTTTTTTTTTGTGATACAGCAACATATTCTCGTAATGTTGGCCAAAAAAAATAAAAATTTACAGTGCAGAAAAAACAAAAAACAGAGTTATCAAACAGCAACCGAATTTAGCAAAAAAATAAACTGACATATTTCGATTTCAACTTTGTGTATGCTTTTGGTAGCCCAGCAGGAAAACGATGCAAGCAAAAGTATGCCTTTTGTATGCATAAGCCGCTTGTGATGTCAAAATTTCTTAAGAACTCTATAAAATTCTATAAGGCATATTTACCTTTTGACTCAGTGGCCGGAGACCTTTCTCCAAGATTCTAATAGACGCTGTTTCTCAACATGCAAAACTCACCACATATTTTGTGGTTTGTGGAGATGCTTTATAAAGCATTTGATTCAAGTGGCACAGGGTGTAATGAAACTTATTTTACATAAGCTTTTGCAGTAGACAGCCTGTCGAAAGTTCTAACCTTTGCTGGATATGTCAAAACATAGTATTTTTACTTACATGTTTTTCACAAAAGTTATTCTTTTTGATAATTGTAAGTGCACTTAACGTATTTTGATTAAAAATAAGAAACGAAACTTTCGAAATAAAAATTTCAACATTATATCATATTGGCAAAAGAACTCTATCATATTCCTACTGGGCCCTCTTGTACGCTTTTTTACTACTACACTTTGGTTGTTGACTGGCGTTTGTGGTGTTTTTTGTTGTTTATTTGTTTGTTGTTTGCATTTGTATTTATTTTTTGGTGCAAATGCCAAATGTTTGTTTGATTTGCTTCAATGAGTTTATTACGCTTCGTTAAAACATGGCATATCTCCGGCGTGTTTGAGAGTGTGGGTTTATTTTATCTCTGTGTTGTTTTGTTTTTGCTCGCTCTTCCTTAGGTTTATGTTGAAATTTGTGTTTTGCACAAAATCAAATACAATTTAATATCGGATATAAAACTTAAAAGTTTTGAGGAAGAAAATTTAACTTTGTCGTGAAAATGACTGATTTTGTAGTTTTTTCGACGTCAACTTATAAACTTGGTATGACAAATATACTACCAAATTAAAGAAAATTTAAAGTGAATTTCAAAAAAAAATTATAAAAGGACATCTTAATGGTACCTTTTTTATACTTCAATGGCCGCCAAAGTCACAAAATAGGAAAAAAAAAGAAAAATATCTACTTTAAAGGTCCAAAACTTTGCAAAATACTTTATGACCCTATAAACCATACACATTTTCTAAAAGCTCAGTTAACTAGCTAAAACCTTGCCATAGAAATGTTTTCTCTAAGACTTTAGAGTGATCCAATAAACTAGTTTTTTGTAAAACCAGTCAGAAAATCAGTTTTAACCCTATAACTCCTCAGTAGTACATTTTAGACCCACCCTCCCAAGTGCAATTTTTTGTTTGTCTAGGCCTGCTCTATCACCTCCCAGAAGCTTTGTAATATAATGCGATATAACCTATATATGAACTTAGTAGTTACAGAATGATTTTGGGCATATAAGAATAAATGAAAAGACCATATTTTTTTGCGAAAGAAAGAAACAAATTCACATTAATGCCAGCCGCCGTTCAGAATTAATAGTCATTATAAAATTTCCACTTTACAACAATGCATAAAATATCTTTTTTCTTTTATTCACTCTGTAGTACCCACATTTTGTTAATCAAATAATACCTTTGCCTATTTTAAGGCTTTAGCAGGTATATAATTTAATCGCACTACACGCACATTAAAAACACGCACACACGCATAGAGTTGGTACGTTATGTTTTTAATTGTCAATTAAAACTATGCGCATTAAAATTTCCACAACATTTAACAATGTTAATAAGCTCCTGCTACATACTGCATACTTCTAGGCGTAAGTGGTATGAATAGTGTAATCCATACATATAACAACTATGTGCTTTATGCTGTATGTAAGTATATGAATAGAGGTATGAAATACATACATAAAAATTTTATGTGCTTGTGTGCATTAAACAGCTTAAATCATTGCTGCCTCACTCACTCACACTTCAAAAACAAAGATGTCGACTTTCCGCAATAATAGGAGGTTAAAATTTAATTCTTTATTTGTGTTTTGTTACACAATTTTGCGTGTTATTTCTTAAAGCAAAACGAATTGACACTTATGATATTCAGAATCTATGTGTGCCTAGTCCGTAGAGTATGTTTTTATATATGTACATGTGAGTGATTCTCCGAGAAATGTTCCATTTAATGTTTCGGGGCTCAAAACTATGGTTAGATTTAAAAATTGATATACTAACTATCTAATAGAGATACTTAACCAGAGCTCCTATACTAATTGCTTGGAAAAAAAACTAGTTTTTAATATTTTACCATGAAATGATGTTATACATAAAGTGTTAAAAAGTCATTCTCTCTGCTCTCCATAGCCGACTCTTAGTGCACTTAAATTGCCCGTTTTGCATATAATGTTGTTTTCTAAAAAAACTTTACGGCATTGTTTGTTTATATGGGTGAGTCTCCAAAGAATGTACCATTCAAAGTCACGGGGCACAAGACCATGTCTTAGTTTAAAATTTGATATTTTAACTATTTCATACAGATATTTAACCAAAGTTCCCATACGAATTGCTTGAAAAAAATAAAATTTTATGAATTTATAACATAAAGTGTTAAAAAATCATTCTCCCGGCTCTCCCTCGCCGGATCTTAGTGCACTTAAATTGCCCTTTTTGCATATAATGTTGTTTTCTAAAGAAAGTTTCAGTTACCGTCTTTCAGTGTTAACTTTTCGATAAAAATTTCTTATATTGAGTTGACATACATAAAAATTAGTCCATCATTTTAGACTATCTTCACTCAGTTTTTCTTATTCTAACTTAAAATTTTTTTTAATTATTGATTAAACTGAGAAATGAAAGTAAAGAGAAAAAGACTCAATTCTTTTTCCACTCAGTGAGTTTTGATTATTTGATAGTGACTGATAGTGCGTTTTTTAAAGAATGCAAGTGCGCGTCATTCTCCCTTTAAGTTTTCTTTATATAACTATATATTCTTTAATTTTTATACAATTAAATAAATAAACAATTAGAGTGGCTTTTGACTAATTTCAACTTTTTCATAAATAATTGCTGTCTTCATTGTGATATTGCTGTTTTTGCAACATTTTGTCATTCTCCCGTATAGTAATCCTCACGTCAAATTTACTCCGCAAGAATGGTTCTATTACGAGACATTTTTGTTTATTGGCTAATTAATTAGACTTGTTGAACTTATTCTTTTTATGATTAGGGGCTGTCTATAAAACTCGCGACGCTCTAACATAAATTTTAAGGGTTGCCACCTAGTCATTTTCAAAAATCTTATATAATTTTTACTTTTATTGACTAAATTGCAATTTTTGGTTTTAGAAACGCTCAGGTAAACTCTCCTTCGAATTGTACAAAAATTTTGGTGTTGCCACCTGGTTTTATTTTGTAAGTTTTGCTTAAAATATTTATTTCAAAAATAAAGAATTAAATTTCAGTCTCAAAACACTTAAATAAACTTAATAAAAATCCATATATGTTTATGCATTCATATAAATGATTTTTGATAACTCTACAGGGTGTGTCGGGAATCGGCAAAACACCGGAAAATGTAAGATTTCTGTAACTTTTCTGAACAATTTTTCTTAGTTGCATGTTTCGAATTTTGCAAAATCAACGATGTTATTGGAATAAATCCACAAAGAGTTAAAAGTAATGTCATAATATGAATTGGCTGACTTTTTGTTAGACATTAATCAAATTGGGTATTGTTTTCATGAGCAAATTACCTGATAGTGTGAAATCGATGGCAATGAGTTGACAAAGTGCTATCGATTTAAGTAGTCAATTATAATGGCTCAAAATGTTTGTTACAGTGTTTGAACGAGGTGTTTTACCAATTAGGCTATTGCCATTGATAAATTTTTCTGTACAAGAACGCCATATGCATAGATCATAAGGCTCACTAGCGCCATCTGTTTTGAAAAATTGCCAAATTGTTTTTAGTTTGTAACACACTCTGGTTTGGAGACATGCTGTGCTAGCTACAAATAAAACCTACAAGGGTGGAAATTACGAGAATCAGAAAATAATTTTATTCCTTATAACACTTCAAGAGGACATTTAGAGCATCCCCTCTCGAACAACTTTGTGTTAGTATAGTATTTCTCTCTCATCTCCCAGAAGGTTCGCAACCTTATTGATTCCATCCTGTATAACTTTATGAAAATTTTTTAAATTTACCCAATTCAATAAAGAGGCTTAAAAATGCGATTTAATTAATGGGCATTGCATTTTTGCTTTTATTTAATTCTGAGAAAAGTTTCAATCGTAAAAGAGATAAATGCAACAAATATGCAAAATAATTGCATTTTTTATTTATTATTAACAATTATTAACATTAAATGAAATGAAATTTTTGCTTTTTGTTATTAACAAAAAATGGCAAAAGGCGTAAATACCATTGCATACGCTGCGGCGCAGTGCAATTAATTAAACGTTGAATGGCGTTAAAAATAAAGATGCAACACAAAAAGACAACGTTGTTGGGTTGGATTGGGCTGAGTAGAGAGACATGCAAGTATGTATTTGTTTCGTTCATACACATACATAAGTATAAAATGTTAAAACACACACACAAGGCAGGCAAGTGGTGGGGCGGCAATGTTGCCGCTCATGTGCGCACAAGAGGCTTGTCAGCCTCCGCCGCTTTCGCCGCACTGTGCATTAATCTTGTAATGAGTTCAGTAAAAATGTATAAAAAATGCAAAAAATATTTTTCAAGTTTATTTTTTTATTTTTTTTTTTTTCCTTTGCGCAACGCAACTCGAGTAGAGAATCTGCAAAGAGCATGTAAAGAACTCAGGCTCGAAATTAATTAAGTTAAAATGTTTAATTGATGAAGTGGCAGAATGGTGGAAGTAGGCTCTGTGCAAAAGAAGGCAAGTGTCTACTCATTTTGTGAAAGACTCTGCATTGAATTAACATGTAATTCGCTAATCAAAGGTAATGAGTTTCAATTTTCTCTTTTTCCAAGCGAGGTTTTTTTTCTGCTTTGTATTGTGAAGTATGTAAACGAGGTCGCTCACTATTTCGACTATTGAACGAGGCTTAAATAATGTCATAATATGAATGTTTAATAATTTTGCACATTTTTGTCATTATGTCTTACCATTTGTTTATTTTCGATTTTTTGATTTGGTTTACATTTTTCGTTTGATTCCAATATTATTCAATATTTTCACTACCGTTTGGTCTTTACTAAACTTACCGAATTGTTCAGAAAACTTGATATTTTAACATTCTTTGACTTTTGTAAAAAAATTTCTGATCAGTCGGCTTATATTCTTTTATGAGCTGTATTTTATAGGCCTTCAAACCAAGATCACAACAACCAAAGTGAAAAATTTTATAACATTCTCTAACTGATGACTGATTTTGGTAGTTAGTTTCCACAACTAATAAACGTTTTTCAGGAATAGGTCTATTCATGATTCAATCGTATTGAAAACTGAAAACAAACGTCATATGGACAAGCCACTTGACATATAACAGCTGTCAAAACAATCCATTTGGAAAAGGAACCTCGTATTGAATCGCCTTCTATTACTAGAACATATCTACCGTTTATTTTCAACCATCAGGGGGCAACTGTCCAAGAATTTTTTCTTTTCAAATTTTTCCCTGATTCTGTGCCTTACATAATGCTTCTGGTGAAGTGGAAGGTCAGACGAACCTGCATTATTTTTTTTTTCTCAATATTTGGCGCCAACAAATTTCCACCTATCTCCTTTTAGCTCCGCCCACTTCTAGGAAACCTATGGTAAGAAAAATCAGACCAACCAGCATTTTTTTTTGACCCCTCAGTTTTGGCTCAGGAATTATTTGGTCAAACACTACAAAACAAAGTTCTGTTCTCCATGAACTTCAAGAAGGAGCATAGAGCCATTAGCAAGAGATTAAAGCGTTTCCAAATCCCATTATTAAAAATCTCAATGCATTACTAAATTATGTACAAAAACCACACATTCATCTTTGAATAAGCAACAATAATTTTCTCTTTGATATTAGTAGATGCTGTTCCACCTCATACAAAACTCACCACATATGTACTTTTCTGGTTTGTGCATATGCTAAGAATATGGTATCCAACGGAGAAGCACTTTTCATACTAACTTGCTTCTTAGTAGGAAAATTAGTATTTTCTTGAAAGCTCTTTAAGCCTTAATCTTATCAACGTAACGCAATTAAAAACCTTATCATATTCACCACTGACTGAGCTGTCAATCATTTTTGTACCTGTTTCTAGTAGATGCTGTATTGCTATATGCAAAACTCACTACATAATTACATTATGGTTTGTGTATATGCTTTGATTAGTGGCACAGGGTGCACTGAAGTATATTTTTCTACAATTTGTTTTAACCTTTTCCAGACCGCACATGAACCGTAATTTGTAATAAACCGGTGAATCGAAAACTCCTTGACATTTTTAAAAAGCTGAAAGTTTGATACAATTGCTAATAAGACGCTTCAGTAGCAGTATTCGAGATAAAATCTACTGAAAATTAGCCAAAAAAACACAATTTTTTGGACACTTGAATATCTGTTCTCTATTGACGAAGATCTATCTGGTTCCATTTGCAAAGCAAATGTGATATTAAAAAATTCAAATGGGACATATATGTCCCATTGGTCCTGAAAGGGTTAAAAAGCATATGCACACATTCACTACTGACTGAGCAGTCAATCAATTTTCTTACTGTTTCTCGTAAATGCTGTTTTACTTTGTGTATATACTTCGATAAGTGGCACAGGGTGCATTAAAATTTATTTTTCTACAATTTGCTTTAACAGGCAGACTCATTAAACTTCTAGTATCAGCTAAAAATGGCAAAATAACTATTTTCAACACATTTCACAGCAAACATTTTGTCATTCTACTAAATTACTAAATCATTTTGCGCTTTTATTATAACGCTATGGCGTTATTAGAACGCAAATTGTATTTTTCTTGGAATATCTATGTATGGCTTAACTTATTTCATTATGTGCGAATATACTCTAGTCTATAGTGCTTAATAATACAAAAGAAGGAAGGCCTTTGTTGCTTTCGCTTATAAGCATATTCTTTTGTAATTTATTGCCATAGAATAAATAATAAAAAAAAAAATACAAAAGATCTCTCTTTACGTTATCAGGATCTTGGTTTCGAAACGTATGATTTTACACACGCTGACAAATCGGCCTTTCAAAATCACTTTCATCGTCACTTTTTTGACACTTTTGAGAATAGCTATAAGAAAAGTTCAAATTATATCCACGATTTAACTAAAACTTTCGCAATGACTTGGGCAGGCTCACAATGAAAATATAAACTCCACGTTGGGCGCCAAATGTAAAGCATAAATCTCTTTATTTCGTTTTTAAACAAAAATGTTTTTGTACAATATTATTTTTATTAAGAACCCCTTAGGACCGGTGGAGACAATTCTCTCAAAAGTCCCATCTTTGGTCTAGTTATTTTGTAAGTAGACTAAAACGGACTACACATAAAACTAGAATAAATTCACTTAATTTATCAATTGTACCAAAAATGGTCTAAATGTAATGCAAAGTCTTTCATTTGTATCAAAAATGGTCCGAGTGTAATGCATTATCCGTTATTAGTACGGAAAGTTGTCCAATTGTGTATCGATTGTGTCAGTTATAACTTTAATGATTAAGTATTTCCGGGTTGGAAGTTCGTCGACTGTGAAGAAGAGCAAACGACAAAGTATCAGTCTAATGACTTGCGCTGCGTGGAGAGGCCCAGGTTAGTAACCTTCACTCGGTGAATTTCCTTTCCAATTTTAAAATTTCTATTAATTTTTTACACAATTTGTCTGAAGTGTCTTCGGAGTGGAAAATGAAACATGTGTTCAACATAGCCAAGGTATAAAATGATAAAATAATTCATTAAAAATTTTCATCCATACTGAGATTCGAACTCCAAAGACATTGCTCAGATATATATAACCTTAACCTTAAAAATTACCTTATATAACCTTATTTATAACCTTATATAACCTATATAAAACCTTTTTCGCATTTTTGTGTAAAATTTGAATTTCAAATTAAATTTGTTGAAATTTATAAATAAAATAAATAAAAAAAATTGGTCTTTTTCTGGTCCAAATGTAATGCATAAGGAGACAATTGGTTACGCACAATGACAAACAATGCAATACGTAAATAGAACTTTATATGTGATGGGACCAGAATTTGGACTAGTCAGTTTCTCCCATGGAGTAGCTTGCAAAATAGTTTTGGAATAGTTCGTGGTTCTGCAGGGAAATGAAAATTTATTTAGCAATTTTTTTAGATCTCTTTGAATGAAATAAAAAGAATTTATTTTCTAAATTTCAAAAATTAAATTTTAAAGGATATTTGATAAATTTATATAAATATTGTTAAGTTTAAATTAACCAAGTGTGTTATATTGATAGATGAAAAAAAGTATTAAATTTTTCAAAGACTATAGATACACATTCGAGCGCCAGTATGGCCAAAGTATAATCATCTTCCACACCAACACCACCAAACCTTAACAGTTTTTTCTTTGAAAAACCATTTTTTACTGTTTCTTTATGAGTTTATAGTATTCGCGGAATATTTAAGCCTATGGGCATATGAGTCAAAGCGTTATTGCAATTATTTTTCGACTATTTAAACATTTTGATATATAAATAAATACTGGAGTTCGCTATAAAAACATTTTTCTTTGTTGATTTCAGTTTTGCACATAACCTCAAGCTGACTCAGAGTATTAATAAAAATTTTCACCAATTTTATTGCTTACTTTTGTACAAAATACATGAAAGTTTTTTTAAATTCATAGAAATTTTTAATAAAAAACTAAATATGTATAATATTATTTATAAAAAGTAAATGCAAAAAAAAAAATTTTAAAAAGTAATAATAACCTTTAAATACATACATAAAGCTTTTATGAACAATTTATTCAAATAAAAAGCTTACATTTTTACAACACAGCGCGCTGTTTTAAAAAATTTTAATTTTTTTTTGGTATTTTCATAATATTTTGACAGTAAAATAGCTGATTTTTATAGAAAACAATTTTTTTTTCAACACAAAATTACTATAAATGTTAATTTTTTGTTATTTCATTTAAATTTTATTTTCAGCGAAATCACATTTAATACAAAATAAAAAAAAAATCGATTACGTTGCATAAACTCAACTGTATGCGAAGCGATTTTTTTATTTCTGGGCTCCACTCATAATGTAACCACAGCGCATAGAGCACACAGTACAGCAAAATCCGCATTCTGGCTGTTTTTTTGTGAAAATTTTTATTGCCTACATCAGCGCGCGCGTTCGTTCATTCGTTCGTTCATTGCAAATGCAAATTGTGTGTGCGCGCTAAAGCAATGAAAATGGAATTTTTAACAAACTTAATGCAAAAAGCAACAACAGCAACAACAGCAGCAGCAATCATCAGTAACAGCAGCAACATTGCAGCAGCAAAACAAAAAATCAATACTGCTACAACAACAAACGCAGCATGCATTCCTCTACCAGTAGCATATATGCAACCATCATCATCATGGCTTGCAGTTAATTGTACAGGATGCAATTGTAAATATTAATTAAAAGCAACTTGTATGCAATTGAAACAAAATTTAAAGCAACGCCGCTGAAACTGAAAGCAAAAAGTGAATCGGAAGCAAAAACAAGTATATTGAAATACATAAAATACGAGAAATTTAAACATAATCAGCGTTTTTCATACTTTTAGGCGCATAATATAGGTAAGTTGCAATATCATATCTTCTAAGTACCTATACATAAATACGTGAACGATTTTTTTGCCTCTCCTTTACGAGTTTAACCGATTTTCTATGGTGCTATCATGTAAATAAAATGCACAAAACGAAAAATGATAGTTATAAGTTTATATTAACCCAATCCCCGCCAGTGATGCCATACGGCACAGATAAAACGCATTACCCGAATGTTCACCAAAATCATTTTGTAACTTTTTCGCGCAGGCTTGTTGTTTTTTATGTGCATAGAAATGTTTGATCTATCATTTGACTCATTCCACGCGTAAATATTCCATCAACTTTTCAAGCGTGAGTGGAGAGAAAGTGATCATTGAAAAATTATTCGAAAAAAATCGATTATGGCATCGAGACGTCGGCGAGTTGCAAAAAAATATTTATTTGTATTTCGATTTTGAAAAAAGTAATTATGCCTAATTGAAGAGTAATACAGTAGTTTCTAAAGTGCATTTATATTTTTCCATAAGTTGTTCCTTACTAAGTGATAGGCCTGAATATATTTTAAGTGTGCCATATGGCATCACTGGCGGGAACCGCTTATGTAAAGTTTAGAGGTAGATTAATTTCCACTTATTTGAATAATACAATTCATAAATAATTTGTATGGGGAAAATATCTACCTGGGGGGGTTTGAACACCAAAAAACCCTCCCCGTCATAAGAATTTTTCGAGCCTTTTTTGCAAGAAGATGTGCTGTAAATGATTGTGGATGCATCTAACTATTGGGATTATGCTTATCTTTGATTACAGTTAATCGTGAAGATTATTGGATCATTAAAGCCATGATTTTTTGCAAGCATGTCTCGAAATAGTTTCAATCAAATAAGCCGTTTTATTCACTTTACACTGAAAAACCACATTGATCCCTTTCACCCTGAGCATCATTTGATGAGTCCATGTCACCGTATTTCAGACTGCTCTCATGCAAACAGTTTACTCGAGCCAAACTTCTTCGATTTAGATACATTGCATGGTTTCTGAACACTCTTGGAGGGTATTTGGTGTCCTTTGGTATTTACCGAGGAAAGTATTGTTGTATTCACTTTGTGGCAGCTCTATTACAAATGATCAACGCCCTTCCTGACAACGTTCATGCCCTCCTATTCCACTTTTTTTTTCGATAATTTATTAACTGGAATCCCAGTTTTAAATTATTTGCAAAGCCTGGGCTACAATGTAACGGGAACCATAAGAGAACATTGCATTCCACACAACTGCCCACTTCCTGGAAAGACATCATAAAAAAAAAACCAAGAGGGCATATCAAATTTGCAGGAAACAAGAAACTTGACATCGCCATTGTAAAGTGGAATGATAATAATTGCGTTTTAGTTGCTTCTACTTCACATGGAAGAGATCTTAAATCGATAGCTACGCTCTTTTGTAGAACAGAATGGAAGCTATAATGATCGAAAGTCTAAAGGCAGTCGAACCATATAATAAATGTATGGAAGGAACTAATCGAATAGATCAAGTCAAATATCACACTACCGCGGATTATTATGCTAACTTACCATTTTTATTCAAAAAATATGTATGCATACGTGTAAAAAATAGAATTTTAAATAAAACTCAAAGTGAATTTTTTGCTAAGAGGTTCCCGCCAGTGATGCCATATGGCATCAGGGCACCATGGAAAAATGGGGCGTGGTGGCTGAAAAAGCTAACCGGATTTGAACTCAGGAACCTTCTTTTACCCCCCAAACAAAAATTTACCATCAAATTCAAAAAAATAAGTGCTGGCGGGGAATGGGTTAAGGCATTTAAAAATAGGATCATAGTTTTCCATATAAATAGAAAAACAAGAGCGCCCACAGTTTTATACCACGTTCTTAAGAAAGTGCATGAGATAATTGAGTGGGAAATTTTTTGTAATTTTCTCTTGTATGCAAGAAACCTGTTTCATTACGCTCTGTCAACGTTCAACACCGATATTTTAGATGGTTTTCAATTGTTTTGGACCTTCACCGATATTTCGGATGTTTTTCGATACTTTTGGCCTTTACCGGTATTTGGATGTTTTACATTTCCCATGGATTTTTTATCGATAGTTTAGGTGACTTCTACCGATATTTTGGGATGTTTGCCGATACTTTTGGACTTATATCGATGTTTAGATAGTTTAGGTGTTTTTCGGTACTTTTGGACTTTGCCGTTATTTTGGCTGTTTTTCAATACCTATGGATTTTTATCGATATGTTAAGTGTTTTTCGATACTTTTGGATTATTACCAATATTTTGGGATCTTTTTCGAATTTTTTGGACTTCCACTGATATTTTGGGACGTTTGCCGATACTTTTGGACTTTTATCGATGTTTTTGATGTTTGTCGATACTTTTGGAAAAGCGTATCTTTCTTTTGGCGATACTAGTAATTAATAACTATGCCATTGTAATGCAGGCAGTTATTTTTGGTAACAGTTTCTACTTGATAATAGAATGTTGCATACAGGGTGTACATAAATGCTTTAATTTTTTGTTATTTATGTTTCACTCTAACTTTTAACCTCTTCTGCTTCCATTTTTTACAAAAAAAAAAGAGAAATATGGAATCCGAAATTAAACTGTTTAAGGTCCCTCGTTGGGCACCATTAATTACGACACATTGTCTTCTTAGCAAACGGTGAAAGCTGGCTCATTCCTTATGATATCAAAACTTGCTCTGCGCTACTAGCTACTCTTCGGTCTTAGCTTAGGTAAAGTGGAGATCGGGTTATATCTAGCTACAAGGAAAACATTTTAGTTCAATTTTAAAACCAAAAAGCATTTATATAAAACAATGCAAAAAAATATTAATTTTATTTTCTTTTAGAAGCTCAACCATTTGAAATTCCAGCACAGTTTTGACATTTTTTTTCTAGAAATAACGCTCAAATATTTACAGTAGCCAAGAAATTCTGGAACAATTCAATACTAGCGCTATAACAAAGTACTTTTGGCTTTATTTTCACAAAGCAGAATATTTCAAATGTAAACTATCCTTGACGCGGAATGAGTGCAGTTTGCTGACCAGAGTTGTGGCTAGTCATTGTTTTATTGGATGTCATACCTTTAGATTGGGCGTAGTCACCAATAGATCATGAAAAGAGAAAACATTTGAAAATATTGTATGTCTCTGTTCTGCTCTCAAAAATACAGCTTAAAAAATTCCTAATACTGACAGAATCCTTCAGTTGTGACAAACACTGTATTCAAAGAACCAAAGTTTATGAATAGACTTTAATAAAAGAGTTTGTGGTATCACTATGGACCCTTGGAGTCAATGTGTGGCATTATTGCCACCACCTTAGCTAAACCTAAACAACGCAGACAGTTAGTTTTTGTAGCAATTTCAACTTGATAACAGCTTGTTGCAGATACTTAAATTGTATGCAAAGATTTTTCAAAATACACTCCTGATTTAAAGCTAAATTTCTTTTTCGATTAAACCAATATGACCCTCTACAGTTGCCGCTAACACTCTGCAGCACCTTTGCTGTTGCTGTTGTTTCTTATAGTCACCAAGACCGCCGCCGTTGCCACATGCAGTTAAATGGCAACACATACAAGTGCTGCTTGCAACAAATTACAACTATTACAAGTGCTGAAAAAGCAGCAACCAAAAAAAAAAAAATCAAAAACAAAATAAAGAAAATTCATGCTGCCGACGACACTAGAGAGTGCAACAGCCATGGACAACAACAGTAGCAGCAGTTGTGATTGCTTAAATGTTAGTATGAAATTACATTGCATACTTTTAGGTGTATACAAGTGTTTTTTATGCTTTGGTGTTTTTCTTAAATAAGAAAAAAAAGCAGCTTTGTACTCCTAACAATTATTTGCGCTGCACAGTTATGCAGTTGTTTTTTCACGACCCGCCCTCCCACTCCTTGCTTTACCACCTAGCTCCACTCCCTATGCTGCTCTTGTAATATCGCGTCACATATATTGTCACTGTACAGTAGGCGTAGTATGATGTTGCTGCTTGGTGTGGTATTGCTTGGAAGGAGCAACATATGGTTAACGTCAATGACGAAATATAGGGCGTAAACTGTTGTTGCATTTGGCGACGTTTGTAATCAGCGTGCAAACACTGTCTCAAGTTCTCACGATGTAATTATCGTAAAGTGTATGATTACATGTATAAAGGGGTGTAACAGTGGGCGGAGATGGTTTTGTGCAAGCATATATGTAGGCAAAACTTTAATGTATAAGCTTTCTGGTATTTTATTTTAATATTCGGTTGGACTAAAATAATAGAATATGGTATGAGTTTAAAACTTTGCTAAGTCGGAAACTCTGGCAAATCCAAAACAGAATATGAAGATAATCAAAAACTTTTGAAAAATGCCGAATTCTCGAAAAATCTAAATCCAGGAAAAAGTCAAAAAATGTCAAAAGAGTTGAAAATGTTCAGACTAACAATCGAATTTGGTTTTTCATATAAAAATATTCGATTTGTGTGAACAATTTTGGTTGGTTTAAAATAAACCAGATAGTTAACCAAGTAACTGTTCGCATGGCAAAGGTTTTTGTGAGAAAGACTCAAAACAAGAAGCTGTACCTATCTAGATGCCATATCACTTATTAAGGCTGGTAATCACGGTATTGAATACTCCAAGATTTCAAACATCCAAGCAATTTAAGAGAGGATGTTATAGAAAAATTCAACTGGGAAAGCTTAATGGAAAAGAAAACCAAGAAAACGAAAAGTAAATCAAAATCTTGATTTAGGATTACAAGTTTTACCTACGGATTTGACATCCATTCGAAGATTTTTGTTTGTCCGTTTACCTTAAAACATATTTGCTAATACTTAATTAAAATTTTGCATTTAAATTAATTAAAGCATTTGATGAAAGATTTAATTGGAATTTTAATTAAATGCAATTTGTGTGTTTGTGTAAGACAAATAAATGAATTGACAAGAATGAGTTTTCAAGTGAAAAACCACAAATATTGACCATTGCACATTCATTGCATACAAACAGACAACGCAGAGATCACAAGTATAAACCACGCACTCAAACAAATACGAATACAAGTATGCGTATGTATGCAAGTACATATGTATGTGTTTGTGTGATAAAAACAAGAACACACATGTACATTAATGAAATAACGCACAAATATTTAGAAAACATTTGCACATTATTTATATGGTGTCAATTAAGGTCCTGCAAATGAGTGCGTGGTTTTTTATGATCCCAGCAGGAAATTAATTCTATATGAATATTGGCCTGGTTTAAGTGAGCGTTTTTTTTTTTCGATATTGATAGTTTGTAAGAGGAAAATTTTGTTAGGTTGCGAGAAAAATTATTGTGTTAAAGCGAGGTAACGCCTGTCCCATTGCAACCAAAGAGGGACACCTTAGCGACAATTTCACGAAACAATTCATAACTCCACTGGGGTGACCACTAGAGGGGTAAAATGTATGACCAGGTTTCATTATTTTTTTCTTTCCAAAATTTTTTCCAAGCACACCTACCCCCTATTTATCACCCTTCTGGGGTCCCCCTACAAAATTCACATTTTTCAAAATTTGCTGCAACTTTCCCGGGATGACCGCAATATAGGCTAAGTATCCGATAAGTTCCTAATAGTTTTTGTCCCTAACATTTTTCTTTGACTCACCTACCCCCTAAAAGTGACCTTTTTGGGCTCCCGCCTACAAAAACGCAAGAAAATTATGAAAAATGTCGAAAAATATTTCTTAGCTTCCCCGGAGTATTTCATATAAGAGAAAAACGTATGACCAGGTCCAATTATTTTTTCCGATTTTTCCCCAAAGCCCATCTACCTTCTATCTGTCACCCTTCTGGAGGTCCCCAATACACATTTTTGAAAATTCTCTGTAACTATCCCGGGATGACCCCTAGATGCGACAAATGTACCACAAGATCCTATTAATTTTTTATCTACAATATTTCCCCTCACACACCTTCCTCCTATCTGGCACCCTTTTGGGGCTACCCCTACAAAAAACACTTCAATATGGGAGTTCACTTATAAAGTGCCACTATTTAGTTGTTACATATCATGCTCTGGCGCGGTTAAAAACATTCGTTTCATTTCTTTTACTTATGTACATTTATTTCATGTCATCGAAAAATAATAAATAAATCAATTAAACTAAAAAAGAATTAAGAGCTAGATAAACCTGTTTTGGTTGCAGAGGAAAGTTTTCCCTATGTGACCTATCCCCTCCAACCGCTCCTTAAAGAGGAACCCATACATTTTGACACCATATTCGCTTCATATGTTTTTTGGTGCTCCGCTGCGTTTTTAAGAAAATTTAGAGAACTATGCAAAGGGGGTGTTGTACCCTCCATACAAAACAGATAAGATAAGCATCAAGCCTAACCCACTTATATATCAAAGCCATATTTACATGGCATCTTTGACTTATTTTCCGCCAGGCTACTATTGTAAAAAGTTGGAGATTTATTGAAGGGGCGTTGCACCCCGCATACAAAAACTACATGCAAAAAAACACTTTAAACACTATATCTCCACACCTTTGTCAGGTATCGATACAAAACGTGATACATGGCTTTTAATGGTATATACCAAGGACTACACAAAAAAAAATGAAGAGATTGAATCAGGTGGCGTTACACCCTCTATACATAAAAAAAAATCTGAACATTCAATAATTCTACACCTAAAGAAGTTATGAAACTTCAAGCGTTAATGTATATGAATGGTATCTACCGATGAACATGCAAAATATGGATAAAGTGGACCATTTTATGCTAAATTTCGAGATTTTTTGTATAAAGGGTACAGCACCATCGTCTCTGATTGTCATAATTTTCCATATAAAGCTTTTGGAGCCCAAAAAAAAAACATTAGTGTGAGAGCCTTCCTCGGGTATACGTGCTAAAGGGAAAATCTTTCCTTTTTTATCATTTTTATATCGGTTTTTCATCTTTTTTTAGCTAAAAACTATATTTTAAAACATAAGTATGAACAGAAAATCAAATTTTGGAAAAGCTAAATGTGCCCCAAAACATCTTGAAGGTTTTCTCCATTTGCAGTATTTTATTTTCATTAAATGAACTTCCATTTTTCAACATTTAAAAAATGTCGTTTGACAATACTCGCATTGAAAAAGGCAATTTTACTTGATACACCAAACAGAATATCAAGAATAACAACAATAATTGCAAAACAATTAAAGCTCGTGTAAATGTTAAAGTAATTGAAAGAGAACTGTCAAAATTCATGACTTTTCTGGCAGTCCGATAAAGCTTGTTTCTGCTTCTTAACTTTTTAGCCACGTTCATACCAAAGACGTAAAATCCAAATGTGCCCCGGTGCTGAAAATACCCCAGCTTACACTATTTAACAATTTAAATCTCAAGGACAAATTTAACCAATGAAGGATCTAAAGAGAACAACATCCAATTTTACTTAGTTTCTTATTTTGCAATTGTCAATATTTTTAATATTTTAATTCCTTTTTCAATTCTGACTAAGTCATCAATGTGTTATTTCCTATTTGGATGTCATGTATGCATGTTATAATGTCTATATGAGTGCTATTGCATTGTTATGTGCTTACGCATTTTACACAACAATTATTGCATTATACATTGTTGTAGCTATTATTGTTGTTGTTGCTGCTGCTATTCTTCTTCTTCTTCTTATTGTAGTCACACCACATTTAATTCATACAAATGAAAAAAGCAGAAAAAGTCCTCTGAAAGCGATGCTTTCTTTTAATGTTTTTCTCAAATACTGCGGCATAAGCATGTGTGCGATTATACTTATTTGCACATTTAAGTTTTATTGTGTATGTATGTGTTAATTTTTTAATTGCATTATTATAACGCACATTTGTGTTAATGTCATGGTGTTTTTTTTATCTGAAAATTGCGTATGTGTATGTGTTACTAAGAGTATGTTATTTGACATGAGTACGTATATGTGTTTTGATGAAACGCAGCATAACCTTAGGTCATAGAAGTAATAGAAATTTTCTCAGACAATTATGTGTTGGTTTTTTATGTTGTTTTCCCGCTTACTGCTTTCTACTCTACAGGCACTACAGCGAAATGACTAATGCATTATATACTCCACATGACCACAACGATCATACCACCATGCAATGTTACCGCACCCACATACTTATAGCGCCGCACGCACACTTGCTGTGTAACCGAGTGCAATGTTTTATGCGCTCTACATGCAAAAATAATTGTTTATGCAAATGTATATGTGTATGGGATTAATTTGTGCATTTGCATGTGTGTGTGTGTGTGAAAGTGCATTTAAGTATTTAATTACAGCTGAAATTAATTACGCGTGCGTATGCGCTTCAATTGAAATTGTGTAGTTGCTTTCGTTTTTGCAATGCAAAGGATTGAAAGGATTAGATTTTCACTGCTATTTTAAGCAGCAATAATTAAAGCTGATTAGAAATATGAATGCACATGGTTAGAAAATGTGGCTTAAATTATAAACAATTCGAAATTATAAAAAAATTTAAGAAAAAAAGATAAAGAAAAAAAAAATTTTACAAAAAACTTTGCCTTAGTCTTTTAATCTCCTGAATCGCGAAACAAAAACGCAATGAAAAATTCATTATTAAAAATTCACGAAAAAATTTAAAAAAAAATCTAAGCAATAGTTCGTAAATGTCCAGCAGGAATTGTCCACATATGAGGACATTATTTGATTATGCATAAAAAATTCAAATCTAATTTTTTTTTTTTTTTTTTTTTTTCGGAAATTTTATTGGAATAAATATGCAAGGTACATTAAGCTAGCAGAGCGAAAATGGCAGAACTGTAAAAAAAATATGGCAGAATTATAGGCTAATTATAGGCTAATTTTGGGCCCAAACGCCGAATTTTAGGCTCTTCATTTAAAAAAAAAAAAACAGCTCTGCCAGCTTAAGTGTAAGCCAGCAGAGCTGTTTCGAGAACACACATACGGGACGTATATTGAACTAAAGTAAGTAGTCAATAATTATAGGCTAATTATAGGCTATTTAAATGCCCAGTCGCCAAATAAAAAGCTTTCCATTAAAAAAAAAAAAAAGATTCTGCTAGGTTAAGTTTAAGCTAGCAGAGCGATTTCGAAAAAAAAAACATTTTGTACTAAAGAAAGTATTCAATAATTATGGGCTAATTATAGGCTATTTAAATGCCCCATCGCCAAAAGAAAAGCTTTTCATTTAAAAAAAAAATGGACCAAATCAATTTTCTTGAAATAAGGAACTTCGAATAACAACAATTCCAGAGAAAAAAAACAACAACAACAACAACAACAAAACTACTAAAACAACAAAAAATTTACTACTACTACAACAAAAGTAATTTTACATAAAAGAAGGGGTAAATGGGCGGCCTGCGGCCGCTGCTCAGGATTTAAACCCGTCAGACATCCAACACCGGCTTCGCGGCGGCCTTCGGCCACGGATCAGTCTTATACAAGCGCAGTAGCTACTTATTATTTAAAAAAATTTTTACTAAAAATTGCGCTCGCAATTTGACTTGTAAAACTATTTGTTGGATATATTATAGACTGATCCGCGGCCGAAGGCCGCCGCGAAGCCGGTGTTGCATGTCTGACGGGTTTAAATCCTGAGCAGCGGCCGCAGGCCTCCCACTTACCCCTACTTTTATGTAAAATTACTGTTGTTGTAGTAGTAGTAAATTTGTTGTTGTAGTAGTTTTGTTGTTGTTGTTTTTTTTCTCTGGAATTGTTGTTATTCGAAGTTCCTTATTTCAAGAAAATTGATTTGGTCCATTTTTTTTTGAATGAAAAGCTTTTCTTTTGGCGATTGGGCATTTAAATAGCCTATAATTAGCCTATAATTATTGACTACTTACTTTAGTTCAATATACGTTCCGTATGTGTTTTCTCGAAACAGCTCTGCTGGCTTACACTTAAGCTGGCAGAGCTGTTTTTTTTTTTTTTTTTAAATAAAGAGCCTAAAATTCGGCGTTTGGGCCCAAAATTAGCCTATAATTAGCCTATAATTCCGCCGTTTTTTTTTTTCAGTTCTGCCATTTTCGCTCTGCTAGCTTAATGTACCTAAATATGCACGTATCTGTAGCATTTTGACAAAAAAAATCTAATTAGTAACTTTTCTGAATAAATAAATAAATAAAGTTGCTCAATTTTGTTGCTGCAGCGTTGTATCTTCTTTTCCGGATCGCTTATCACTTTATTTCGCACTTTGAAGTCCACCATTTTTTTTCCTTTCCACAAAGTAAATTTTTTTTTTCTCTAAACTTGATTTTCGTACACATCTTTCACCAACTACAACATTCTCGATAGTTACGCAAAACTTTTCGAAGTAAGGTACTATACCTACTTGAAATTCACCTTATGTCATCGCCACGTCTAGGTAACTTCAATTTTCTAGTTTTGAGATTTTTCAATTTCAGTATTTTTAAAAATTTGAATTTATACTGAATTTCGATTATTCTTGTTTTGGTTTTTGCTTATACCTTTGTAATAGTGCCATTTAAGAGAACTCTGGTTAAACAGAATTGTGCACAAAACCACGAAGGATAACATAGGCTACTTAGCCCAAGTATGTTTATTTAGGAGTTATCAATGTAGCAATGACGTGGCGCAACACAAGCAGTATACGATTTGTGCAGTGAAAACCACCTCGTCACATTTGATTGTTGAATTTGTGCCGCTGTTAAATTTTCTATACATACGCTTTCTTTGTAGTCATTTTCTTAGTGCTAAGTTAACTCAATATTTTCAACTGGGTCATACGTCGCATATTTAACTTTTGTACAATTCATTCATGCATTCGTTCATTCATTCATTCATTCATTCATTCATTCATTCATTCATTCATTCATTCATTCATTCATTCATTCATTCATTCATTCATTCATTCATTCATTCATTCATTCATTCATTCATTCATTCATTCATTCATTCATTCATTCATTCATTCATTCATTCATTCATTCATTCATTCATTCATTCATTCATTCATTCATTCATTCATTCATTCATTCATTCATTCATTCATTCATTCATTCATTCATTCATTCATTCATTCATTCATTCATTCATTCATTCATTCATTCATTCATTCATTCATTCATTCATTCATTCATTCATTCATTCATTCATTCATTCATTCATTCATTCATTCATTCATTCATTCATTCATTCATTCATTCATTCATTCATTCATTCATTCATTCATTCATTCATTCATTCATTCATTCATTCATTCATTCATTCATTCATTCATTCATTCATTCATTCATTCATTCATTCATTCATTCATTCATTCATTCATTCATTCATTCATTCATTCATTCATTCATTCATTCATTCATTCATTCATTCATTCATTCATTCATTCATTCATTCATTCATTCATTCATTCATTCATTCATTTATTCATTCATTCATTCATTCATTCATTCATTCATTCATTCATTCATTCATTCATTCATTCATTCATTCATTCATTCATTCATTCATTCATTCATTCATTCATTCATTCATTCATTCATTCATTCATTCATTCATTCATTCATTCATTCATTCATTCATTCATTCATTCATTCATTCATTCATTCATTCATTCATTCATTCATTCATTCATTCATTCATTCATTCATTCATTCATTCATTCATTCATTCATTCTCGTAGAAACATATTACTCACTAACTTCGCACTGTACAAACCATAATAGTTAGTACTTGAATTGTTGCCGTTGACTTGTGATCACGTCATACACCAGTCATTTAATATTCTCGATGATTCTGGGAACAGTTTTGCGAATTTTTCTTAGAAATTGACGCTAAGTGAAATAAATGCCTCTTGCAAAACATAGTATACCTATGTGACCATTCGATGTTTTTTTTTTCTGAGTTGCTCAAAAATTGGATGTTTTTGGCGCTTGATTACCAAATTTTACTCCGGAGATAATTCTTGTACTAAACCGAATCCTCAGAATTGCATGCTGGTGATTTAGACCTTACTTAGAAATGATTACTGTTGCAGTGTTATTGGTTTAGGTTTAGTTGATAGTGTTGCTATGCTATGTTTCATATATAGCTTGCTTAATCTTACCATTATTTAAATAATATCAATACGGCAAAACTAATACAAATCCTTTTCTACTATGACAATTACATAGCCCATGAATTTGTTTATTTAAATACACAATTTAGAATAATATCAACACAATTATCAATAAATTTCCCACAAATTGCATAAGAAACGAGATAGGATTTTTTTGTATTTTCCAGGAAAATTCAGTTTTATCTATCCATATACTAAACCTTAACTTTTCCCCCCCCCCACATTGCTCTCAAATGTCTCTTCAAGTTATTTCTAGAAATTACATTTTCAAGCCATATAATTTCCCTTATGTCCTTTTCATTTTTCTTCCTTTAAGATTTGCATTTATTGCATTTGCTGCTGCTGTTGCTGTTGGTTGTGTATGGCAACAGCAACTATTGTTACCGCTACGATTGCTACAATTGCAAACGGAAGCACTACAGGACTAGAAAATTATGTTACCCATCTATTGGTAGCCATAGCCAGCATTCAGTAAGAAAAGACGCAACCACAAGAGAAGCAAAAGCAACAGAGAAATAGCAACAACCACTTAAATGATACAATTTCCTTAAAATAACCACCACTGCCTGGTTCTATCAGAGTCGCAAAAAAATTTGCATAACCATCGGTGTGGCTGGTTGCTACTCTGAATTGGTCTGCCTTCTTTTGAATGTAAATTAGGGATGCGTTTTTTTTTTTTTTTATACCCCACACCCAGGGTATATTCACTTTGTCCTTCCGTTTGTAACGCAGAGAAGGAGGCGTGGCAGGTATAGAAAAGTATATATATTCTTGATCAGCGTCACCTCCTGAGTCGATATAGCCATGTCCGTCTGTCTGGCTGGCTGGCTGGCTGGCTGGCTGTGTGTTGAAATACACTTTTTGGGAAAACTGAGCAAGATAATTCAATGAAATTTGGTACACTGCCTCCGTCGTCAAAGTTAGCTCGGGGGATTGAAAATGAGCAAAATCGGTCAACGGACACGCCTACCGCCCATACAAAAATTATATTCAAAATGCAATTTTAGAAGTATTTTTCACGACAATGCAACCACAATACATATAAGTACTACGAATTGTAAGCGCAAGCTCTGATAAAAAACTGAGCGAATTCGGACAAGAGGGCGTGGCACCTCCCATATAAGCAAAAGCTTCAAAACGCTATACTGAAAGCGTTTTTTGAGATATTCGAACCAACTTTGACTCAGACACTAAGAGTCATAAATGAAAGCTCTCAGCAAAAATTGGTTGAAATCGTACAAGGGGGCGTGGCACCTCCCATATAAGCAAAAATTTCAAAATGATATACTGAAAAAGTTTTTTGAGATAATCCAACTAAATTTCACTCTGACACTAAAAACTATGAATGCAAGCTCTGAAAAAAACTGGGTGTACTCGCACAAGAGGGCGTGGCACCTCCCATATAAGCAAAAGCTTCAAAACGCTTTACTGAAAGCGTTTTTTGAGATATTCGAACCAAATTTGATTCAGACACTAAAAATTATAAATGAAAGCTCTCAGCAAAAATTGGGTGAAATCAGACAAGGGAGCGTGGCACCTCCCATATAAGCAAAAGATTCAAAATGCTATACTGAAAGAGTTTTTTGAGATAATCCAACAAAATTTCACTCTGACACTAAAAACTATAAATGCAAGCTCTGAACAAAAACTGGGTGTACTCGGACAAGAGGGAGTGGCACCTCCCATATAAGCGAAATTTTCAAAATACTGCAGTGTAGGGTATTTATTTTTTGGCCAGGCCAAAATTTACACCCTTACTAGTTTTTTTTTCTTTCTTTCTTTAAAAATATTATGCAGTATAAGAAATATACAAATTTTTTATTTTATTTTAAGGTTTGCTTAAAATGCTTAGCAACTAGATTTTTGTCAATGGCAATGGGTGCACGTTGCTTGAAATTTGTTACAGCTTATAGTCTGTCGCGCTCGAAAATCGAGTCAATCCTGAATCTAAACTCTAACTTAAGAGCACTTGTATACCCATCTTTTGGACATAATTGGAACCTTGTCGATAGTTCTCGCAACATTTGCACAATTCTTTTCATTTTCGCTATTTCATAGCAGATTATGGTTCACCTACACGTAGCCTTCATTTTGTATTGTACGAACCATCTCGTTGTAGTAGCTGCTTTTGTTTATTTTGATTTTCATTGTGTATTGTTTGTTTGGCTTTGCACTAAACTCGCAAGAATTTATCTGGTACTATACAAACCTTCTCCTCTTAGCTACTAGCTGCTGTTGTTTGTTGTTTGGAACATTCTTGTTGGTTCTTGCAACGGCCAAACAAACTTTCTGGTACAAAAAACCTCTTTGAATTTTCAACAGTTACGTGGAACATGCTTTGAACTGCACAAAGTTAGCATCGTGACGTATATTATAATTGTTATTATTTATTTCTGTATTCGTTTTATAAGATCGCCTTTATATTGTGCTGCACGAAACATCTCATCGTATCTTGTAGTAACTTTTGTCTACATATGTGTTCGCTTTGTACGTAGCATTTGTTTTGCACTGTACGTACCATCTCATCGTCATTTGTTGTGGCTTATGTTTATTACTTTATTCGTTTTATATCTGATTGCTTGTTTCACTTCTTACCACAAATGCAACATTCTTCTAGTACTGTACAAACCTTCTTGTCGCATCTTGCTTTAGTTTTATTTTTACAACTACAAGCTAAATTCACGTGAAATAATTCACTCACTTATTTCCTAAGGGATTGTTCACTTATTTTTTAAGAGATTGCTCTTGCCAGTTACTGAGCTTAAAATACCCCCTTATTAAATTAAATTTTTTGCGAATGATTGGAATGAATATTTACTTGTTTTTATCTGAATATAACATTTACGTCGCAACATATATGAACAAATATATATCGGACAATGTTGTATAATTTGTAATTTTATATTTGTGCTAACAACACAATAAACCATAGCTACATACCTCACTCAAAATACCAAAAAATTGATTTTAATATCAACAATTCATTCATATAACTGAAACTCAATTTTGAAACGAAATATGAAATAAATGCAAATCCACAAAAATAAACTTCCACATAAATTCGGTAATTTCATATCCATAAAACATTCCGATATAACCGCAATATCAGTTACGATTGGCAAAAAAAAAAAAAAAACAATTTGCCATAACTTTTCGCTCATTGAAATGTGCGTTAAGCATTCAAATTTCAAATATACGAATAAGTGCGTATTTAAATTCAATTTTTCATGTTGATAACATCAACGTGCGGAGTATAGAAAACCGCAATCAAGAAGACATTTATTTAATTTGTATGCTGGGTTCGGAATTGCTGTTACTGTCATTTCTGCGCTGCCATTGCCTGTTAACTGTTTGCGAAAGCTTGACTTGACTGATGACGTCAACACATCATATGTCAAATAAAATATACAAAAGTGACAGGTGTCAAAATTACACGAGTATTGTGGTAAGCGCTATTATACAACAAAAGGTGAACAGCAGCAGCAGCAGCAACAGCAATACAACCGAAACATCAAAAGCAACAACGACAATAACATGGCAAGCCAGCAAGCAACCAAATCCTTGAAGTGAAGTTTTCAATGACGTCCATTTGGCAGTCAGTCAGCATTGCAATTTCTGTTGAAGCAATTTAAAATGTAAATTTTGTGGTAAAACGCAGAGAAATATACAGCAACAAATTGGTTTCATTTTTTTATTACGTACGTGTGAAATTATTTGGGTGGCTCTTTTACATTTTAAACAATAAACTTTGTTGCGTCACGATTTTCCGGCTCCTGCGAATTTTCTTCAAGATCTTAAATTTTTTGTCATAATTTTTGGATGTAATTTCTAGACTATTTTTTTGTTTTGTACTTGGTCATTTTTTGGCTCCATCAACATATTTCGACTTTTATAATAAATCAACTTTTCCAACATTTCTTGACTATGTTAACCTATTTCGGCATAATATTTTTTTAACTTTTTCAATATATCTTCCGTCTGTCAATATATTTGGACTTTTAAAAATATTTTTCGACTTCGGCAACATTTTGCGACATATTTTGAGCTTTTATTTTTTCACTTTATCAACATATCTTCATGCATTTACAATATTTTTTGACTTTGCCTACATTTCTAAATACTGTCAACATGTCTCGTATCTAACAATATTTTTCGAATTTATCAGCATCTCTGGACTCTATCAACATACATCGACTCTTACTATATTTTTTGACTTTGTCAGCATTTCAACATATTTCGGCTGCAATAATATTTTTCGACTTTGGCTACATTTCAACATGCGTTCAACATATTTCGACACATACAATATTTTTCAACTTAGACGTTGTCAACATTTTTCGACTTTCATAATATTTTTCGACTTTAGCAACATATCTAGACTTTGTCAACATTTTTCGACTCTTATAATATTTTTCGACTTCAGCTACGTTGTCAAAATATTTCGACTTTTATAATATTTTTCAACTTCGGCGACATCTCTAGACTTTGGCAACGTTTTTTAATTTTTATAATATTTTTCCACTTCAGCAACATTTTTAGACTTTTATAATATTTTTCAACTTTGGCAACATTTCCAGACGTTGTCAACATTTTTCGACTTTCATAATATTTTTCGACTTTAGCAACATATTTAGACTTTGTCAACATTTTTCGACTCTTATAATATTTTTCGACTTCAGCTACGTTGTCAAAATATTTCGACTTTTATAATATTTTTCAACTTCGGCGACATCTCTAGACTTTGGCAACATTTTTCAATTTTTATAATATTTTTCGACTTCAGCAACATTTTTAGAATTTTATAATATTTTTCAACTTTGGCAACATTTCCAGACGTTGGCAACATTTTTCGACTTTTGTAATATTTTTGGACTTCGGCAACATTTTTAGACTTTGGGAACATTTTTCGACTTTAATAACATTTTTTGACTTCGGCAACATTTTTAGACTTTGGGAACATTTTTCGACTTTAATAACATTTTTTGACTTCGGCAACATTTCTAGACTTTGGCAACATTTTTCGACTTAAATAATATTTTTGGACTTCTGCAACTTTTCTAGACTTTGTCAACATTTTTCGACTTTTACGGTATTTTTCGACTTCTGCAAAATTTCTAAGGTTTTCTCAACATATTTCGATTTTTTTTTTCCATCATTTCTGTTGATAACATATTTATGCTTTTACAACATTTTTTTAGACATTGTCAACATATTTCGACTTTTGCAATATTTTTCGACTTTGGCAACATTTCTACGCATTATCAACATATTTCGACTTTTAAAATATTTTTTGACTTCAGAAACATTTCTAGACTTTGGCAACATTTTATGATCTTAAAAATATTTCTCGACTTTCTCAACATGTTTCGGTCTTAACAATATTTTACGACTTTGTCAACATTTCCTGACTGTGTCAATATATTTCGGGTTGTACACTTCGGCAACATTTTTAGACTTTGTCAACACATTTCAACACTGTCAACATATTTTGACATATTTTATTTCGTCAAAATTCATATCTACAAAACATTCCTATATCTTCAACGTTTTTGAAATTTTCAACGTTTTGTAAGCATTTTGAAAATTGTTTAGCTTCAAAATTTTCAAAAAAAATGTGCCCATAAAAAAGCAAAATTTGACATAAATTATGAAAAAATGGGCATTGCAACGGATACCATATACAAATTTTCGACCATTTAATTACCAAAATCGTTTCAATGTATCTTACACAAAAATAAATACAAACTCATTTAAATAATTTTGCTATAGTAAGTACATTCTATTTATTACTAATTATTTTTTCCACTTTTTTGCTTAAAGTCAATGTGGCTTTTAAAAGAAAATGAGATCATTTTTCTTTTTTGTGTACTCATAACAGCTATAATATTAACATCAGTTTCGAATTGAAAAACAGGTAGTGTTTCCATATCAAATCGAAAACCGCGTACATAGTACAATTTGTCCTTTAGAAAAGGACAACCTAAAGGCATGTTGCTGTAGCGTTTTAACGATTTCATTGCCACGCTTATAAATGTTACTTGATTTTTATTTGATAACATTTGGCAACCATCTATATTAGCCAAATCCAATATGACAAACTCATCCAGTTTTCGTGGCAATGAAATTTTAACATCTATATTCCATTCTGTTAATTTCTTGCGAAATTGAAATTCTACTTGTAAAGTGCCTAGCTTTGCATTTTTGCTGATACTACAATTCACCCCGGATACGATGTCACTAGCTAAATTGTGACAGGTAGAATTTGTAAATGACCATTTAAAATTATTCTGAAAAAAAATTAAATGTTCTATTAATAAAATTTCAATATCTGGAGTTACAGGATTTACTTTTGAGTAGGCATATTTGTCCAAAAAGAAGAGACAAATAAATACTGTGATAACTACAAATGATCCCATAACCAATGTGTTTTGTTAAAAATTTTTCTTTAAATGAGTTATGCGGTTAGTAGTTAGCATAGAATATACTTAGTTCCAAACAAGATGATGGGTATATAATTGCTTTAAAATCTCATTATTAGATTATTTTAGCTTTTTAATAACTAATAACATAATAATCTATATCTAAGTATAAGCTAACTACACTGAAAAAGCTAGAAGTACGGTTTCTTTAGGAAAATTTTAATCGAATAACGATTGACAATTTTTACCTTCAGTCTCATAAAAATTGCACCAAAATTGGAAACTATATTTTTATTGACACTTTTCGTCTCAAATTTTTCAAAATTTGCAGTTGGGTTTTTAGATTTTAATAAACATTTACAGAGCTGTTCTAAGTAAAGGACGGCTTCTTGGTTAAATTCGAAGTCACAGGTTATGGTTTTATTAATTTACTTCATTTTAATTTTTTTATTCGGTTCCTAACAATATACTTAATATAATAAATAGGACACGTCTCTCATCTCCACACCATTCTCTGCTTCTGTGCGTTGCTGCCTCCGCCACCAACCGTGGCCTAGTTGAGCGTAGCAATGGTTAGTTGCTCCCTCTCACCTTACGCAATGGTATTCTGTTGAACGCGTGGTCTATAGCCGTGAGAAGCCTATATAGTATCGGGCTCCTCACACCGAACGCAATGGTATTCTCTTGAACGCATGTTCTCTAGCCGTTGGTAGCTGATATCGTGTGGGGCTACTCACACCTACTACTCTTGAACATGTGGCCTATAGCCATGAGTAGCTGATATAGTATCGGGCTGCTCACACCTAACGCAATATTATTCTCTTGAGCGCGTACTCTCTAGTCGTGGGTAGCTGATATCATATCGGGCTGCTCACACTTAACGCAATGGCTAATTTTCTCACCCCACGCTATTTTCCATCCTTCTGCATCTCCTTTGCATTTTTTAGAGAGAGAGAGCACACCTGCCATCAACTGATTTATTATCGGGCTTGATCGTGAGGACGTCCCCTCCCCACTCAGCTGTGAGCAGCTGATTTATTATCGGGAAACCAACGTCTAATGTGTTGGTTCTCTTTTCAACACGGAGCACTATCCTTTTATACTACGCCCACGCTATTGACTACAATCCTCTTTTATGCGCGGTGGTTGGCAAAAGAGAGGAGCTTTTGCGTATCTTTTCGAATAGAATAGAACGAGACAAAAAGTAAGTTGCATGTAGTGGTGCCCAGCACTGGTTATGCGCGTCTAAATGCCGCTTATTCCGCTCACTGCTCTGCTATTTGCATACTCGACTCTATTTGAGACTAAATCGCACCCATAAATAACTGATATATTATCGGTTTACTCGTTTGTGCGACCCCTCACACTTGTACTAAACACAGGCAACGTATTTTTAGTGCCGCTACTACGCCCTACTACTACTACAACTACTTTAACTTATCAAATACCTTGTTTTCTTTCTGCTTACCGCTTTATCTGCTACTTCTGCTAACTGCTGCTGCTGTTGTTTGCCGATCGCCGGCCACGTAAAGACTGTCCCGATCAACTGCTATGTGTTTTAATCGGTAGTCGGCATTCCATAGCACAATCGTGCACTCACAAATCCATCTATTTCTGTCTATTCTTTTCGACCTCCTTTCTATTTTCACTCAAACATCAATTTTTTCTCAAAAATTTGCCAACCACTGTTCTAAATGTATTTTCTGTTTCTGTGACAGCAAACAAATTGAAAGACAGCTGCATATCAAAAACAGCTGTTGCGCAGTGTTGCCGTTGCGTCTCGTTTTGTTGATGTGGTGGAGATTTTATCCTAAACTAAATGAAGGCTATGTTTTCTTAAATAATTGCTGAAGTAATAATTATAAAATTATTTCAATTAATAATAATAAAATTAATGATAAGTAAAAATAAATATGGTGCTTTATAATCAGAATATCATTTAAAGCGATGTTTTGTAGGAGAAAAACGCGGTTCTGCCAACTTTCCACCTCACAACTTGCACGGCATCACTTTATTGTTAACAGCTTTTGAACCAATATCGATTGCCACAATTTTTTTCTGGGGTATAGTTTCTATGTATGTGGTTTGTGCCCACATATTTGTTATAATTTTCTCGGAGCCGGAGAAGTTGCTTAATTTTTGTGTACCAATTTGAAATAACAAATGAAAAATTTTGCTCCAAAAAAAAAAAAATACTATTTTATTCTCTGGTCTATGCTAAATATCGTAGAAAAAATTTTTATTACGAAGTTGCTACATAACATAATTTTTTTGAGAGCACTTTTACATTTTATTTCTTATATGACGCACTTAAAAAATTTTTGTCCCAATATTTTTATAGTAATGTTGGCAATTTTGAATATTTTTCCTTTTTTCAAGAGCATATTAAAGTGCATAATTTGCAAATTTTTCGTGCTTATTTTTAAGAACCCTAAATATAAACATAAATTTTTTTTAAATTCTACTTATGTCCTGGGACATTAGTTGGTCGTCTTCATGAAATCTTTCCCAATAAATTTAATCATCATAGTACTCTCCATTTAAATAGCATTCTATCCATTTGTTGAAGTAGCTCCCTTAGTATGTCATTATCGTGGTCATCCATAACAGAATCCTGAAAAAAAAAAAAAAATAAAAAATTTCCAAATTTTATTTTTACTCAATAGCGGGATTTTTATTATTTCGGATTTATATACCTGATCGTCTGTTGAATACGTTATATCTTTTGCCAAACTGAGATGCAAAATAATGAAAGCGACTATGACTATCACAAGCATATTGATGTAGTTATACGATAACTCTCTTACTAACTGAAAATTTGAAAAATCCATTTATTTATACATGATATTCATGCGATCTGTACGTGAAACTTTATATATTTTACTGCACATTTCATCGACAAAGTTGTTTTAAAACTTTTTTATATTCACGATTAAATTATTCACAAATTATTTTCAAAGTGCCGCGCCGAAGCATGGACGTTGTATGAATAATTGCCCCTTGCCGGCATTTCAAAAAAGGCCTTGCGTTTCTTCACAGTTTTTAGTCCCACTTCATTATGTGCCAAGTCCGCAATGTGCTGGATAATTCGATAGTTGGCCTACTTTAACCCATATCGGCGCGGTACTCGATCCTGTTAAATTTTTTTTTGAATTTCAGTACACAGCCTAATTTAGGCCTAATCATGAAAAATCCGTTGGAATTTTTTGGACATCTCAAAAAGTTTTCGAGTTACGGTTGGGTAGTTATCTACCACTTGGACCAATACATATACTCAATTCGAAACAAAACTGGTTTTTGTAAATTTTTTGCAAGTTGATTTGAAAGAATTGTAAAGTTTCATTGGTATGTCGTTTTAAATGTTGTTCTATGATCAATGCAACCCACACACCCACTCAATCAGTTTAGTTAGCGCACATTCATATTCTAATGGCCAGTGACCACGCAACCAAGTGACCACATTGGGTCATTTATATAAAAATTCCTTATTTTCAAAAAATAAAATACTGGTTTTGGGAAGAAACTACTCTTAACCGATGCATTGTTTTAAGCACTATTTCATGTTCTATGAATCCCATTTGACTTCATTGGAATTCATTCATGTTCTAGAGGTTTCTGACCACGTGACCCAGTGGCCACATTGGGTTCTTGGTATAAAAATTCCTTATATTAAAGGAAAAAATTCCAGCATTGGGGTAAATAAACTACACCAAACTGATATATTCTTTCAAACACTGTTTATAGGAAAATCCCATTTGGTTTCATCGGGGTCCATTCATATTTCAGCTGTCCATGGCCAGGTGACCAGGTCGCCAAAGTAGATTTTTAGTATGGAAATTTCTTATTTTTAAGGATAAAATCTTGGCGTTAAGAAAAAAAACGAAACTTCTCTTAATCAATATAAATTTTTTCAAACACTGTTTTATGTTCTATGAATCCCATTTAGTTTCATTGGAAACCACTCATGCTTCGGTAGTCAATGGCCAGGAGATCAAGTGGCCATATTTGGTTCTTAGTATAAAAAGTTTTTAGTTTCGAGAATAAAATTCTGGCTTGAGGAAAAAGAAACTACGCAAAACTGATATATTCTTTCAAACACTGTTTTTCCATAGATCTCATTTGGTTGCATCGGGATACATTCATATTCCAGTGGTCGATGGCCAGGTGACCGAATGGCCATATTGCGCTCTTCAAAACTAAATGCCCAAAACGTAGCTACTTTTTACTTTAAAACAAGAATATCTCAAAATTCTGGAGGGATATAACAAAAGTAGTTACGCCATCATTTTCATTATATCAAAAACCTTCGGAATATGGAAACAGAACATATATCTCACGAAATATGGCATCTCTTACAAAAAACGTCAAAATTATCCGAAAAGTATGTGCGTATTGGCCCAAGAGAAAATTTTAACATAGGATATCTCAGACATGACAGTCCCGATTTGAATAATTTTTTTCACATTTTGAAACTTCTGTCCTTTGGCAACATGAAGCAAATGCTGATGTTATCATTTTAGAAATTAAAATATCTTTAGTTTTTTTTTTTAAATGGTCATCTTGGAGACTTTCGGCTTATGTGCTGGGGCGGTGTGGGCGTGGTGAACTGAAGTTCATCGTGATACATAAACGATAGCCAATAATTCAGAGATCAAACATGTATCAACAAATGATTTTTAGAGTTTCTAGTTTCATAGAAATATCTTTAGTTTAGGGGTAGAAAACTACCCCTCTGGGTCAATATGGGTTAATGATAATACTATAGACTTATTTATCAAGTTGTATTTTTCTTAATATTAGCAGTATTAGTTGTGAACACTTTTTCTGAGCTTGCCCCAAGCACATTTGTTTATATGGGTTAAATTAAGCACATTTGTTGTTACTTTACAACTTTATCAATATTTTTAGAAATCCTCATAGCTTTATGCCCTTTTCGAAATTTTTTGTCATCAGGTATTTACCAAATTTTTCACATTCAAGAAAATTGTTTTACTTTTTGACTTATCGGTTTTTACAATTTATTTCTTTTTTTCTCGGCATTTTGTGATCTTTCAACATTTTCTGAATTTGTTCATGACTTTCTCGAGTCTTTGGTATACTTCTTGAACGACATTTAGCTTGTGGATTTTGCTAATGGGTTAGACGATGAAGTTTACTCGTTTTCGGAGAGTCTATTCTACACAATAAACTACTTCACTTTCCGTTTCAATGCGAATTTTCCTGAAAAAGATATGATCCACCCCAAAAACACCTCGCATATAGGTGTATGAGTGGAGTGTAATGTAAGCTGTCGAACAAACATTGTAAATACAGTAAAAAAATGAAAATCGGGATGACAAACCATTTTTTCCTACTTTGCTTAAGCGTTGTAAAACCGTAAAATTCGGGAGAGCAAAAAACATACAAATTTTTAAAGTCAAAACATTACCGTCGTAACAACAAAAGCTTATGGTGCAAAAATGAAAATGAAGAAGCAAATGTTGAATATAACGAGCAGCATAAAAATGAAACCCAAAAGCAGCTGCTGCGTCTTTTTAAGAATTTTCCATTTCCGGTTGTAACGCTGCGAAAAAGTGGTGATTTTTCACAATGCGGTTAAATTCTGTTGTTAGTAGCCCCCAGCCCCCTGTTTGCCGCTAAGCATTACAATGCATTTTGTGTCGCTTTGTATTTTGTTGTATGTAGGTATATGTTTGTTGGGATTTGTAAAAAAGCAAACACTCAGGCAAATCTTAAGTGCACACACTTAAAGCGGTAAAATTTTTAAATGTTCCTTTCTTCAGGAAATGGATTTTAAGATTAAAAATAAAACCATCAAGGTAGTGGTGTTGCAATACCGTAAATATTTGTATTTTCTTGAGTTTTATGCTGTCAGCAAATGCACAAATATTATATTTTCAAGTTTAATGGTTCCATTCTCTACACAGTTGTTCAGGTTGGATGTAGACAGGATGTTACCAAATGCAAGTTGTCTGACCAATTTGCAAATATATTGTGCTTATTTGAATTTTTTGGTACCATCTAATTGTTAGTGCCTATTCCCAGCAAACATTTTCAATCGCGGACAATCTTCCATATTTTTGGCGATGCATTTAAAGCTCTTCTACGCGAGCTTTCCGCGATAAAAATTTTCCGCGAGTAAAAGAAGATTCCTCCTTACACTCTTCTGGAAGATTATTGCGAATCAAACATCTTCGCGATGAATATACAACTCTTCCGGGAGAGTTTTGCGCGACAAAACTTCAGCGCGAGTAACAGAAGATTCTTCCTTACACTCTTCTAGAAGATCATTGCGAATCAAACATCTTTGCGATGAATATACAACTCTTCCAGGCGAGTTTTACGCGACAAAACTTCAGCGCGAGTAACAGAAGATTCCTCCTTACACTCTTCTAGAAGATCATTGCGAATCAAACATCTTTGCAATGAATATACAACTCTTCCAGGCGAGTTTTGCGCAATAATTTTATTTTCAAAAATGGGTCCAAAATGGTCACTTAGAGTGGTCGAAGACATCTCTGATCATATCCGAAATCTGTTTTCGACCTTTCCCTATCGATTGGTGCAATAAAAATTTTTCACCGAAATGGGCCCAAATCGGTCACTTAGAGGGGTCGGAGACACCCCTGGACATGTCCAGAATGTTTTTTCGACCATTCCCTATCGATTGGTGCAATAAAATTTTTTCTCCAAAATGGGCACAAATCGGTCACTTAGAGGGGTCGGAGACACCCCTGGATATGTCCAAAATCTATTTTCGACCTTTCCCCATCGATTGGTGCAGTAAAATTTTTTTACAAAAATGGGCCCAAATCGGTCACTTAGAGGGCCCGGAACCAAATCTGGTTATGACCAAAATATATTTTCGACCTTTCCCCATCGATTGGTGCAAAAAAAAAAATTCATAAAAAAAAGCCCAAAACGAATAAAAAAAGATTCGATTAAGTCTCTTCTGGATGATGGTTTGAAATCGAACTTCTTTACGAATAACCAACAACTCCTTCAGACGAGTTTTACACGATACAAGATGGCCGACTACGACATGACGTCATCTCCTGAGAAATTTCGAAAAAATTAATAATTTTTTTTTCTAAAAGTCAATATTTCTGAGGCCCGGTATTTTTCACGAAGCAAAACGTCAAACTACACGGTATATTTTTATCGGCACATAAATTTTGACAGTTTATTGTACAAAAATTAGCAATTTCTTATGAAATTATTTTTATGTCGCCATTTCATATTTTATTCTTTTTATTTTTTTTTTCAAGTTTTTTCAAGTTTTTTTTCGCTTTGAAAAACATGTTGCGGAGTCGTCTGTTGACCCTTCCTGGGAATCATTTGCAGATTTATCTTGGGGAGTCGCCAGATGACTCTTCCTGGGGATCATTTGCGGATTCATTTCGGGGAGTTGTTAGAGGATTCTTCTAAAACAATCGTATTCGGCCGGACAATTTCTCACGCCTGAACATTCGCGGAAGAGTGGAATGCGACTGTCGCGGACGATTGATTTAATCGTCTAGGCGAATCGAATACGATTCTTCCGCGATTGAAAATGTTTGCTGGGTTTAAGAGCTTCGAAAATAGTATTTAGGGCCCTTACTTCAAACTAAATACATACATAGAATACAAAAAAAATTTTGATAAATTCAAGTGCTCCTTGAAGTTTATTTTTTTTTTTTTTTTTTTTTTTCAGAGGAAAATTTATCCCTTCTAAGTGAAAAGCCCTTCTTTTGTATTACAATCACAAATTATCGAAAGCGTCAAAAAATCTCAAAAGCTTTCCAATTAACGCAGAAAATAATAAAACAGAAAAATTTAAGATACCTAATCATAACGATATGTGAAAAAAAATTAATTGAATGGGTTAAGAATATCATTTGAAAATGTGAATAACATATGATCAGTCGAAAAAGTCTCAATATGTATCATTAAAAAAATCATAAGATATTTAAGAATTTAAGAATTTCGAAAAATGTTTAGAAATTTTAAGAAAATTGAAAGATATTGAAAAACGTGTTCACTAGACAGTATCGATCCCCATACAAAAACTGAAAACTGCTCATTTGAAAGCTTATCAGAAATGCATTTTAAGGACCTCTGTATAACAACCTATTTGATATTTTCCTATAGCTCTGCCATTTGACGTCTGACTTTGAAGCATAGTCTGTCTGAGATTTCGACTTATTTCATACATTATCTCAGTTTCTATATAATATTTATATTTAGACTTTTAGAATATTTTTCGACTTCAGCAACATTTCTAGACTTTGGCAACATATTTCCATGAACATAATATTTTCAACTTTGTCTACATTTCTAGTCTTTGTCAACATATTTTAACTTTTATAATATTTTTTCAGCATTTCCTAACTCTGTCAATATAATTCGAGTTTTACTAGGTACACTGTTTTGATTTTGTCAATATTTCAAGATTTTTTCAACATATTTCGGTTTGTTCAATATTTTTCGACTTCTGCAACATTTTTGGATTTTATCAACGTACTTCGACTTTTACGTTATTTTCCGACTGTCCCAAAATTCCCTGACTTTGTCAACATTTTTCGACTAACATAATATTTTTCAACTTTGTCAGCACACGGTGCTCTTGAACAGTCGATAAATTTTTTGAATATGTGGAGAAAATCTGTGAATATGGTTTCATTTGTATTAGTTTAGTGGTCTGAAAAATACAAACCCCGAAATAGTAGCTGATCATCCCCGCGAAATATCGCAAAAATACATATCCCATATAAAATAAAAAAAATTCAGAAAAAAAACGCAACAAACAAATATAAAAATTATAATTTTTAATGTATTTTGCAATGCTAAATCCAAATCCAGCCTTAGAATTGCTGTATCTTATACGGTTTTTGAGATATCTTAGCATAAACAAAGAAAAAAAAGCCGACGCTATGTTTTATTGTTGTGTTTTGGAGCTATAAACCAAGACGTAAATTCTGATGCAGAAATAAAAAGCTTTAATCAATCTTCTAAACTTAATTCAAACAATGTCGATATCTTTATTTTTTTAGGATATATCCTAACCTAAAAAGTTAAAAAAGTGTTAAAAACGTGTTTTGTCATTATTTCAGTCTACGATATTTCAGAGAAAAATTAAGCTATTGACAAAATTTAAATGCGATTTTAAAGAAAAAGATTGCTTTTAAAGAAAAAGATTGCAGCTTTCAGATAATGAATCGAATTTTCCGTATGAATGTTCTATATTCTAGTTATATAGCTTCAAAATATAGCAAAAACGGTATTTTTTCCTTGTTTAGGCCAAGATATCTCAAAAACCGTATGAGAAATAGCAATTTTAAGGCTGGATTCAGAGTTAACATTGCAAAATACATTATATATAACTATTTTTATACTTGTTTGTTGAGTTTTTTCCCGATTTTTTTTTTTTATATGGGATATGTATTTTTGCGATATTTCGCGGGGATGATCAGCTGCGATTTCGGGGTTTGCATTTTCCAGACCACTAATTTAATACAAATGAAATTCCATTCACAGATTTTCTCCACATAGCCAAAAAACCTATCGACTGTTCAAGAGCACCGTGAGCATTTCTGGACTTAATCAACATATTTCGACTTTTAGAATATTTTTCGACTTCAGCTACAATTCTAGACTTTGTCAACATATTTCGACTTACATAATGTTTTTCAACTATGTCAACATTTCTGGACTTAATAAACATAATTCGACTTCTAGAATATTTTTCGACCTTGGCAACATTTCTAGACTTTGTCAACATTTTTCGACAAACATAAAATTTTTCAACTTTTGTCAACATTTCTAGACTTAATAAACATAATTCGACTTTTAGAATATTTTTCGACTTCGGCATCATTTTTAGACTTTGTCAACATATATCGACAAATAATATATTTCTCAACTTTGTCAACATTTCTAGACTTAATTAACATATTTCGACTTTTAGAATAGTTTTCGATCTCGGCAACATTTCTAGACTTTGCCAACATATTTCGATTAGCCTAATGTTTTTCAACTTTGTTTACATTTCGGAACTTCATCAGCATATTTCGACTTTTAGAATATTTTTCGACTTTGGCAACATTTCTAGACTTTGTCAACATTTTTCGACTAACATAATATTTTTCAACTTTGTCAACATTTCTGGAATTAAGAAACATATTTTTCGACCTTGGCAACATTTCTAGACTTTGTCAACATTTTCGACTAACATAATAGTTTTCAACTTTGTCAACATTTCTGGAATTAATAAACATAATTCGACTTTTAGAATATTTTTCGACCCCGGCATCATTTCTAGACTTTGTCAACATTTTTCCACTAACTTAACATTTTTCAACTTTGTCAACATTTCTGGAATTAATAAACATATTTCAACGTTTACAATATTTTTCGACCTCGGAAACATTTCTAGACTTTGTCAACATATTTCGGCTGTTACAATTTTTTTCAACTTTAGCATCATTTCCTGACTTTGTCAACATTTTTCCCCTCTTGCAATATTTTTCGACTTTGTCAATATATCTGGACTTTATCAACATTTTTCGACCTTTAGAATATTTTTCGACTTCAGCAACATTTCTAGACTTTGTCAACATATTTCGATTAACATATTATTTTTTAACTTTGTCAACATTACTGGAATTAATAAACATATTTCAACGTCTACAATATTTTTCGACCTCGGAAATATTTCTAGACTTTGTCAACATATATCGGCTGTTACAATATTTTTCGACTTTAGCATCATTTCCTGACTTTGTCAACATATTTCCGCTCTTGCAATATTTTTCGACTTTGTCAACATACCTGGACTTTATCAACATATTTAAGTTTTTAGAATATTTTTCAACTTCGGCAACATTTTTAAACTTTGTCAACATATATGGGCTAATAGAAAAATTTTCAAATTTGTCAACATATCTGGACTTTATAAACATATGCCGAGTTTTACAGTATTTTTTGGCTTTGTCAATATTTTCAGGCCATATATTTTTGTGTGACTTTGCCAACATACCGTCCATGGTAGCCACAGTTACTGTTCTTATTTGAAAAATAAATATTTAAATATTTTCTATATAATAAATGAGCCATTCAAAATGACAATGGTGCAACTCCAAAACGAAGCAAAAGTAATGTCATAAAAATTATGTGCCATAATGATCGGTTATTTGGTCGATATTATTTTTTCAACTTAATTTCAACAATACCATATCACCAAGGAAATTTTATCGTGAAAACAGAAATCAATTTTGTTCATCTCTAACAAAATATCAGCCAATTAATATTATGCCATTACTTTTGCCTCGTTTTGAAGTTGCACCATTGTCATTTTGAACGGCTCAAATACTTATTGCTGGTAATGAAGTCAAGCCGATGTAATTTATTTTTTTTTTTTTTTTTAATATTAAAAAAAGTACCTTCAGATGGAACAACTAAATGTGTGGAGTGTATAAAACTTTGAAATTCAGCTCAAATGTAATCAAATTAAAGACAATTTCATGTACTACATGGTCAAGCGCTTCAGAGAAAGGAAAGAAAACTAAAAAAAAAATTAAGCCAACAATTTGCATAAATATTGGAAAAACAAAATTACATGCCTGCAGGAAAATGGTGAAATGTAAAAGAAATAGCAATTTACTCTTCAAAATGGGATGGAAATCTGAAAATATATAAAGGACAAGGCCAAAAATAGCCAGTAACAATTAAAATTTTTTGACTCTCTCTCTCTATCTTGTTGCTTTTTATTTTTGTTAACTACTTTAAAGATAACTTCATTGCAAATAATTTAATTGAGCATACATACAAAAGATGCCCTTTGAAAAGTTATAGCTGTGATGTACTTCCCTTTTCATATGCACTCTTACACCACACTTTTACACTTAGTATATGTTTGTGTGTGTGTGTAGTTAAAAGATTTCTTTGAATTTTCATTGAAAAAGTTTTTCATTGCTATTAAACTACGCAAAAAGTTGTACATTGCTTGAGTTTCTTCTTGCATGCCACAAAACATAATTGTGGTAAAACCACAATTTCAGTAGCAGCAACAACAATAAACGCAACAACAACAACAACAACATTAAAAGCAATACATAGTAGCAACAACATGCGTATGATTTAAAATTGAATTTTTGTGTATGCGCCAAAATGTATGCAATGTTATATGCTTTTGCAACTGCTGGCTGTGTATTACATTTAATTTCTATTGCGCATTTGCGTTTTTTTCCTCTTCTTCTTTATTTTTGTACATTTTCTTGTGCTTCTTCTCCGATTACAACTTTTCTAATTTCACAAAGAAGTCAACCACATGCTGTGCGAATATGTGTGTGCTTTGCCATATACATTTACTTACGTTGTACTATGTTTGCAAGCCAAAAAGTATGCTTTGAAATATGTAATAGAGTGAAAACTTAATTTTTTCATCATTTGCACAAAATAAGCAAGTGAAGGAAATGTTAAACAAAACACATTGAAATGAATTATAATACAAAGAAAAATAATTTGAATTGATGTAAGTGCTAAAGCTTCTAAGAATATGCAACGCTTTGTGGTAATATTAAGTATTAATTATGTTTTTCAATGTGTGCAAACCAACAAAGTGCATTTAAGCAAAAACTTTTTAATGGCAACATGTTGGTGGGTACGAGTGCTCATAAAAATATGCAATATTTTTATAAACGTGTAACATACAAAAATTTTACGAGAAACCAATAGAAATCAAAAAATAAAATTGAAATAATTTTGATTATAGCTATCAATGGCATTTTGTTGATTTTGATAAAGAACGATATATAAAAAGATTGTCTATTTATAGGAACTCGATTTAAAAATTGAAACTAAAGCAAGTGGATACATAATGCATACTTTGCAGCTTATTTTTAAGCAAACGTTTCTTAGAATTTCTTATAAAATCCTTTTGTAATTATATACATAGTTGCTGCAATAATCATATATATTTTTTTTATTTTGTTCTCACCATCATCCTGTTTTCTGACATTTCTTCATCTTGTCATAATCTCCTTAAAAGAAGAGGCTTATTATTTGCACGAGTTGGCTAATTGAAAAATCAATTAACGACATCGCACGGGGCTAATGAAATTCATGCAAGGCTGGTATTGCTGCTGTTTGCGGTTTAATGCGCCGCGCGTTGGTCGCAAAATAAGACAGCCAGTTAAATTATAAGCTCCTTTCTTCTTGTACGAGTATAACCAAACACTGTGTAGACAAAAATCTTACACTTGAAAAAAAAAAAAAATGTTGTTACACATTTAAAAAATTTAAAAATCATTGTTTAGCTAAGAAAAAATTAAAAAAAAGCAGCTGAAAATATTCTCCTATTAATTGGTTAAGGAAGTAAATATGTAGAGCTTCCAAGTAAAAAATTGATAAATGCAAAAAGTAGATTTTTAATACAACGATGCAAGCAAAACACAACTGCATTATAAAACAGTCATTGCATTACGTTTTAAAACAGAAAAATCGTCAAAATTTGACCACAAATGTATTAAATAATTTTGGTACTTTTTGGACAGTTTTAGTACTATTTTTGCTATTTGGTACCTACAAAATAGAAAAGCTTATTAATCATCCCTGGTGCAATGACAAATGTGAAACGAAAAGAAAAGAGAAAACATGAAGTCAGTGTCAGTCAGCTCTGAGTAACCGCGTATTTTGTAGTTGTTAGTATTGAAAAATGTGCATTTAATTTTACCCGGCTTTATGGCAAAATATTAAAATAATTTTAACTTTGTGCACATTTACTTACAAATGTCTTTCTAATGGTGTATAATTCAAAGTCGTGCTCATTTCTAACATAGTAAAAACGGTAGGACCAATTTTTGTCTTGCGTATTAATATATAGAAGATTAATGTGTAGAACAGCATTTTTATTTCTTCACTAAAATATTGAGAATTTTTAGAAAAGCTTTAAACTTTAAGAAATATGCATAACTTTGGCAAATCCCATAATCCAAAGATGCCACTGTTTTGTAGACTTATAGCAGAGAAGTGGATTCAACGTATAAAAGCTCTTACAAAGTCGGAATATGCCGTAAATTTCAGGTTCCCTTTCTTTTAACATTTAATGGCGATAAACTCTTCTCGTCCTCAACACAACTTCAACAGCTCTTCGATTTCACTTTACTTCAATTTCACTTCGAATTCGATTTAATTTCACTTCAACTTCATTGCAATTTCATATGATATTCCTTTTCACTTCAACTTTACTTCGAATTTACTTCAACTCAACGTAACTCAAGTTTCTCATTGAGTTTACTTCAAACTTTACTTCGACTCCACATATTCTTCAAATTCATCTTTTCTGCAAGGTACCTTCAAAATTACTTCGACTTCATCTAACTTACCGTCAACTCTACTTCAATATCACTTCAACCTCAGTTTCTTTCACTTCTACTTCGACACCACTTCTAGTTCGTTCTGACTTCACTTCAGCTTTACTTCACCTGTGTCATTGTGACAGCCTAGCAAGACACAGACTTTGTTACTTATCTAACGCGTACCCCTCTACTACTGATGTAGGCGCCTTGCCCCCAAGAGACAGACTTGCATTCATTGGTGCCATGCGCCTATGGACTGACTTCTAATCGAGTCTTATCAGGGTTAACACAATAGGTTTTATGGGCCGCGGTGACACTTGGCGACTGAATCCCAACCCTTTTCTAATTCTAATTACTTCACCTTTACTTCAACTCCATTTCAACTTCCTTACAATTTCTCTTAGAATGCACTTCACTTCAACTTTACTTCAACTTTGCTTCAACTTTGCTTCAACTTAACTTTACTTTGCGTTCGATTTCACTTTAACTTAATTGTCAGTTAAACTTAATTTCGACTGTTCCGATTGTACCTTCTTTTAGAAGGCAACAAAAGAATGATACAATGAGCGGCCAGCGTTGAACAAAAGGAAAGTGTTTTTTGTATTGGCAATGAAATGATTGGAATAACGAAAGGAGTGTGGCGAAAAGCTATGTTTGGATGGTCAAAATTTCTGCTGGGAGAGGCTTTACATTTTTGCTTACTCTAGTGAGTGTTTTTATCATTTGTATGAAGTCGATATAGTGCTAAAGCTTCTGTAGTGCTGGTGTCAAGACTTCTGTTCACCAGTATTTAAATATAAGTCCAGGAATGCCTTTAGAACCTTCGCAACTATTCTAATAGACCCTCTATTTTGTTTAAAAACCATAGCCAAACTATCTTCAATATAGTAAAATGGCATGATATAATAGCTGTAATTTAATCATTTTCATAAAAAAACTAGCCAAACCTATACGGCTAATAAACGTGGTAGCAAAATTTAAAAATTGCTGTAACTTTTTGCCTCATTTGCCACATACAAATAACTATTAGTAAAAAATATCACAATATAATAACTTATATGCCATGCAAGGAACAAACTAAGCGCGATAACTCGTGATACAAATTAAATAATATCACGTGCTGATCTACAGTTCAATTTGTGATTTAATATACTGAAATTTTCTTTCCATTTTGCATGAGCAGCAATTTGAATTTTTTTTAACGTGTAGAAATTTTTGTTTTTTTTTCTAAATTACATAATTGCCAAATAATGGCCCTTTAACGAGCAACATTTATAGAAATTACATGGCAATAGGAAAGGTGTATGTGTGTGTGTGTTAGTGAGCGAAAGGCTGTTAAAATGAAGTTGAGAAAACGCGATGCTGTTGGTAAGCATCACATTGTTTAGCAACAGCAAAGAGTATAAAGCGTCAAAGTTTTTAAGCCACCACAAAATACTGCAATAATTGCTGTTGGTGCTGGTGCTCCTGCTGCTGTTTTTGTACTTTAATGCCACTTTATTGTTTTTGCTGTTGATGTTTATTTGTATATAGATATGAGGTGTTCTTTGTGAAATCAATCATCCGCATATATCACAAAAATCAACTGCTCCAATAGTCTTTCAATTGGTCCATCATTTTAGTTTATGATGTCTCTGCTATCTGTTTTTGAAAAGTGGCCTTTCGACAAAAAGAGACTCCACGATTATGCCCAAAAATCTAGAAGGTGATGTCAAAAACATGAGCTGAGACTTTTTTAATTTTTGTTGAAGGTCACTTAGAGGTCACTAAGTTTCAATTTAGCAAGATTTTGGGTTGATGCAGTTTTACTTAATGATAATCTTCAAAAATCCAAGAATGAGTTGTACGATATATCAAATTATTCATCTCAAATCAATGGGTATAAAAAAAATAACTGGAACCTCAAATCAACCACATATGGACATTTTCCAAGCGACAAACGTGACCGTAGCACAAATTTAAAGTGCAAAAAAAGTGGAAGTAAAACATATTTTTAGCAGGCAAAGATTTGGTTCTAAGATACTCGGAAAAAAAGACACAAAGCGAACGTGACAAAATTGAAATAGTTTTCGTGCCTATTCTAAGAAAGTCAGATTTCAGCGAAACAAGTCAGAATTTTTTAATGCGATCAACTTTATAATGTATTTTGCTTGATTCAAATATCTTCCGTACTTTTCTTTGTTTTGATCATAATTTGAATCAATAAAAGACAAAATGAACGTGACATTTCTTCCATTACAATTCAATAATTTCATAATTTATTTACTTATTAAAGTATTTTAAGTTTACTTAGTAAGATCGTTTTAAGCCAATTTTGGGAGCGAAAAAATCTTGTGTTCTTAGAAAAAGTTCTTCGTATGATTTTGTAATGAAGTAAGGATTACAAAATTTAGCCAAAAACTAAAATATTTTTACCCATTTTACTCATGTTTGCACAAAATTATTCTTTACCTATCAACTACTGGGGAGCTCATGAAGGCATGCTGCAGGGGCAAAATCTAATCAGTACGAAACGTTTTAAGGTGGAATCAATTTTAGCCTCAGCTGAAAATATATTACATCCAGCACTTAAATATTGTCAGGACATTGTATACATATTTACCATCTTAAGACAAAGGGTCTGATAAGCGAAGCTTCCAGTAGGCTCTGTCAAGAAAACTTTGAACGGAAAAGCATGTGCTATGTTCTTGATTTGCCGTGGTGCAGGGATTTTAGATTTTAATCCCAAAAATAACACTAATTCCGCTGCAAAGGAAAAAAGGCGTGTACAAAAGTTTTTTTGGTCGCAGAGTTATTATCTTTATAACTATACGCAAGACAAAAATTTGTCTTACCTTTTTTACTATGTTAGAAATGGAGCACGACTTTCAATTATTCACTATAAGTAAGGTATTTGTGTGTAAATATGCACAAAGTTAATATTATTTTAATATTTTGCCATTATGCCAGTTAAAATTAAATTAAAATTTTTCAATATTAACAACGACAAAATACGCGGTCATACCCCTGCAGGCAAACGGAATAGTTTAAGAGTAGTCCATTAACTAGTTCTCTACCAACCAGTACAAGTCCGACTTCAATTTCTTTTGCATACAAGCAACTGTTCTTCTTTGTGTATTGATGTCCTACGATATTTCAATTGGCCCCTTATGCATTATTTTTATACCAGTTTGGGGCTAGTTGTGGTATGAAGTAATAGTTTTTTTTTTTTTTTTTGATTTTGATTTATATTTTCTTAAAACAAAGTAAATAAAGTAAAATTGCATTCATTACAGCATTAACAAAAATGAATTCATTAATTATTTAATTTTTTTTCCCACAATTTATTCGACACACAATTACAGTGACACAAAACTCAAAATATTTCAAACATAAAAATTGTAGTTTGTTTTCGTCACGTATCAAATTTGTTTACCCCTATAAACTACAAACTGTTATCAAACTGGTCTCCACTGCATCTCTGTTTTAATAGTTTTGGGGTAGTACTTACCATGAACTAGTACTTTTTGTAGACTGTCTCATATTTTCACTGCAGGGACAGAGCTAAAAAGAGAATGTAGCACAAAGAGAAACTCAAAAAACTGTCTTTACGTTTTTTCGTTTCGTTTCACATTTGTCTCTGTACAAGGGATGATAAGTGAGCATTTCTCTTTTGTACCAATTAGCAAAAAATGTACTAAAACTGTTCAAAAAGTACCAAAATTATTTAATACTTTTGTGGTCAAGTTTTGACCATTGGGCGATTCTAGTATTTAGTTCTAGTTTCTATCCCATATTTTCAACATATTCACTGCAGGCTGTAAAGAGGTGTAGTGCACAAAATTTTCGTTTTTTTAAAAGTGGGAGATGCCACGTCTTTTAATGAAAAATACACTATCATGGCTAAACTGTTGCATCGATTTTTATGAAATTAGAATACAGATTGGCTTAACCACAAGGAAGAAATTTAAAAACTCTATGGGTTCTATTGCACAGAGCCAAATCGACCACATAAAAGATATCTCTATGGTTTTCATCTAAAAAGATAGTAACATAAAAACAATTTAGAAAATCTTCTTAAAATTTTTGTTGCCATCTCATTGTTTTGAATACGACATAAATTTAAAAAATGTTTTAATTCTGAAAAATGTTTTTCGAAGTCGTTTTTTTTGATTTTTGCCAATAAAGTAGAGGTCAAACATCATTGGTTCATACAATTTTTGAATAGAAGAGGCTGGCCAATTTCACAAGTAACGTCCCATATGCATATTATATGCATATATTGCTATAGTTATTGTTATATTAGGCACTTAATACTACCAAACAACAATTAAGTTCGAAACCTTTTTTTTATTTTTTGTATTTTAACAACATTCAGGCTTTGTTTTAATTGTTGAACAACACTTGAGAAAATTTAATAGAAGCAGCTGCAACAAAACCATGTTGCTACTTGAATAAAAAGCTTAAAAACCAAAAACAAATTACATTACATGCAAAGTTCACTAATTTTGACATGAAAAATAATTCAAAAATAAAAATAAAAAAAAAGTAAATAAAAAATTTTAATTTTAATTTTCTGAAAATTGTTGCTGTTACAATTAATTGTTGCTTTGTGCTAAGCAATTATTGCAGCAATTGCTAGTGCAAGCAAAAAAAAAAAAGAAACACAAAGCTTAAAATTTACAATAGAATTGCGCTAATTGTTATTGTTTTTTTTTTGGTTACTGCAGTGAACAATACAATAAACAAAAAAAAAAACAACAAAAAAACTCAACAACAACAATTGCAAAAAGTAGCAACATCACAAAAAAAAATGCAATTTTTTACACGAAAAAGTTGATAACTGCATAGCAATCAATTAAAAAGCTAAAATAGTAGCAGCAGCAACAATGTATATACGTCAGCAATCGCTGCTCTGTTGGCAACAGCACAATTGCTGCTGCTGCTGTGACTATTAGGGCTGTTCAAAAAAAAAAATTTTCCGAATTTCCAAGATATACTTTGGCATCACGATCAACATCATGACAGAATATCCCAAAAAATTTTTCAGATTTTTAAATTCATATTTAAAGGTGGCTCAAAGCAGAAATATATTTTTATTATTTTTTTTTTAGCATTAATTATAAATTGTTGTCAAACAATTTGAAAAATTTGTTTTAGAGTAACTTAAAAACATTCATTTTGTTTGCTTTTTAATGAACTTTAAAACCTACGTTGTAATTTTGACAAAAAAAATTTTACACTTCTTAAAAAACGAAAAACTGCCCTAAGAAGGCGAAATTTTACGGTTTTTCAAAGAAAAAAGTCATCGTGCTTTAAACAAATTGAACATTTTTTAATTTACAAGATCTCATTCAAAAGAGCTCTTAAAAACCTTCAAGACAAGACATGTTAAGACTTTTTTGGGCCAGCAGGCTCGATGACATAACGTTTGAAACATAGTAATGCAGCCCTGTGAAAGGCAAAACGCTTTTTACTCAAGAGGGAGGCATCTTACAAAAAAGTGCCAATGGCATAAAATGCTTAAAATCATCCAAGGAACAAGTGTAAATTGTTTTTTTTTTTTTTTTTTGAAAAGTTTATTAAAAATGACGTTGAAAAAAATTTTTTTCTAAAATTAAGTAAAAAAAAAAAAAAACAATTTACACTTGTTCCTTGGATGATTTTAAGCATTTTATGCCATGGGCACTTTTTTGTACGATGCCTCCCTCTTGAGTAAAAAGCGTTTTGCCCTTCCCAGGGCTGCATTACTATGTTTCAAACGTTATGTCATCGAGCCTGCTGGCCCAAAAAAGTCTTAACATGTCTGGTCTTGAAGGTTTTTAAGAGCTCTTTTGAATGAGATCTTGTAAATTAAAAAATGTTCAATTCGTTTAAAGCACGATGACTTTTTTCTTTGAAAAACCGTAAAATTTCGCCTTCTTAGGGCAGTTTTTCGTTTTTTAAGAAGTGTAAAATTTTTTTTGTCAAAATTACAACGTAGGTTTTAAAGTTCATTAAAAAGCAAACAAAATGAATGTTTTTAAGTTACTCTAAAACAAATTTTTCAAATTGTTTGACAACAATTTATAATTAATGCTAAAAAAAAATAATAAAAATATATTTCTGCTTTGAGCCACCTTTAAATATGAATTTAAAAATCTGAAAAATTTTTTGGGATATTCCGTCATGATGTAGATCGTGATGCCAAAGTATATCTTGGAAATTCGGAAAATTTTTTTTTTTTGAACAGCCCTAGTGACTATACCTATTATATATTGCTCTACGTCATTCGTACTTCTAATGACAGCTTTGTGTTGCACGTGAGCGCGCAAATTGCAGTTATTTTGTGCATTGCTGTTATTTGTTTGTGCTCTGGCTGTTGCTGTTGCTACCCCATATACATATTTATTAATGCATGCACAAACATGTCGACATTTTTTTTTTGTTCATTTGTTTATTTTAAGTTTTGCATTTTCTTTTGTGTGCAAGAATTTTGTAATAATTGTTTATGTTTATGTATTTAATTAAGGTGAGATTGGTAACACTTAAACATGCCGCGATTGTTTGTGTTTAACACATACATACATAGCTATTGTTTGCTTTTTTTTGACAGCTCGCGTGTCCTTTGACAATTTGAGTGAGCTGTTGTTTATGTTGTTTTGAAATTTGAAATGTTCGCTTTTTACAATGTTGTTGAATTTTTTATTGTAAGAAAGAATGAATTTTTTTCTTTTGAGTTTTGGAAAAATACTTAGCTTTGCATTTAAAGTGCTCTATTATGAATATTTACGAGCGGCCATGAATGAAATTTTGCAGTTTTATAGCAACAGTAAAACGTTAACAAAAGGCAACAATATTGTATGCAAATGTCACATCGAAATAGATATAATAAAAATAATGGTAAACTCCATATTTGATGTCAATGTATAAGTCTGTGGAATATTACATACGTATTCATATAGCATTTTTCTTTTTTAAAAAGTGGGCAGTGCCACGCTCTTAAATGGAAAAAACGCTCTAACTGCTAAACCGCTATACCTATCGTTTTTTCTGAAATTTGGTACATATGTTTATAGGGTTAATGCTTAGGAATAATAATACGTCCTTTAAAAATGTATGTACCACGCCTCTTAGTAGAAAATGCGGTGCAACAAAAAGGAAATGTTTTCGTATATGGAAACTTTTTTTATAGCAAACAGTAGCACACCCCTGGCAGACATTTTTAGTGGAAAAAATTTTTTTCCATCGAGAGTCCCCTCTTGGATATCAAAACCAAAAATAAAAAAAAAAAATTGTTTTTCTTTTTTTTGTGTTATTAACTCGTTTTTTTGACTTTTTACGACATTTTACCCATCGGCCCTCCTTCGATGACGGAACTAAAAATTTCAAAATTTTTTTTTCCTTTTTTTCGTATTTTCTACGCGTTTCATGACTTTTTACGTCATTTTAGTGGAAAGTTTCCAGTAAGTAAGAGTATCGGGACAAACAATGTCCAAGGGGAAAATTGGCGGTACCATGCCCTTAAAAAAATGTCATGTCTCTGAAACAAATTAACGCACATAGATAATATTTCGTGCGTATATAAATTGCATCGGAACAATTTACATTCATTGGTTTAATTTTATTGGATTTGCTCCACCCTTTATACAATAGAAGTTGTAGCAACGCACATTGGCAAATTCTAGTTAACTATTGTATAAATGACAAAGGTTGATTAGCTGTCTTGGTCTGGCATATTCCTCTTGATCAAGGCTGAGGCCATAGTGGTCTTGGTTCTAAAATTATATTGTCGTCTTGATCATGGTCTTGAAATACTGCCAAGACCAAGACGGAAAAATGTCAAAATATCGTACTCAAAATTTGCAGGTGAGTCTATTTATCCAATTTTCAATCAAATCGTTGATGAAGGACGCTTACTGGCATATAACAGACCTGACTAAAAATCTGGTAAAAATATTGCATCCCTGTGGGATCGGCGGAGGCAAACGTCTCAATATTCCCTTCTTTGGTGTATTTGTCTTATAAGTTGACCAAAACGGTCTATACCATAAACAGGAATAAATTCACTTAAATTATCAATTGCAGCAAAAATGGTTCAAATAAAATGCAAAGTCGGTCATTTGTTTCAAAAATAGTTCAAATGTAGTTCGTCATTAGTACCAAAATTGATACAATTCTGTATCGATTGTGTCAGTGAAATTATAACGTTACTCAATACATACCTAGTGTTTGGCAATTCGTTCGTTATGATGAAGAACAAACGATAGTGTATTGGTCCAATAACTTGCGATGCCTGGAGAGACTTGCGTTCAAATCCTCCACTCGGTGATTTTTAAGAAACCTTTTGACGATTTTGTGTACAATTTGTTTATTGAATTAAATTCTTGGAAATTTATAAATAAAATGGAAACTGGCCTTGTTTTGGTCTGAATGTAGTCCATAAGGAGACAATTAACCTTTTTCTGGTCCGAATGTAGTGCGTAAGACGACACTTGGTTACGTCCAATGCCAAACGTAAATAGAACTTTATATGTGATGGGACCACCATTTGGGTTAGTCTGTCGCCCCCAAGGTCTAATTTACAAACTAGTTTTTGAATAGTCCGTGGTCCTGCAGGGTTGTTGCTATCTAGTTTTCGTGACTACTTACCCGTAATGATTTTGTTAAAGCTATTTGGGGTATTCACAAAAATACTCCTTACTAAAAGTCACAGTTAGTTAAAATAGTTGTGTACACACATAAACTGTCGGTCAGTCAAGCGAACTGTAGAACAGGTGGATGATATATGGTCTCAAATATGTCATGATTTCGATGGTGATCAAATTAATTTCTAAAGGCTGAAAATTTTTATCCAGATTGTATAATTGTCAGCAGCCCCGTGGAAAGTAAAATGTTTTTTTTACTAGAGAGGAAAGCATCTAACGAAAAAAGTGTACAAGGCAGAAAATGTTTAGAATCGTCCAAGGAATACGTGTGATTTTTTTTTTTTTCTGAAAAATTTTTTAAATACTATGGGAAGGGTACCGCCAGTGGTCAGGGTCCGGGTGTGGGCACCCTCCGTCACTTTTGACAGAAAACAAATACGGCTGTTCTGACAAATGTGAAGCGCGTGTAATGATAGCATGAAGTTTTTGTGCATTTACCGGAACAGACAAACGCATTTGTTTGATGCTGAGAAGAAAATAATTTTTGAATGAGTAAAACCCAACAAAACATTTTTTTTTTTTCAATAATTTTCCAAGTGCGATAAATCGAAGTGAATCAATTGAAAAGTTAAGTGCAATCTATTTTTATGTAGTAAATTTATTATATTTTGTGATTCAAGGCCGTATGCTACCTAAATGTTCACACAACACAATTTGCTCATTGCTTTTCAAAGTGGCTATCAAAGCCGAGTATGGGCCCCAAATAGGTCCGGGTGTGGGCACCCCTCTTTTTTTAACTAAAGCGTGGATTTTACTGAAATATTGTCGTGGATGCCAACGCTACAAATCTAAATGGTATTCTTATGCCATTTTACTCTTTTTTGGTGGATAGGAAACAACCAAAAAGTTTATTAAAGATATCGCAGAAGAAACTGATTCAAAAGTTTCTGGAAAAAAAAAAAAAAAACTTAGGAACTAATTAAGGTGTTTTCCTTAAGTGTGGCTGTTAAAATTCTCTTCAGGGTCTGGCGGTTTTGCAAATGATTCTGGGTGGATGGTTCAACCGGAACTCGTTTGTTGTATGCGGCATTTCATTCAGTTTGCCAAACCAACTCCAACTTCTCCTATTCTGCTGCTTCTAGACAATCACACCAGCCACTTGTCAATAGAAGCGCTGGATATTGCAGTCGAGAATGGGGTGCACATTCTTTCGTTCCCGCCTCACTGCAGCTTGGAATTACATCACCTAGTTGGCTTGATCTGGCATTGACTCCGAAGTCAATCAAGTCTGGTTTCAGAGCAACAGGTATCAAGCCATTTGATACAGATGTTTTCGGAAACGCTGAGTTTGTTGAAGCCGTTGAGCAGATCACCGAAGCTACCGCTTAGAATGAAATCTGCGAAGGTGTTGACTTGTAGGCAACTATCTGCTAACATAACGTCCCTTGAATATCCTAACTGGTTTGTAATCGATACGTTTTTTGAATCTTCAGTTAACATAGTTTTAAGTAAGCTAAAGTATTTCAAATAAAAGTGTCAACTTAATCTCTAAAAAAATAGTGTGAGTTACTTTTTATTATTTCACACTAAATAAATTTTTATGTCTATTAAAAATATCATTTATGTAGTTAAATTATGACCTTTTGCGGAAACTATCGTAAAATTTACTACTTTGCTTAATGATCTAACAATAAATAATTTGCTAATAAACATTAAAATTAAGGCTTTACTGCCCACTCGCACATTTTCCAACTTAACTAATGAGCAGAAGTAAAAAAGCAAAAAAAAAAAATCATTATGACAATAGCGACCTAATTTCTTTTGTAAATTTGCCGCATTGAATTTTTAATTTTGATTTACTTTACTGAACAAAAACTACACAATAACTCGTAAACAAAAATCACTGAATTTATGCAAATTCTTTTTAACTTAACAAATAATGTCTTGTCTATAGAAACTTACCTAAGGTTGCTACTGCCGCCACACTGCACTACAACAATTTCAGGCCCGCCCTCAACGAACTACCTACACAGACAGCACACTACAAATTCAAACAGTGATGCCATTTAGTTGGAATTGTGAATTAAGAAAATGAGTACGCAAGCAGAAAAAAAAAATAATGTTAAATTTAAAACAATATTAAAATAGTTTTTTTTATTTTTTTTCATTTTCATTTAAAAAAAAAAAAATTAAAATGTTTAACTAATTGAAAATTACAAGTTTGCAAATGAGTGCGCGCATAATAAAGTTGACTACGCGTAGTGTACGTGTGGGAGTGAAGTCAAAGTGGCATGCGGTGACGATGGCGACTAAAAAAAAAAAAAAAATTGCATTGAACGAAATACGAAAAAAAAATTGTGCAAACTGACAGCTTCAGCTGTCAATTGGGCATACGATGGCGTTGATTCGATGCAACTTTTGCTGCTGCTGTAACTTGAGTTGAGTCGGTTGGTTGAGTTAATTAGCAAAGTTCTGATGATTTTTTCCCTTTTTTTTTGCGTTACTTTACCAATGTATTTTATTTTTCGCTTCAGTGGGTACACTTTTTTTTCTCTTTTTTTCTTATTACATTACCACACTACCACTGTGTCATGCTGTGTTGTAACATTGATGCACAAAAAGCGTACTGTCAATTGTCAAATTGACATTTGCATAATTGTGCAATTTTTAATTGTATTTTATGGCAGTTTTTTTCTTTCCTTTTTTACTGTTTTCTGCAGTCCTCTTCTGCTACACTTCTAATTGTTAATTGTTGTTGAGAGTTGTACGCCATACGTTTAATTGAAATGCGCCATTTTTTGCAATTTTTTTTTTAAATTTTTAATTGACAATGACATGTGAGAGTAGCTGTCATTGTGTGTAAGTGTTAGTGTTGTTTAACCTTATGCACTTACTTACTCTAACAGCTTTTTTGACTTAAATTGTTTATTTGTTTTTTTTTTTTGTTAATTTATCAAATGTTTTTCTATACAATGCATAAAAAAATAGTGCATACTTCAAAAGGTTGTCATTTCATTGTTTTATAGCAGCCATTGATAGAATTTGCAATTTTTTTCTAAATAACTATAGTAAAAAATGTGGCATAAAAAAATCATTGATAAATTACATCGACTAAGAAAAAAAATCCTACCTTTAATTAACTTCATTCTTTATTATTCAATGTTACTCATACGCCAAGTTTTCAGAGCCGTAACTTCAATTAACTGTATGATAGATAGGGTCGACATTTAGATTCATCCCGAGATAGAGGGACTCTTAAAAGCGATATCTGCATCATTTTTTTTTTTTTTTTCATTCTGAGAAAAACCAATGGAGTTCTTTTGACTTTACTGTAGGCCTATTTGGGCTAAAACATAAATAAAATACCCAAGAGTGCTTTAGATATAAAGATTATGGTCTTACAAATGTTTAAGCATTTAAAAATTTTTTATTTTTTTTTTTTTTTGGGACTAGATAATATTTGGTTCCAAAAATCGATTTTTTACGTTTTTCAATAACGAGGTCGGAAAAACGATTTTTTACTCAAAAGCAAGGGAACTTACGAAAAAAGTGTATATGGCAAAAAATGCTTGGAATAGTTCAGGAAATACGTATGAATTTATTTAGAATTTTTCGAGCTATTTTACGAAGGTTGCCTTTTCGTATATCGGGATTGGGCAACCCTAGTGTTGCAATCTGGCAACCGCCAGCTCTATCAGAACATTTTGATATACGAGCGCTATTTGTGTTGTTTACAGTAACTTAAAAGATTCATCTCGCCCAAAAAATGGAATTAAATCGTGAAAATTTTCGTGAGATTATTTTTTACAACATTCGACGTGGATTAACTCAACAACAGTGCATCGATGAACTTAATTCAATTTTTGGCGATGAAGCTCCATCAAGGACCAGTGTTTATCGATGGTATGGTGAACTCAACCGAGGTCGTAGTTCACTCCAAGGCGAATTTCGTGAAGGTCTTCCAAAATCAGTTGTTGTTCTGGAAACCATTTATGCTGTGCGCCAACTGATATTGCAAGATCGTCATGTGACCTATCGTGAGATTGAGATAACCTTAGGCATTAATAAAATGGAACTACTACATTTCCAGGAACTGCACCATAAGGCTGAAAACAGCGCATTCTCCAACTTTAAGCAATGATAATTCAAAATCTGAGGTTGATAGCTGAATTCTGACCTTGGATTTGTTTTTAGCACATCAAAAACCATACCGTATGGTACCTCAACTTTCTACTACAAGACTTATTTTTTATTTTATGGTCCTGTGTTATCAATGGAAAAATCGATTTTCTTAACTCACTGTAAACAAAACAAATAGCACTTGCACATTAAAACGTTGTGAGTACGTTTATGCTAAAAAATGCCAAACTTTACTATGGTGTTGCCAGATTTTAGCTTTTGACATTAGTGTTGCCAGTTCCCGAAATATAAAAGGAAACCCTCGTATACACATATTTTCAAAACTTGGTCAAAAAAATAAAACGTAAAAAAAAATTCCAAAAATTCTGTAAAAATTCACAAAAATTCTTTGAAGGATTCTAATTAATTTACGTTATAAAAATTTTTTTTGTAGATGCCTTGCCTTATAAGAACATACCTAGTCTTTATTTTCTATTTATTACCCTAAAGTTATCCATTTTCTAATGAAAAAAACGTGTTTTTTTAGCCAAAATAGGCCTTCAGTAGAATCAAAAGTGTTCCATTGGCTTTTCTCTGAAAAAATGATGAAGTCCTTCTAACTTTTGAGTTGGATTTGGGATGATTTTGTTTTGCTTCATACAAAATCGGCCCGGTCTACTAGATAAGTTGGTCGATTCAATGCTGTGATATGAGACATGTTTGACGCCAAATGATAGAAAATTATGTGAAACATTAAGTTATGTGCTAGAAATCCAAATAATTATTGAAATTACATGTGTTGTATTAAGGACGTAGGACTGTAGTGGTTGCAGTTTACTTTGATTAAAATAGGCAAGTGTCAAAATTGCACACTCCACTTAATTTGCCATGACAAATGATAAACATTCAATTCATAATAATGATATTTTACACTATATAATAATAATTCATAATTAAATGTGCTTATATCATTTATAGATCTTTATAAGCTATTATTAAAAGCACGTTGCAATTAGTAGATTGACGTCACAGAAATTTATCCATTGCTTTATGTGTTTAACAACACAATATATATTACTCATTTCTAGTAGGTAACATGATATCACACAATTGTGCAATGTTTCCTTGCATTTTTTTATCAAGTTTTAACAATATAAAAGCAAACTTAAACTTGATGTGCTACTGAATCTAAATTTAAAATTTTTTTTTTTTTGCGACGTATGAGTAACCTTTGTTATTGCACTTTCAACCATTTTATCTAAAGTTCGATGTAACTTGCAAACTTTCAGCAGAAACAAGATTTTGCATATTCATGTACTACACAATAAAATATTGATTTAAAACGTGGCTGCAAAGCACAAATCCACAAAAATAACTAAAACATCTCAAAATTTGAAACAACTTTGCAAGCAAATTTTAAAATAATGATAAAATTTTGATATTAATTTTCGCTTGATTACTGTATTTGACAATTTTGCTGTAGCAAACTAAAGCAGAGTGCATAAAACAAAGAACTTTCCCTCATTTTTGTTTAAATTAAAATTTACAATTTAATCGCGTTGTAAATGAAGTTTTTTTGCACACGAAAAAGAAAATATTGCAAAAAAAAAAATTATATGCAATTGACGTAGTTTTGTCGTTGAAATACGGTGGCATAGCAGCAGCCAACCAGCTAGCTAACAGTCGTCAACCATATTGGGAAAAAATCATTGGGGCGTAATTTGATAAATGACAATCAATTGCATTGCAATACAAAAGAATAAATAGAAATAATGAAAAAAAAAAAAAACTTTATAATTACGTTAGCAACAATAAAATCACTCATTGTCATTTTAAAATGTTGGTTTTTGTTATTGCACTTGATTAATATATTGTATTTTTTAATTATATTTAATAGCAAGAGCTTTGCAAGAGCATTGGCAGCGTATTTGGTGCTTTTGTCATATATGTTAACCATTTAAAAATAACATATATCAGTTAATATGTCGTTTCCATCAATATGAAATGACAAATTAAATACGTAGGTGGAGTTCAAACTTCTAGCGAAAAACAACAGTTTTTCAATGGCACCGCAACATGAGATTTATGAAGCGATAAAAAGTCTGAGCCATACGATTCTTGCTACGAAATTGTGAATTATGTGCCAGAGAATGAAGAATGAAAGTGAAATTGTTACTATTACTAATGGTATTGCTTGGTGACACTATTGCACACTATAGTTTACTTCAGAGCTGTTCATAAACAACTTACATTGAGTAATCGATATGAACGAAGAGCACATCCGAAAATGGATTGTTCTCTGAACGTGAGTGCAGTAGTGTCAACAAATGTGCCAATGAATATTTTCGAACTGTAGTAAGTAAAATAAATACTCTTGAGTGCAATGGTGTCAGCCATGAAAGTGACTGTTATGGACACATTTTTGTAAAAAAAATTAGTTTCACCAACCGATATATATTTTGGATATAAGCAGGCCCTCAAAGTAACCCATTTGGGTAGATTTTTGTAAAAAAAAAAAATAATTGCACCAACCGATCGAGAAAGCATCTCTGCGCCTTCTAAGTGAACGCTTCGACACATTTTTGTGAAAAAACTTGATTGCTTTAATCAATAAAAAAGGTCGAAAATATATCTTGAATTCAATCATTACAATTGCATATAAAATGTACAGTGCTAACTTCGGAAAAGTTTTCGAAGTAATGAAATTTGAAGGAAAAATGAATATCGATTTCTATCAAAAAACGAAGTCCGTAAATTTACCGATTGATTCTTCTTGACGAGTAATGCTCAATATATTCCATTTAGATTGATTTATAGATTTCTATACTCCCATGACCACCGCACGCGTCTGCCATTTGTTGTTTTAATTTTTAAATAATAAAAATTTTAAGACCTTCAAGAGGCAGACGTACCTAATGCTATCAAAATTACAATATAAAAAATTAAACAATTTATATGGCCTTTCTACTGCCTTGGTTTTGGCGTGAATTCGTACTCCATTTGTAGCATTCTCAGTCCCCAAAGAAAGCACCGCATGTGTCCGTCATGTATATTTTTAAGTTTAAAATATTATAAATAACAAAACATTCAAATGGCAGATGTTCACGTGGAAACGTAAACTCATCCGTCTTAAGCCTTTATAAATAAAAGAAAAATGTATCGTGTTTACACGGATACATAAAACTACCCTTTGTGAATCTTTACAAAAATTTCATGTTTTTATCTAAACGATGGCAACTCCACCAGTCTTCAGCATTTGGTACCTGACTGCCGAAGGTACAGCCGTCTCGCTCGCTCTGATGTAAAAACCATTGCTGACAATTTTCCATCATTTTTTTGATCAACGAATACAGAAGAAAATTCTGACATTCGTTGAATACTAGCTAAGGCTGCAGGAGGCAAATTTACTTAAAAATAAAAATTATAGTATAATAGATTCTTTAAAACTAAATTAAGCTTAACTTAAAAATAAAGTGAAGTCCGAAAACTAACAAAAATGCAAAAGGTGTTTTCTTATATTGCTCCAAAGTGGAGTTTGACAGTAATTTCCGTCTCATAGGCAAACAGCGTGTCTCGTTCATTGAGCACGTCCATAGAATTTGATCTTCCTGGGTCATCGTCTCCAGCTGGTGTGTCAACTGGCTTGGCCATCTCCCGTGTCAAGTTGAAAGATAGTGCATCTCCCGTCGAAAGGGTTAAACACCATCACCGTCTGGCAGCGAAGCGCTACATTGTCCCTACAGTGGTCAACACAGGTATTGTCTATTACCTTTGAAATATTTAACATTTTAAAATACAAAGAAAACCAAGTTTGGTCCCAGACCAAACAGCAGACTTACTGTTGTCACTTTTTGTGGCATTAATTTTTGCAACATTTTGGGAACGACCACAAGTGTCTGCCATGTGAATTTTTCAAAATAAATATACTTTTAATATTAAAGAGGCAGACGTATTGCTTTCACGTTTTTGGCATGCATTTTTGCATCACTCAAGGCACTTTAAAGGTTGACCGCAAGTGTCTGCCATTTAAATTTTTTAAATTTGAAATAGCATCAATTTCAATATGTTTAGATGGCAGACGCACTTTTTTCACAGTTTTGGTGATATATGTATTTCACTACACTGGCATAAGTTTTTTCACCATTCAAGAGCCAACATAAATGTCTATCATGTTAATGTTGCAATTCAAAATATTATTAAAATCACTATATTATAGAAGCAGACATAATGTAGTGATAGCATTCGGCATGTTTTTTTTTAATAGCAATTGTTTGTCATTTAAATTTTTATGTTTAAAATATTATAAATTTCAATATGTTAAGGTGGTAGACCAGCTTCGATCACATTTTTAATATCAATTTTTATACCAGCAAGTGTCTGCCATAAGAATTTAATAATTAAAAAATTCGTAGTACTTTCACATTTTTGTCTCAAAATTTTGCACGTTTTATAGCCCCTGTCCGCAATTGAACCGCAAGTGTCTGCCATGGATATTTTGTAATTTAAAATAAGTTTTAGTATATTTATGTGGCTGACTTTCTGCTGTCATGTCGTTGGTATCAATTATTGACAAATTTTACATGCGTTTATTTTTAAGTAAGACAAAGCAAGCGTCTGCCATGTGTATTTTGTAATTCGAAATAATGAAAATGTCAATATATTCAAGTGGCAGGCATATTGCTTTCATATTTTTGGAATAAATTTTTCAACACTTATAGAGCAAAAAATTTAGAAATTGATCATACTAGCCTAAATCAGCTGAGCTGCATGCAAAGCTACATTAATTGGCAACTTCGGTGTTAATCTAACCTAAAACCGTCAAAGTCCTTATTAGTTAACTCGATTGCAAACGTGCAACTACTCACTTTTGTTATCCGGTTTTCGCAATACGCAAGTATATTATAAGGCATTTATTTTTTTAAATACATTTTGATAGATGTCTTAATACAAATTGGGATTTATAAAAAGCGCATAATTCAACATAATAGGATCTTCAAAAAATCATTAGCATACTTTTAGAGCTTACTCCTTAGAATTATTTTGTATGCGTAGAAGCAGCCAAGGACTCCCGCAAAGCAGGCAACAACTTTTATCATAACAAAACCTTTTTCTTTTATGCCATTTATCAAATATTGAGGAAATTTAACTTTTTAATATCATCAAACATCTTACGAAGCCCCACTAACTTATTTTTGTCAAATGCCTAAAATGCTGCAATAATTTCTCATCATTTTTGTTTTTTTTTTTTTACATTTCCCATTACCTTATCAAACTCCACTCAGCAGCTAGACGACGACGACGTCATCATCACAGGCACAAAATAATGAAATATTAAAGTTAATGAGCAATATAAAAAATACGACAACGTCAACGATAGAGAGATACAACATAATCGAGTGGAAAAAGTTCAAAAAATTCCACAAAAAAAAAAGGAACAAAAAGTAGAGGAAGCACGTCGACACGGACATACTTGAGTTGTAGTAGAGTAGTTAAAGAAGTCTTATTGTAGCTGGTGCTGCTTTTTTCATTTTTTTGACGCATTAATTCGTGCTCGTCATCTCAATAACGCAAGGAACAAAAAAAAAAAAAAAAAAAATTTCATAGAATTTCATCATTAATTTCCTGTGATTTATTTTTATATATTTTCATGGTTGTTGTTTTTGTTATTTTTTTATAATATTATTTCATCCATCTATATCTATATAGAGTACATTTTTTTTGCTTTTACGCATTTCTTATGAAAAATCAATCTCATTTGCATAATTGAATAGAAATTAACTGCTCTTGCACTGTTGCCTTCAACAAGCGCTGCAACGAACGAGCGAACAACGACGGTCTCGTGCCGCTGTGTACCGAAATTTTTCATTAGAAAAAATTTAAAAAAAAAAAAAAATGATTTTTTTGTTACCAACATTACTTTGATTTTCATTGTTACAGAGAGTCAGTTCGGTGGGTGGGTGCTGGTGATAGTAGTAGATAGAATGAATATCGTGTGTTGTCAAAGCTTGAGCGCAGGGGGCGGGGGTCAAAAATGAAAAGTTTTACAAAATGAAATGCCGGAAAAATAAAATTGAATTGCTTATGCTTGATGAGCAGCATCGGCGGCAGCAGCAGCAACAACAGCGAAAGCACCAGTAACACCACCATCACCAGCAGCAACAGCAGCAGAAGCATCACAGGCGGAAGTGGAAATAACGTAAAATCCGCTTAGATTTGTTGTAAAGGAAGTCGAGCATCGAAAAGTGGTAGACACAGTTTTGCGCTGTTTATTTTGGTTAGTTAGCTTCTTTTTTTATTGATAAAAGTACTCAAAAAAATTCAGTTGACTTTACTCCATGTAAGGATTGACTTTATTACAATGTGCATGAAAAAAATGCGTCGATTTTTGCATTCGCATATAACATAATCTAAATTGTGTAAATTTTAATCTCTGCATTTATATTAATCTAAACATTTAATTTGTGCACAAAAAAAATGAGTCGATTTCGATTTGCAATACTAGAAACGACTTGTGTACGAGAAAATCTGACTAACTTCCATTGTTGTAAATATCTTGATCGTAAAATATCTAATTTGTATACAAACAATTTGGGCTGTTCCAGTTGTTTTGAATATTTAAGTATGCTAATTTTTGATATGTGCACAAAAATATTCTAATCGATTTTTGTTTTTGTTCATAAAAATATCTTAATATATATTATGCATATTTTATAACCTAAATATTTATTTTGTGCACAAAAAAATGGGTACATAAATCATTTGTGCTTGAAAAAAATGAGTCCATTTTTGTTTTAGCATATAAAATAATCTGAATTGTGTCAATTTTTATGCCAGCATTCATATTAATCTAAATATTTAATTTGTACACAAAAAAAGGAGTCAATGTTTATTCTCAATTCTTGCAACGTTAACGCTAACTTTCATTCTTGTAAACATCTTAATCGTAAAGTGTCTAACTTATATATAAACAATTTAGGCCGTACTTAAGCACACAAAACAAATGGATATTTGATTTGTGCACAAAAATATACTAGTCAATTTTTGTTTTTGCATATTCAAATTTCTTAATAAATATTCTTCATATTTAATAATCTGCAAATTTATTTTGTGCAGAAAAAATGTGTGTAATATGTCTAGTTAATTACTTTGTATACAAAAATATTGCTCCCATACTTACATCATTTGCGCACAAAAAAAATGAGTCAATATTTTTGTTTTTTCATATTGAAATTTCTAAGTACATAAATATTTATGTTGTGCACAAAATAAAAATTTTCTCAATTATTTTTTATGCTTGTTTCCAATTATAAAAATTTTATTTGTGTGCAGCAAACTTAAGTCTATTGCTGATTTCACATTTTAACCTATACAAATCTCCGAAAAATGTACTAAAACATGCCTTTTTTTGTCCCCACCTATTTTTTCTTATTTTTTTATTACGTAAAAGTATAGAATATGATGACACATTCTGAAACATTTTTAAAAAAATAACATAAGTTTTCAGGATTGCCATAAGTTTTTTTTTTCGCTGATATAAATAAATAATTAAAATAAATTTTTAGTCTCAAAACGCTTAAATAAAATTGTACAATTGCAGAAAAGTTTATCTGAGCGGTTCTGAAACCAAAAATTTCAAGTTAGTCAAAAAGCAAAAGAATTATATAAGATTTTCGAAAACAACCAGGTGGCAACCCTTAAAATTTATGTTTGATTTTTAAAAAGTTTATGTAAGTGGCTTAAGATCACATTTTTATTATTATTTTTTGAATAAATAGTTTAAGCGAAACTAACAAAAATAAACCAGGTGGAGGTTTACTTAACGGAAAATAACAAAATGTTGCAAAAAACGGCGGAGAATGATTAAACGGAGAATGACGAAAAGTTGCAAAAACAGTAATATCAGAATGAATCGAAATTTTTTTTAAAAAAAGCCCCTCTAATTGTTTTTTGATTAAATGATACAAAGACAAAATATTTTGCTTGGTAATATAAAAAACACTTACGCGGAGAATGACACATAGTTGCGTTCATTAGAAAATTTTTAAAGTTTTTTAAAAAAAAGAACACACTCAGCAGAAAAAACACTGAATCTCTTCTTTCTCTTCACTTCTCTATATACTCAATATTTTAAAAAATTCCAGTTAGAATAAGAAAAACTGAACGGAGATAGTCTAAAATAAGGGATCAACAATATGTATGTCAATTCTATATAAAAAAATTTTTTCGAAGAGTTCAGTGGCTGAAATATATAAGCAAACAATGTCGTATAAGTTTTTTTTTAGAAAACAATGTCATATGCGAAACGGGAAAATTGAGTGCACTAAGAAGCGGTTATGGACAGGATGGAGAATGAGTTTTGAACACTTTAAGTTATAATTTCATAGTAAAATATTAAAAATTATTTTTTTTTTTTTTTTTTTTTTCAAGCTATTTGTATAAAGCTCTGTTTTAAATAGTTAAGGCATAAAATTTTAAATTTAACCATGGTTCTGATCCCCAGAACATTGAATGGTACATTTTTTTTTTGGAGAATCACCCAAATAGGACCTTTTTTTCTAAACCTACATAGTACTTACTTATCATGCTTACAAAAAATAGGTCATGCCGTTTTGAGCAGACCATGATTTTCCTAAGTACTATGACTCTCTTAATCCGAATAGGTCTGTTTTTCCTCGAACATAATAGAGAAGAGACTTATATCATAACCATTTTGACCTCTGTATGACCTTGAACACTCTTCTCTGTGACGTTCCGGGAAAAAACGAACACCGGATTCATGGTCATGGTCTGGTGAAAACGGCATGACCTATTTTGTTTTTTGTAAGCATGTGTAATTATTGCAAAAGAAAATTTGATTGATTTTGTTTTCTATATACAGAAGTAGAGTAGAACGGGGCAATGTCGTGCACTCAACTTTGACATGCTCGTAAAGCCGTACCTCTCAAGCGAATGAGACGAGTAAGCATGCGATTGAAAGATAATTTCGTTGGTTACATCCATGTGTAACAGCATTTGTGTAGCGAGAAATTGTGTTTGTGTTAGTGAAGAAAAAAAAAAATGTGCACGACATTACCCCCCTCAAAATTTGTGGGGTAATGTCGTACATTGTTTTCCGAGTATAGTAAAGGTTCCAAAATGTGTGAGAAATGATAGGTAGTGGTTCTATTAGAGGAGATTTAGCATTACCATGTATTTATTCATTATTATACAAGTGTGAAGTACATAATATATTGTGTAGAGTAGAACGGGGCAATGTCGTGCACTCAACTTTGACATGCTCGTAAAGCCGTGCATCTTAAGCGAATGCAACGATTAAGCATCTGATCCAAAGATAATTTTATTGGTTACATTTATGGGTAACAACATTTGTGTAGCGAGAAATTGTGTTTGTGTAAGTGAATGTGCACGACATTACCCCAATGGTCGTTTTAAAGGTCAACTTCGATAACTCGGTGAAGCCCAAAATTTTTTTCGAAAACCAAATACTTCTTTTCGTTGGCATGATATTTCGTTTCAGACAACACTTACCTGGTATATTTTTCCGCAAGGAAAATTATTTTTCTGACCCAATGAAAAAACACTTTTATCGTCCCGAAAGCGTGCGTTTTGAAAAAAGGGTTACTCTGTAGAGACGAACTGGTGAAAATTGCTAGTATTATATGCATAAGCTCAGTAGGTCAGCAGGTCCCTACCTTACGAACAGTTGGTAAATCATTCAATTCTTTGGGCTAAAACAGCCAGTGCACGACATTACCCCCTGCACGACATTACCCCGTTCTACTCTACCTGTATATTTTATTTGTGCACATAAAAATAAAATTAATGATTTTTGTTGTTGTGTTTGGAAATATGTAGATAATTTGAATTATAATTCATTTGTGCACAAAAAAGCTGAGTCTATTAATGTTTTTTATATGAAATTACCTAAATTTATTTATGAATTGTGCACATAAGATTTGGTAAAATTTTTTATTAAATGATCTAAGTATTTAATTTGTGCACAAAAAAAAATTTAGATTTTTAGTTTTGTATATTGAACTATCTAAATATTGGATTCATGCACAAAAGCCTAGGATGATTCCAGTTTTACAAATTTTATTTGTGCACAAAATTGGTTCGTTTTCAGTTTCGCATTCTGAAATATCTTAATAAATTGTGCACAAAAAAGCTGAGTCGTTTTCTAGTTTTACATATTGGAATTTCTAGATATTTAATTTGTGCACTAAAAAAAAAATTAAATAATTTTACAAGTTAACTTATATGATGAAGAATTTTATTGGAAACAATTTGCTCCGAAAGGAGATAACAACGGAACACAATGATTGTGAATGATTGTGTGCATGAAAAATATAAGCTATTAATAACAACAACAAAAAATGTGCATAAGAAAGTTTTACTTTTTCAGAGTTTTTCCCAAATTTCAGATTTCTAATAAAGCAAAAGGTATCTCCTAGCGACTACATTTCTTCGTGCACAGTAGAAAACATTTTAGAAAACAATCAAACGTTCGTTAGCTTTTCTAAGAGTCTTACCACATGTACTCATTATTTTGCATATTCACAAATAAAAATGGGCGTGGCAAGCTGTCACTCCCTTTATACTGTCCACTAACAAATTGTTACAGCGTTTTATTTTTTGCTTAGCGACAACTTAATATTTTGTCACAAAAAGTAGCATCTCTAATCCAATGCGGCTGCTGCTGGTTGAACGGTGTCAGCCTGCCAAGCAGCCAGTGCAAAAGCATGCAGCCGGCAGCCGCATAAATTGTGCGGGTGTTTAAAAAACTTAAGACAACATTGCTGTTGTTGCTGCTGCGGCTGCTGCTGCCACTGTTACTCAACTCAGACTTCTTTTGCCGCTGCTGCCTTACTTTCCAATGTTTTTTCAGTTTTTTTTTTTTTTTTCGTTCATTCATTTTCTATTTCTGCTCGAAAGATCAACTGCGGAAGTTATCAAGATATGGCAAAAGTTAAATTTATGTCAAAACTTTGCATACTTTTAGGGTTTGAGCAGCAGAAGAAAAAAAATCAAAGAAAATAACGTGGAAAAAAGAAGAACTTGGTAATAAAGTTTATATAGTATTTCTTACACAAACGCACAAGTGTACACAGACACTCAGTCACACACATACGCACAGTCAAACATACAGATCTCTTTTGTGTAACTTTTTGAAGTTACTATGTCAATTTAAGAGAAATTACTATAATAAAAAATTTAAAATTAAAGCAGTTATTTGCATTGAAATTTTGTCATAAATGGGTTGATTAGGGCGTTTTATATTTGCGTGAAGAAAATGTGAAGAGTTGCTTGGTTTTTGAATTGTTTTGAAGTTTATTTACTGTTGAATATGATTGGGGACTAATATCATAGTGAATAGGCAGATGCCTGCTGTGAAGCATTTAAGGCATGAAGCGAGTTATTTGGATAATTTTTAATGTATGAATAAACCCAACGTTGAAATGCAGAAATTCGTCGTTAGTCCTTGCAGCTTTTGCTCTAGCTATTTTCAATTGTGCCGTCCAATTCGATTAGCAAATTGAGCTTGGAAATAATCCTGTGACGGCAAATTATCAGTACAAGCCAAAGACAATTGTTAAATGGTTTTCATCAGCACTTTGATTGGCATCACTTTTTTTGATATTTTGATTTGAATTCCTATGAACCGAATTTCTAGTGTTTTTCTGAAGAACATTAATAATTGCAAATACTTGTTACTATATAATTAGTATAATGATTTTATTTATTTTGGTTTTTATTTTTATTTTTCAGGTGAGTTAAAAAAACATTTTAAGTGTTTCCACCAAAAATCTATCAAAAATACTGGTAAGTACAGAGTACAGAGTTCACTGAACTATAAATTACTTGTTTGTTAAAAATTAATTGAATTGAATTGAATTGAATTGAATTGAATTGAATTGAATTGAATTGAATTGAACTGAATTGAATTGAATTGAATTGAATTGAATTGAATTGAATTGAATTGAATTGAATTGAATTGAATTGAATTGAATTGAATTGAATTGAATTGAATTGAATTGAATTGAATTGAATTGAATTGAATTGAATTGAATTGAATTGAATTGAATTGAATTGAATTGAATTGAATTGAATTGAATTGAATTGAATTGAATTGAGCTGAGCTGAGTTCAGTTCAGTTCAGTTCAGTTCAGTTCAGTTCAGTTCAGATCAGATCAGTTCAATTTAGTTCAGTTCAGTTCAGTTCAGTTCAGTTCAGTTCAGGTCAGTTCATTTCAGTTCAATTCAGTTCAATTCAGTTCAGTTCAGTTGAGTTGAATTCAGTCCAGTTCAGTTCAATTCAGTGCAGTTCAGTTCAGTTCAGTTCAGTTCAGTTCAGTTCAGTTCAGTTCAGTTCAGTTCAGTTCAGTTCAGTTCAGTTTAGTTCAGTTCAGTTCAGTTTAGTTCAGTTCAGTTCAGTTCAGTTCAGTTCAGTTCAGTTCAGTTCAGTTCAGTTCAGTTCAGTTCAGTTCTGTTCAGTTCAGTTCAGTTCAGTTCAGTTTAGTTTAGTTCAGTTCAGTTCAGTTTAGTTCAGTTCAGTTCAGTTCAGTTCAGTTCAGTTCAGTTCAGTTCAGTTCAGTTCAGTTCAGTTCTGTTCAGTTCAGTTCAGTTCAGTTCAGTTTAGTTCAATTCAGTTCAGTTCAGTTGAGTTGAATTCAGTCCAGTTCAGTTCAATTCAGTGCAGTTCAGTTCAGTTCAGTTCAGTTCAGTTCAGTTCAGTTCAGTTCAGTTCAGTTCAGTTCAGTTCAGTTCAGTTTAGTTCAGTTCAGTTCAGTTTAGTTCAGTTCAGTTCAGTTCAGTTCAGTTCAGTTCAGTTCAGTTCAGTTCAGTTCAGTTCTGTTCAGTTCAGTTCAGTTCAGTTCAGCTCAGTTCAGTTGAGTTGAGTTGAGTTGAGTTGAGTTGAGTTGAGTTGAGTTGAGTTGAGTTGAGTTGAGTTGAGTTGAGTTGAGTTGAGTTGAGTTGAGTTGAGTTGAGTTGAGTTGAGTTGAGTTGAGTTGAGTTGAGTTGAGTTGAGTTGAGTTGAGTTGAGTTGAGTTGAGTTGAGTTGAGTTGAGTTGAGTTGAGTTGAGTTGAGTTGAGTTGAGTTGAGTTGAGTTGAGTTGAGTTGAGTTGAGTTGAGTTGAGTTGAGTTGAGTTGAGTTGAGTTGAGTTGAGTTGAGTTGAGTTGAGTTGAGTTGAGTTGAGTTGAGTTGAGTTGAGTTGAGTTGATTTGAGTTGAGTTGAGTTGAGTTGAGTTGAGTTGAGTTGAGTTGAGTTGAGTTGAGTTGAGTTGAGTTGAGTTGAGTTGAGTTGAGTTGAGTTGAGTTGAGTTGAATTGAATTAAATTAAATTTAGTTCAAAGCGTAGAACGCACTCTAGCGAAACATCTGCCAAGATTAAAGTCACCTGCCCAACATATACAATTATTTCCCAAAATATTGAAAGTTCTTGGATAAGTATACAAAGTAATATGTTAATCAAGAATGTAATATAGTACAATCATTTGGGAGAAAAAAATGATGTTACCTGGAAAGTTTTGCGGGATTTCTGCAAATGAGTTATTTTATAGATTTCGATGTGCTCTTTCAGAATTACAACTTTGCTACCTCGTATCGTGTTCGCTCGAGCCGCCATATTGGAAAAATGGCGTCCAAAATCAGTTTTTTACAAATATCTCTTTAACGGTTATGTTTAGAGAAAAATTTCTTAGAACAATGTTGTAGCTTATAAAATTTTCTATAAAAATGACCTTTGAATTGTTTTCGTACGACTTATAACTCAGGAGATATCTTTATTCAAAATTTTAGAAAAATTAGTAAATTGTGAATGCCACTTATGAGTAGGCACAGTGATGTGTCAAGCTTATAATTACGATAACTTATGAACGGTGAGTCGCACGTTTAAAATAAAAACACTTATTTATAGGGATTAACTTGTTCTACAAGTTACATATTATTTTTTTTTCATATCACCTATAGTTAAGGAGATATTTTTCCCACAACCTAAAATTTTGAAAAAAAAACGTTTTTTCAAAATGGCTCCTAAACGGTTCGTCCTAGAAAAAAAATTGTCAATGCATTTGGTAGAACGTTCAATTTCCTATAAGAGTCTCTTCGAGCTGTTTTTTCGTCAGACTTACCCTTCATGAGATATCGCGACTTGAAACTCATTCAAAATTGAACATAGTAGGGCGCATAGAACAATATTCAATTTTGAATGATTTTCAAGACGCGATATCTCATGAAGGGTAAGTCTGACGAAAAAACAGCTCGAAGAGACTCTTATAGGAAATTGAACGTTCTACCAAATGCATTGACAATTTTTTTCCTAGGACGAACCGTTTAGGAGCCATTTTGAAAAAACGTTTTTTTTCAAAATTTTGGGTTTGTGGGAAAAAATATCTCCTTAACTAAAGGTGATATGAAAAAAAAATAATATGTATCTTGTAGAACAAGTTATTCCCTATAAATAAGTGTTTTTATTTTAAACGTGCGACTCACCGTTCATAAGTTATCGTAATTATAAGCTTGACACATCACTGTGCCTACTCATAAGTGGCATTCACAATTTACTAATTTTTCTAAAATTTTGAATAAAGATATCTCCTGAGTTATAAGTCGTACGAAAACAATTCAAAGGTCATTTTTATAGAAAATTTTATAAGCTACAACATTGTCCTAAGAAATTTTTCTCTTAATATAACCGTTAAAGAGATATTTGTAAAAAACTGATTTTGGACGCCATTTTTCCAATATGGCGGCTCGAGCGAATACGATACGAGGTAGCAAAGTTGAAATTTTGAAAGAGCACATCGAAATCTATAAAATAACTCATTTGCAGAAATCCCGCAAAACTTTCCAGGTAAAACTACCAAATGACTGTACTAATAGTTTTCAATGTATTTCACTCAAAATATTTTACACAAAGACATTACATCTAATAAAATTGAATCGTTTATTGTCAAAACTCCACATTAGGGCGGTTCAAAAACTAAAGTTGCTCGAAACTTCTTTCTCAGAGCACCAAAAGTTATTTTTTGATGTAAACAAACACCATAAAGATTTTGGTTAATTTTGGGGGACATTTGGTGAATTCCGTTTTAAAAACCGAAAAGTGCTCCAATGGGCAATGTCTCCAAAATTACAGAACTTATGGAGAAATAAATATGAGATTCGAATTAAGAATCTCAATATTCATATAAGAAGGTGAAAATATTAAATTTTAAAATAAAAAATTTTGGTGCCCTGGAAACGCAATTCCAAGGAACCTTAACTTTGTTCATACAAATTTTAGCCAGTCTACTAACATAACGTTCATATGAATTATTATGAGTTTTAACAATCATTGATTCATTTATAACTTAAATTCTGACTTGTTCGACTTTGCCCATAACAACTAGAGTTATTGAGTGTCGACCATTGAGCCACCATTTCAAGTCAGATCTCCAATTAAGCGCAGGCACCCAATTTGGTAAAAATTTCTTACTTAATATCAAATTCTGCATCTTGTAAAGGACACTCTAAAAGAATAAAAAAATAAATAAATTATTCGGACGAAGCTAGAGTAATTTTTATGCAAAAGAGCAATATCTACTTCTTTAAGTGTACAATTATTTTGCTTTGAAACATTTTTTTTAGCAAGTTGCTAGGTACATATACTTACTTTCTTTAAAGGACACCTAAAATTTGGTTTCATTAAACGAAAGATTTCATTACGCACAAATTTGACTATTGGATGTTGAATATTCGTATACATCATATCGCAGACATCAATTGTTGACGATAAATAGGTATCATATCGACTGCCACGTTGCAGGGAAATATTTGCATCGACTTTTAGATCTGTAATATCCTTTGCAAATTTCGCATTAAAGTTAATTGCGGGTCGCGATTTAGAATTTTCAGATCTGTTTTGTTCTGTTATCATAGAAGTAGTTAAACTGCATTGGACTAGTTGAAAATCGCTACTTTCTGGCACTATACAAGCATATAATGTTGTAAAGATATCCGCAATAAGCTGTATTTGAAGCGAAAAAAATAAATCAATATAGAGACAATTGGTTTTATTAAAATAAGATTTTGTTTTCTTCATTTTTTATACCTTTGCTTCGAGCTGATAAACTTGTAGTGTTAAAAATATGAAAATTGTGTGAATTCTGAAGAACTTTTTTCTGAAACATACGAAGTGCCAAGTCTCCATCCTGTCGTACAGCTGTATATGATTTATTTAGAGTATCATGGTATATATTATTATATAGTATTTCAATTGAAAACTTATCTGTTTTTTATCAAATAATTACTAAAATCTATTTGGCTCTGCAAAAAATTCTATTGTTTTGTATACCTAAGCAATTAGCGCTAAGCACCAAAAATTCCTCCTCATCATAATTAGAAAGTGAAATTCGAATTTAATTTCTAGGTTAATGCAATGTATAGGCATTTACGAAACAAAATTAGCGCATGTTTGGTATATTGCGTCCGAAGGCTGCCTACAAAAAAAAATAAACATAAGCATTTCTCATTAAATAAACTCAAAACTCTTTAATTCTGACAACTTTAAGATGGCCAATTACGTCAGATGTTTGGAAAACCAACTCAAAATTCAATTTATGAAAAACTGGAACAAACTGACACAATATATGATAAAATAACAAACTCGGGCCAAAACGGTAGCAGTAATAGTACCTACATATATTTCTCCTTTAGTACATTTAGTATACTTTTTCAAATCCAAAGAAGCCAAAATGAGGTAAAAGCAAAAGTTTCGTTTTATTTATTTGTTTATTCTTTTAATCTTTGATATTATAGTACATTTGACTATTTTTGATGTTATATATGGGTGATTCTCCGAAAAATTTAAAATTCAATATCTAAGGGTTCAAGATCATTTCATATTCTAAACAACAGTGTCTAAATAAAATTATAACATAAAGTGTTAAAAACTCTTTCTCCCGCCTGTCCCAAGCCGCACGTTGGTTCACTAAATTTGCTCGTTTTTTTCAAAAGCATTGTTTGCATTTATCATTCAGTTAATGTTTTTCTGTGTAAAAGCTTCAAAAAGAAAATTTATTTACATTGCATTGACATACACAAAAGTTGGTCTCTCATTCCAGATTGAAACTGAAGGAAAAAGAAGACTCAGCGTTTTCTCAGCACAGTCAGTTTTGGTTTTTCGACAAAGAGTGTATTGCGTTTTTTCTTTTAAAAGTTAAGAGATTTTGTAAAGAACACGAATGTGTGACATTCTTCTAGAAGCCCTGTAAGACCGGCGTAGACAATTGTCTCAATAGTGCCATCTTTGGTCTAGTTATTTTGTAAGTAGATCACAACGGACTTCACCTAAAACTAGAATTAATTAACTTAAATTAATTTAAAAAAAATGTAATGCAAAGTCGATCATTTGTGTCAAAAATGGTCCGAATGTAATGCATAATCCGTCATTAGTACCAGAAGTGGTACATTTGCGAATCAATTCTGTCTGTGAAATTATAACGTTACTGTCTACGTACAGTTTGGAAGTTCGTCAACTGTAAAGAAGAGCAAACGATAGTGTGTCGGTTCAACGACTTGCGCTGCGAGGAGATTCTTAGGTTGAAATCCTCCACTCAGTGGTTTTCAACTCAGATTTTTGAAATTTTTATTAATTTGTATACAATTTGTTTGCAGAGTCTTCATTTACAGAAACATATTCGATCGAAATTGGGTTTCTCCAAATATGTTCGGAAAAAATGGAGCTATAACCTAAGAAATCGAAAATGTAGATTACCTCGAGAACGGCCCCTAGGAAAAAAAAAATAAATGTGATTTTATAATAAAAAAAAATAAAAAAAAAAATTCATCCACACCGAGATTCGAACCCGGAATAAAATACTCAGAAATATATATATAACAAACTCTTTAGCACATTCGTTTATGAAACCTTTTGAAGTGTTTGCGTAAGTTTTGAATATTAAATTAAATGCTTTGAAATCTATAAATAAAATAAAAAAGAATTGGGCTTTTAGTGGTCCACATGTAATGCATAAGGAGACAATTGACCTTCTTCTGGTTCGAATGTAATGTATAAGAAGACAATTGTCTACGCCCAATAACAAACATTGTATAACGTTAATAGAACTTTATACATGATGGAACCAGAATTTGCAACAGGAACACAACAAGCTCTTGAGCACATACGGCTGTGAAAACTTTTGACATTTTTGTGTAAAATATGAATTTCAAATTAAATTTGTTGAAATTTATATATAAAATGAAAAAAATCGGCATTTAAATGGTCCGCATGTAATGCATAAGGAGACAATTGACCTTTTTCTGATGCGAATGTAATGCGTAAGGAGACAATTGACAAACAATGTAAAACGTAAATAGAACTTTATATGTGATGGGACCAGAACTTGAACCAGTCGGTTTCTACCATGAAGTAGTTTTCAAATTAGTTTTGGAATAGTCCGTGGTCCTGCAGGGATGTTAAGTTTATATTATTATACGTGTTCTTTTATCTTTATAAAATTAAATCAATAAAAACTTAGAAGTTTTCAAGTTTTTAAAGAATTTTTGCTATTGTCATTGTGATATTATTATTTTTGCAACATTTTCGCATTCTCCAGGCAAGTTTACGCCAGTTATTCAATCTTCTTCTTCTGGCGCCCAAACTGGAACAAGTTTGTTGCTCAACATCAGATTGTTAACTTCAAGTAGAATATCCTAAAAAACAAAAAAATAAATAAAACTATGTAAGTAACTAACTAAAAGTAATATTTTACAAAAAATTAATAATTCTAGTAATAATATTAAACACAAAATCAACCAAATCGAAAAATTGTTGTTAAAAGCCTTAAAATTTCCAGCTCTTTAAGTTTCACATAGGCAATTACGAAATTTTTTGAAAACCTTTCTGGAGGAGGATACTTTATTTTACTTATTTTTCATTTATCGCAATAATCCAACCGGAGCCTGTTAAACAAAAATTTATGTTTCTCAAAGACTACAAGGAAAAGTAACATTACATCGACAAAATAAACTCAAAATTAGCTATCCAACTCTAACATATAAATTTTTACTAGATGTATACCTTTTTAAATGGACATTTAGTTGCTGGTTTTATTAAACGAAATATCTCATTGCGCAAAAATTCCAAAATGGGTTGTTGGACTTTAGAATATTGAATTTCACAAACATCAAGATCTACTGATAAATATGTATCATATCGGCTGTTACGTTCAAGTAAAATATTTATATGCATTTTTAAATCATTAACATCTTTTCAAATTTTATACTGAAACTTATGGCCGGCTGTGAGTGTCCTACGGACTTTCTAGAGCTATTCCGCTTCATTTCGTTATTAGTCTTTAAGCTACAATTGAATTGTATAAAAGTGGAACTTATTTCTGGTTTTATCATCCAAAATAATGTTGGATAAACATCTACAATAACCTGCAAAATTTAAAAGCAATTCATGTTCCAAATAACAATTCTAAGAATAATGAGATTAACTTACCTTTGCTTCCAGTTGACATTTTTGAAGTGCAAAAATTAAAAATATTATATAAAATTTGAAGGAATTTTTTTTTAAGCATATACAGTGCAATACGTCCATTTTAGATCAATTCTGTATTCCGAATAATTTTAGAAGTGTTTTGTTAATACCTGGAAATCAATTTATTTGAAAAAACTATACTAAGTAGCACTATCAATTGAAACTAAAATTACTTAATTGTACTACTAAATTTAGTAGCACTTTATACCCTACATAAATAGTGTCCATCTGTTTATTTGTGTTGTATTATAGTTTGTCTGAATGTCTATAGAAATTAAAATTTTGAAAATAAGCCAAAATTATTTGCTTCAATATGAGAGTATCAGATGCGTGAGCAGTGAGCTACCAAAATTTGCTTTGGATTCGACATAGGTAAAGTTTGAGCGCTACAATCTAAGAAGCGTCAGCAAATTATGATGGCATGATGAAATGAAAGTCGTACTGGGATTTATGTTGCAAAGCCCTAACACAACACCATGCTTGTTGATGACTGCACAGGGGATTTGATAATTTAGTGACACAGAATGTTGCAGCTTAATAATTTGAGGTTGAAGAGAAAATAAAAATCCATGTATTATGGCCCATTTATCCTGCGTAAGATCCTTAAAGTTATTGACGATAACGTTCTTTGAATCTTAAGCAAACAAGTACCATTATTAAATTTATTCAAAAAAATGTTTCATTTCTTACAAATTAAAACCAGCGCTTTTGAGCCTACTGAAGCCACATTTTGCCAAAAAAAAAAATATGCTTTTTGCTCATAATTTCTTCTTCTTCACAGAAGAGATGCCAAAATTTGCTTGACAAATTAAGATTTTGTTCTTGCAAAAACTTAAGCATTGTGACGAAGCTTTTGCTATGGCCGAGGTCTTGGCTCGCCGGTATCCAAGGTTCACATCAAAAAATATTTTTATTTTGGAGAAAGCGTTAAGCAATATAACTATTCTGGATTTAAGTTGAATATAAATACCGATTTGCGTTCTTTTATTTCCTTATTTATAAATTTCTAATTGCGGTAGCTTATTTACATATTTTTGCGAGCCATAATTGGTTCGAACGTCCTGCCTTTACAGTATCGGCTTGGCTCAATATCGTCCTAACTAATACCACTGACTACTATGCTTACCACCTTTACTCGCTGCCGGTCGCCGCTGGAATGACAATATTTTCCATCGAGACTGAGGTTATAACCATCCTAATTCTTCTTCTACGAATATGCTACTCATTGCGAGTAACATAGGTCCCTAAAAACGAGAACTGCCGTAAACACTAGGTTTTTGTCACAGCTCTCAGCGTAGCGTCTTTACAGACTTAGAAAATTTTATATATCGAAATTTTCAGTCTAACTGAAACTGATTTTTCTTTTTAACCTATAATTAGATTATGTACGTTCCACGCGCCTTGAAAAAAATACGTGTAACGGGTCCAACGTACACCCGAGAGTACATCTGTACTCGGTCACGGAGAAAACGAAAGACCCATCCTAACTCACTTCAGTGTGGTTAACAGCTGATTGCTGCGACAGCTGTTTACTGGTGTTGCCACATGTTAATAAAACTATTGTACTTAATCTATAACACTATCGTCCAACTATTTTGTTGGATGGCTTCAAATTTCTTATTAACACATGTCAATTACAAAGTAAATCTTATTAAATAATCGACACAAAATGAATATGTGGAGGCATCAAACAAGCGCCAAACGACTTGTTGCTTCAAGCTTGAAAAAATTGTACTTATTTTTTTTATTGTACAGTAGATAATCTTCGTCCCAAAAGTCGAATTTTTTATGTTTTTCAATTACGCGGCCGGAAAAACGATTTTTTACTGAAAAGCAAGGTATCTTACGAAAAAAGTGTATATGGTAAAAGTTTTTTAAAATTGTCCAAGGAGTGCGTGTGAACTTTTTTAGAATTTTTTTAAGCATTTTATAGTTCTTCAAAAATTCGTCAAAAAAAAAAAAATTTTAAATCTTAAAAATTTTTAAAAAATTCAGTCGTATTTTTTGGAAGATTCTAAGCATTTTTTGCATCACGCATTTTTTTCGTAAGATGCCTTATTTTGAGTAAAAAAAATTTTTCGAATTTCTTAGATATACTTTGGCATCACGTTCTACATCATGACAGAATATCCCATAAATTTTTTCAGATTTTTAAATGCATTTTTAAAGGTGGCTCAAAGCAAAAATATATTTTTAATATTTTTTTTTTTTAGCATTAATTATAAAATGTTGTCAAACAATTTGAAAAATTTGTTTTAGAGTAACTTAAAAACATTTATTTTGTTTGTTTTTTAATGATCTTTAAAACCTACGTTGTAACTTTGACAAAAAAAAATTTTACACCTCTTAAAAAACGAAAAACTGCCTTAAAAAGGCGAAATTTAATGGTTTTTCAAAGAAAAAAGTCATCGTGCTTTAAACGAAATGAATATTTTTTAATTTACAAGATCTCATTCAAAAGAGCTCTTAAAAACCTTCAAAACAAGACATGTTAAGACGTTTTTGTGCTAGCAGGCTCGATGATATAACGTTTGAAACATAGTAAAGCAGCCCCTTGAAAGGCAAAACGCTTTTTTACTCAAAAGGGAGGCATCTTAGAAAAAAGTGCACATAGCATAAAATGCTTAGAATCATCCAAGGAACAGGTGTAAATTATTTTTTTTTATGTTGTTTTAGAAAAAACATTATTTTTAACGTCATTTTTAATAAATTTAAAAAAAAAAAAAAAAAAAACATTTCACACTTGTTCCTTGGATGATTCTAAGCATTTTATGCCATGGGCACTTTTTTGTAAGATGCCTCCCTCTTGAGTAAAAAAGCGTTTTGCCTTTCACGGGGCTGCTTTACTATGTTTCAAACGTTATATCATCGAGCCTGCTAGCACAAAAACGTCTTAACATGTCTTGTTTTGAAGGTTTTTAAGAGCTCTTTTGAATGAGATCTTGTAAATTAAAAAATATTCATTTCGTTTAAAGCACGATGACTTTTTTCTTTGAAAAACCATTAAATTTCGCCTTTTTAAGGCAGTTTTTCGTTTTTACCATGTTTCAAACGTTACATCATCGAGCCTGCTGGCCCAAAAAAGTCTTAGCGTGTCTTGTCCTGAAGGTTTTTAAGAGCTCTTTTGAATGAGATCTTGTAAATTAAAAAATGTTCATTCCGCTTAAATCACGATGACTTTTTTCTTTGAAAAACCGTTAAATTTCGCCTTTTTAAGGCAGTTTTTCGTTTTTTAAGAGGTGTAACATTTTTTTTTGTCAAATTTATAACGTAGGTTTTAAAGTTCATTGAAAAACAAACAAAATTAATGCTTTATGTTACTCTAAAATAAGTTTTTCAAATTGTTTGCCAACATTTTATAATTCATGCTAAAAAAAAATATTAAAAATATATTTTTGCTTTGAGCCACCTTCAAAAATGCATTTAAAAATCTGAAAAAATTTATGGGATATTCTGTCATGATTTAGAACGTGATGTCTTACTGCCATACCTAAATTAGAGCGTCAGGCGTTGCGTTATTTAACGTTACACAAAAGCGTCAAGCTCCATACCGAAGTAAAGAGCGTTGCGTTGAAGTCATTTGTTTGTCAAAATCATATTGTTGTTTCTTTTTTTACTTTTCTGCATAACGCTTTGTCAAAATTGGAAATTCGATTAGCTCAGCGTTAAGCGTTGGCAATTTCGGTATGGCCATACAAATTGTATGTACATGAGAAATTTTTGACAGTAAAATAACGCTGACGCTCCAATTTAGGTATGGCAGTAAGAAATTCGAAAAAAAAATTTTTTTTTGAACAGCCCTAATATACTTACATATGTAGGGTATAAAATGCTACTAACTTTAGAAGCACAATTAATTTTGATTTCAATTTGTAGTTTGAGATAAGTCTTTTCAACTAAATTGATTTCTAATTGTAAAATAGATTCTTCGAAATTTATCCAGTATACAGAATAAACATATATTGCTTTAAATTATATACAATAGTCTTAATTTTAGCACTTCAAGTTTGCCAACTCGAAGCAAAGGTATTAAAATATTTTTACTAACTTCATAAACATGTTATAAAATTTCTATTACAATTTCTTTGAATGCCGCATGTTTGCTTCAAACAGCTTATTGAGAATTCGTTCAATATCCTTAAGATGTTGATCCTTAGTTTTTGAAAAGATGATAACATCATCAACACAGACGTGGAAACACTTGCCGATTTCTTGTCGCAAAACGTCGTCTATTGCTCTTTGAAAAATAGCTGGTGCATTATTAAGGCCGAACGGAAGACGACAAAACTCGTACTTTCTATTATTTATGGAAAAAGCAGTTTTCTCTCTATCTCTTTCGCATAATTTAATTTGGTGAAACCCAGATTTTAAGTCCAAAGTGGTAAAGAGAGACGATCCACCTAAATTGCAAAGAATTGCCGACGTGCTAGGATTGGGATATTTATCACTAATTCTCTTTGAGCTTCCTGTAATCAATTACGAGTCTTTTTTTGGTTTGCCTGCATCATCAATTCCTTTTCTATCAACAACCCAAACTGGACTATTATATGGAGACCGTGAAGGTCTTATGATACCATCATGTAGCAAGTCAGAGATTTCTCGGTTGACAAAATCTACAGCAGTCATTGGGTAAGGATACGATTTGGAATAGACTGAATCATTGTTTACTGTGCTAATAGTTGCAATAATATTTGTATTATAAGGTAAGGCCTCACTCGGATCAGCAAATACATTTGCGTGCCAATTTATAATGTCAGTTATTTCGCTACTTTGATGTGCATGCCCAGTAGCTAGATTGTGACAAATGTTTCCATAGTGATAATATTGGATTGGTTCTTTTCCCCCAATGTAATATAAAATTTTGTTCGGAAAGTCAATTTGTGCTCCAATTTTTCTTAAAAAATGCCATCGAAATTCGTTAGATTTGGCAATAAGTAAAAATCTGAATTTTTATTAAAAACATTTATAATTCATTTATTTGTCACTTTGTTTGAACCGTGCAAAGATTTTACCAAAAATGGAACTTCAATTTTTTTAATACCTTTTAAGAACTGTAAATTTTGAATATAGTTTTTCGATGTTCCTGTGTCAAATAAAATTTTTATCTCCCTTCCTGCCCTAATTCTGGTTATGTATGGCAGGATGGAGTCACACCTAAAAAATCAACCTCATCTTGTATTTCATCAGTGTAAACATATATATCACTGTTAATTTTACAATCATACTGATCATGATAACATTCCTTAGGGTAATACCCATCGTAAGCTTCTATTTCAGATACATAGTTTGGGTCTTGTTTTTGAAAAGATGGTTAACGCGTTGAATTTTTGGAAGTGTCTGTCTGTCACTGTCAATCGGTCTTTTGCATTTTTTTGGGATAGCTCTTGTGTTCATGGCAGGTGTCGGCACAATAATTTCGTTGGAAACGGAAGATGTTTTGGGAAATGTCTTTGTTTGAAGATTTGGATTATTTGAGTTAAAGTTTGTTCGAAGCTTGAAATAAGAAGTAGAAGGATCTAATACCATTGGTGTCGGTGTGGTGAATGATAAGACGAATATGGGTGCATTTCATTTGTGTTAGCAAATGCAATAGCAAAAGAATTCCTTGCTTGATTTGATGCTAATTCTTGGGCAAGCACTAGGGCACTCGGCATATCTACTGGACGAGATAAAAATAAGATGTCGCTAAACTGGAAATGTCGCATTAAATGCTTAGAATCGTTCAAGAAATCAGTATGCATTTTTGAGACATTTTAAAATTTTTTAAAAAGTATTAAAGAAATAAGGTCATTACAACAATAAAAATTTAAAAAAAATGCACACTTTTTTTCTGCAGATTCTAAGTATTTTATGCCTCATAAACTTTTTTTGTACGACACCTCGCTTTTGAGTAAATAAATAGTTTTGCCAACCAAGGGCCAAAAATTCTCATTTAACGACCGAATCCCATCTTAAATGTTTAAAAAATTTATGCATTTCACAATCTAAGGCAATTCCGCAAAGGAAAGTTATTTCGAAAAATTGATATATCGTGAATTATGGTCGAAACACTAAAAAAAGACCGCGCATTTTATATCATAATACCCACTGTGTAAAATTTTTTGACATAGTATGCTAAGAAAAGTTACTTGTTGGAGAGTTTGCTACAATTTTCGTAAAATTAAATAAAGGTTTCTGGAATAGTACAGTAACCATTGATCGAAAACTTAAAAAGAGTCTCTAACAAAAACTTAAGAGGTCGATAAAAACTTTTATGCAGCTAACTTTGCAAAACAGATCGGGGGTTTTACTCAGCCATTGTTGGGCTATCGTCCCAGTATAGCCAAGTCTTGTGCCTATCACAATTTTTTTTAAATTGCTGCAGAGTGTTATTCATTAAACCGAATAGTCAATTTATATTTCTCAAAAGTTGCAAAAAATAGCAACAAAAAAAAGAAAAAATAAACTCAAAAATATTTACTTTTCTTGGTTTCGTTTATCTGAGCATAGACTAAGTTCTTTAAGTATCGAATTTCATGCATCTAGCTTTATTCGCTTGGCTTTAATCTTAATGTCAACAGACAAACCAACGGACAGACGGAAAATAAGACCTAATTGTTAAACTTGAAAATTCCAATCAACGGCAACCGTTACACATTAGACCTATCGCAAAAATTAAAGATCTGAAAAAATTTGCTGCCAGAAGCTATAAAGTTTTCTATTGGTGGAAGTATAAAGTATGAAAATTTTGGTCCTAACCGGAATATATTTGGCCGTGCCCTCAGGTCATTGAAAGTCGGAAAAATGCTATTAATATGAGAATAAGCGGCTTTAGTAGAAAGAATTAATCCTATCCTTGAAACTATTTGCCATAAGAATATGAGATTTGGTATCTATATAAGCAATACTTGAGTAAATTGCATCCTATACAAACACGGAAGGATGCCATGCCCCTTTCACACGAATTTTGCCGTAACTCAGGAAATATTGGACTCAGGGGAATGAGATTCGGTAATATGTAGTTAATTGGCACTGGGAAAAAACTTTTCAGTAAAAAATGGGTGGGGCCACGCTCCCTGCTTTTAAGAAAAAAATAAATTTGTCATATCTCTGAAACTGTTTTGATTTTTTTAGAATGAGGAGATTTGGCCTCGCCCATTTTTATTGAAAACTTTTTCCCAGTGCCAATTAGATATTTACCAAATATCATTTACCTGAGTCAAATATTTTCAGAGATACGACAAATTTCGGGTGTAGGGGGCATGGCGCTGCATATTTTTTTTTTTTAATATAGTTTAATCAAGTAATGTTCATATAAGTACGTACCAAATCTCATTCACTTATAGCAAATAGTTTCAAAGAAAGGATGAATTCTATAGATTAAAACCACTTATTTTCATATAAATAGCATTTTCACGACATTTAACAGCCTGGTGGCACGGTCAAATATTTTCCGACCAGAATTTTCATGCTTTATACTTACAGCATTAGAAAACTTTTTAGCCCCTGGGAGCAAGGTTTTTCACATTTTTAATTTTTGCCATATAACATAAGGTAGGTATATTACACATGTATTGCTTTAGTATGTAAAAACCTTCTTAAATGGACATCTTGTCGAAGGTCTTATTAAACGAGCTATCTCATTGCCCAAATATTCCAGAAATGGCTGCTTGACTTTAGAATTGGCCATTTCACAAACCGGATGCGAGTGTGCTAAGGACTTTCTAGAACTTTTGACCATCATAGAGCTTAAGCTACTATTAAACTGCACAAAAGTGGAACTTATTTTCGGCTTTATCATGCAAAATAATGTTGGGTAGATATCCGTAACAAACTGCATAGAAAGAAAATGTAAAATGAATATATTCTAGGGCTAATACACACAAAAAACAAAAAACAACATAATATTAATGAAAAATTCATTGAATTTGAGCCAAGAACAGCATTCATTGACCATATGAATCATTTCATAAAATATAAGAACGAAATTCATAAATATTTTTATTTTTTGAAAAATAAAATAAAAATTTATGAATTTATTTTATGTTCTATTTTTTGTGTGTAACCTTATTAAAATTTAGTTTTTTGTTACCTTTGCTTCGAGCTGGGATTTTTCAAGTGCTAAAACTAAAAATATTATATAAAATTTGAAGGTATTTCTTCCGAAGTATATAAAATGTACTATATCCATTTAAGAATTATTCTGTATACTGCATAAATTTTGAAGATTTGAATTTACAACTGGAAATCAATTAATTTGAAAAAACTAATCTCAAACTTAATTGAAAACAAAATTAATTGTGCCTCTAATGCATTTTTATACCCTACTGTCTGCCATCCTATTTATTTGTGTTGCATCTTACTTTGAGGTGCATAAAGTGAGCCGTACAGTTGTGACGAATTTCTATGTTTTTTGGTTGGGAATTTCGAGCCTTCAACAGTAATTTCGAGCTGTCTGGGAAATTTTCCATTTTCCGGAAAAGCGGAAAAATTGTTCTGCATAACTAAGTTTATTTTTTCGGCCAGACGAATCCGCGGGAGTATAAGGGAGGAAATCTTTTAGTGCAGGAATTTCGAGTTAGTTTCGAGCTGACCTTAAATGGAGTATTTTCCGGAAGACCTTAAATTTCCCCGGAAAATCTCAAAAAAATTTTTAAGGGCTTGCTTTATATTTTCAGCCAGACGAACCCTTGAGAATGTTTGCCGATCATATCATTTGGCACACGAATTTCGAGCTAGTTTCGAGCTCATCAGAAACGAAAAGTGTTCACTGGAAAATCCCAAAAACATTTTTTTATGGCTGTGCCGTGTCATAATCTCTACGAACATAATCCCCATTTCGTAATTGGGTATTATGTCCGAAAATTGTTCGGACTTAATCCGATGTATTATGTACGAAAGTTTTTCGCGGATCAGCCTATAGCATATCCAATACCTAGTTTGCTAGCTACAGTAATTTTACATAAGATTAGGGGTAAAAAGGCGGCCTGTGGCCGCAGCTCAGAATTTAAAACTGCCGAAATTCCAGCACCGGCTTTGCGGTGGATCAGTCGGTTATATATCCAATAATTTGCAGACATAACACTCATTTTCGAAATAGTGATTATGCCCGTGGGGGATTATGGCACCGCCATGGGATTTTCCGGGAAAGTTTGGGGTTTTCCGGAAAGCACTTTTCGTTTTTGATGAACTCGAAACTACATCGAAATTCGTGTGTCAAATTATATGATCGCCAAATATTCTCATTAGTTCGTCTGGCTGAAAAAATTAAGCACGCCCTAAAAAATTTTTTTGGGATTTTCCGGGGATATTTAAGGTTTTCCTGAAAATGCTCCATTCAAAGTCAGCTCAAAACTCCTGCGTTAAAAGATTTTATCGCTATCTCTTCCCGTGGATACGTCTGGCTGCAAGAATAAACTAAGCTATGCAGAACAATTTTTCCGCTTTTCTGGAAAATGGAAAATTTCCCAGACAGCTCGAAATTACTGTTGAAAAGCTCGAAATTCCCAACCAAAACAACATAGAAATTCGTCACACCTGTAAGACTCACTTTATGCACCTCTTACTTTCTCAGCAGAAGTCCGGAAAATGTAAGATTGCTGGCATTATTCTGACCAACTTTTCTTTGTTTCGCGAAATTGGCGTAGACATAGCCATCGGAAGATTGGGATATATCTCTATGAAAATCGCAACTGAAAAATCAGAAGCCAATGATGGATTTGCATAATATTGATGCCATATGAAAGGTATTTTAATTTGCTACAAAATTGTCACACAAAAATTTTAAATCCAAGTCATGGTTTTCGAGATAAGGTAAATTTTCGAAAAATTTTTTTTTTATTTTTTTTTTTTTTGTGAAGCACTTTTTTTCTAAAAACTTTTTAATTAACAGACAATTTTAGTAACAAATTATGAAAGTCCAATTTATTTCATTCATTTGATATGTAATTTGTACCTGATTTTCTTCATTATCATATTTGTTTGTAGGAAAACAATAAAGTAAACCAAAGAAATTTCGCGAAAAATTGTTTGGTTTACTTTTGTATATAACGGGTGAAGACCATATTTTGTTCAGTTGAGCAAACACGCCTTTTGCTTTTGCTATTCTTGAGTTGATATCCTCTTTTGCTCCACCATCCATGGAGATAATGCTGCCTAAATACGTTAAGCTATCGACGTTTTCGATGTCATCACTGCCAGCTCTAAACGTGATGTCATCCCTGTTTGCTTTTAACTTCAAGCTTTTAGTCTTGGATACGTTGATTTTTAAGGCCGGCTTTTTGTGATTCCAAGACAATGTCTTCAATTTTGCTTTGCATATCTTAACGTATGGACGATAAGAAGCAAATGTCGTCAGCGTAGTCGAGATCTTCCAGATGTTCGCTAAAGTTCCATTGGATACCCCTTTTGGCCTTATTAAGAGCTTTATCTAGGATATCATCAAGAACGATAGGGAAGAGTGATGGTGATAGTAAACACCCTTGCCGTACACCTGAGTTAGTGGTGAATGTCGGTGACAACAACCCGTTGTGTAACACACTGCATTTAAAACTTTTATAACTTAAAAGCAATAATTTTACATGATGGTGTGTCGTGGGCTGTTCTCGGCTTATGGAATGTCGAAACTTAAGCTTATCGGTAGCAATATGGATAGACATGAACATCAGTTCAATTCCACAAAAAAAAATTGCACACATTACTTAAAAAATAGGTTTACCACAAGATGACTTCTTATTTTCAAAAGACAATGACCCTAAATACACATCCTGGGACACTTCTGTACAACACCAAAGAAATTAAAACACCACCGCGATATTCTTTTTCGAATCCAATAGAAATTTTTTGGCCTTATCTAGTGGAAAGGTCAGAAAATACCATATTTTATATATATATCAATTCTCGATATAACAATTTTAAGAATAATGAGATTTTCTTACCTTTGCTTCGAGTTGGCATTCTTGAAGTGTTAAAATTAACCCATTTTCGGCCGCTGTTTGACAATTTTCAATAATTTTTTAAACAATGAAAGTAAATGATATCAGAAAGATTTTTAATGCATTATATTAATCTGATCTTTTGGCTGTTCGAAAATATTATTTGCCACTTCCCCACCCCCCTCCATTTGTTTCAGAGGGGTGGTTGAAAAATTCCTTATCGACGGACCTTTTTTTAAAAAATTATTAAAAATATAAAATAATCACAATAAAAAAAATTAATGATGAGGTTTTATAGCCAAAAGACCAAGCTATGACTTGCAATCCAAAAATCAACACCTGTCATTACCTGATAGGTGCCGGTATGAGTCAAAGTTTGTGTTCGATTAATCGAACGTTTTCGTTGAAAAGGGGCTGCCCATAAGCCTCGCTATGCTAAAATTCGCAAAAAGCTTTTCCATTACCACCGCTACCACCTATGTGATAATGGCATGAGGTAAAAAAAATAATTCTATCACTTAGGGGGCGGGGGTGGGGAAAACGAAAAAAAAATTCCCAAAAAAAAATAAGTCATAACAATTTTTTGATGACGGATTTGGCATCAGGGGGTGCTAATTACACTAAAAATATACTTATATCAAAAAATAAAATAGTTCTATTTTCTTGGCCGGGAATGGGTTAAAAATATTATATAAAATTTGAACGACTTTTTTCTGAAGCATAGGTATACAATGCAATACGTCACTTTTAGGTCTATTCTTCATTGCAAATAATTTTAGTAGAGTTTCGTTATTTATTGGCCATCAATTTATTTGAAAAAACTTTACTAAGTAGCACTATTAATTTTAATTAAAATTACTTAATTGTGCTACTAAATTAAGTAGCACTTTATACCCTACATTAATATTGTTCATCTGTTTGTTTGTATTGCACTAAGACCCAGAATCATTTAGATCAGGTAGGCTCAATATGAGAGTGTCGGATGCGTGGGCATTAAGCTACCAAAATTTGCTTTTGATTCGACATAGACATGTAAAGTTTGGACAATACAATCTGAGATGCGTTAGCAGATTTTGATGAAATGAAAGTCACACTGGAATTTATGTTGCACAGCTCTAACATAACACCGTACTTCATGATCAATATAGGGGGAATTTGGTTATTTGATGACTCAGATTTTTGCAAGCTTAATCCAGTTTAATAATTTGAGGTTGGAGAGAAAATAAAAATCCGTGCATTCCCAGTGTGCCAGACGGTTCAAATCTTCGCTTTTTTACCCGTTACGGATCCGTTACTGATCCGTTTGCGGGAGAAATTCCAAAAAAAAAAACGATTCGCTTTTTTTTTGGGAATCTCTCCCGCCAACGGATCAGTAACGGATCCGTAACGGGTAAAAAAGCGAAGATTCGAACCGTCTGGCACACTGGGTTGTGATGTTTTATCAAACTTAGTATTTCTACCCATTTATTCTTCTTAAGATCCTTAAAGTTATTGACGGTAACGTTCTTTGAGTCGTAAACAAACAAGTACTATTCACATTTATTCAAAAAATTGTTTCGTTTCTGACACGTTAGCTAAAATCGAAGTTTAGATTCATCTCGAAACCAACTCAAAAGTTAGAAGAACTCTTAAAAACAATATCTGCATCATTTTTTTTTTTTTTCGTTCAAATTAAAACCAATGGAGCGCTTTTCAGCCTACCAAAGGCACATTTTTCTAAAAAAAAAAAATGTTTTTTGCTCATAATTTCTTCTTCTTCAAAGAATGGATGCCAAAATTTGCTTGACAAATAAAGATTTTGTTCTTGCAAAAACTTAAGCATTGTGACGAAGCTTTTGCTATGGCCGAGGTCTTGGCTCGCCGGTAGCCAAGGTTCACATCATAAAATATTTTTATTTTGGATAAAGCGTTAAGAAATATAACTACTCTGGTTTTAAGTTGAATATAAACACCGATTTTCGTTCTTTGATTTCCCTATACACAAATTTCTTACGATTACGGTAGCTTATTGACATATTTTTGCGAGCCATAATTGGTTCGAACGTCCTGCTTTTACAGTATCGGCTCAATACCGTCCTAGCTAAATGCCCCTAACCACTATGTTGCCCACTCTCACAGTATCGGCTTGGCTCAATACCGTCCTAGCTAAATGCCCCTAATTTCTATGTTAACTACTCTCACAGTATCGCCTTGGCTCAATACCATGCTAACTAATACCACTAACTACTATGCTTACCACCTTTACTCGCTGCAGGTCGCCGCTGGAATGACGATATTGCCCCTCGACACTGAGGTTATGACCATCCTAACGCACTTCAGTGTGGTGAACAGCTGATTGCTGTGATAGCTGCTTACTGGTGTTGCCACATGTTGCTAAAACTATTGTTCTTAATCTATTACACTATCGTCCAACTATTTTGTTGGGTGGCTTAAAATTTCTTATTAACACATTTCAATTACAAAGTAAATCTTATTAAATAATCGACACAAAATGAATATGTGGAGGCATCAAACAAGCGCCGAACGACCTGTTACTTCAGAGCGTTAAAAAATTTTACGTGATTATCTTCGTCCCAAAATTCGATTTTTTTATGTTTTTCAATTACGCGGCCGGAAAAACGATTTTTTACTGAAAAGCAAGGCATCTTACGAAAAAAGTGTATATGGTATAAAATGTATAGAATCATCCAAGAAGTACGTGTGAAATTTTTTAGAATTTTTTTAAACAATTTATAATTCTTCTAAAAATGGTAAAAAAAAATTCAAAAATAAATCCAAAAATTTTTAAAAAATTCAGTCGTTTTTTTTTAAAGATTCTAAGCATTTTTTTGCCAAAGACATTTTTTTTGTAAGATGCCTTATTTTGAGTAAAAAAACGTTTTTCCGACCGCGTAATTAAAAAGCTTAAAAAATTACATTTTTCGAAGCGAATTTTATCTAAAATGCAGAAAGGAAAAAATAAACATAGGAAATTTTTTAACGTTTTTACTTTTGAAGCAACTTTTAAGGGTCTTTCCTTCTTTTGAGCTGGTCTCGGAATGAATCTAAATTTTTGTCATATCTAAGAAGAGGAATAATTTCTTGAAAAATGTGGATGGTGCTTGTTTGATTACGCCCATATTTTGACCAGTGCATGGTTTTTATGTTCTAAGTTAATTTATAAAAGTTAATTTTAAATCCAAAACCATGTAAAAGTAAACACTTCGTTTTTTTTTTATTCTGTATTTCTTTATCATTATTCCCATTTGATATCAAACTTATCTTGAATGTCTCTATTTTGGTGTTATTGTGTCAGGACACTTATTCCTTCATAATGTATTTAAATGTTCACTCGTTCGACTTTACCCATAACAAGAACCTGATTTGTATATTGTCCATTGTACAAAAAATTCAAATGCATCTTCCAATTAAGTGCTGGCATCCAAGTTTGGAATAATTTTGTTGCTTAATATCATATTGTTAACTTCATAAAGAACATCCTGGAGAAATAATAAATAAAACAAATAGTTTCAGAATTCAATATTTGCAGAAAAAGTTGATTTAAGATTAATCAAAAAACAGTTATTACAGTTACTTTTTTAAATCCAAATTAATCAAAACGACAAACGTATGCTCTACAATTCTGAAACTTCACGAGAGCATCTGGTATTATGTTTAAATTATATTTTCATACCATTGTTGCCATCTGGCGTACCAACTTTCTTTAAACATTTTAAGCAAAATGATATCCTTAGATAACGGATCTGCAATTTATTTCTCCGTGCAACTTAAATTTTGTTTATATACATACCTTCTCAAGTGGACATCTTGTCGCTGGTTTTACTAAACGAGCCATCTCATTACGCAAGAATACCAAAATTGGTTGTTTGACTTTAGAATTCGCCATTTCACAAACATCAACTTCTACTGATAAATATGTATCCCATCGAGTGCCACGTTCAATTGAAAGGTTAACATGCACTTTCATATCATTCACATCGTTTGAATATTTTCCACTAAAACTTAAGCCCGGATGCAAGTGCCCCATGGACTTTCTGGAACTATTGAGTTTCACTTCGCTATTAGACTTTAAACTACAATTTATTTGTAGAAAAGTAGAACTTGTTTCCGGCACTATCATCGCAAATAATGTTGGATAAATTTCCATAACAAACTGCATTCAAAGAAGTTGTAATAGAAATTTTATAACATGTTAATGAAGTTAATAAAAATATTTTAATACCTTTGCTTCGAGTTGGCAAACTTGAAGTGCTAAAATTAAAACTATTGTATATAATTTGAAGCAATTTTTTATGAAGCATATGAAATGCGTTATATCCATTTTAGATTTATTCTGTATACTGGATAAATTTCGAAGAATCTATTTTACAATTAGAAATCAATTTAGTTGAAAAGACTTATCTCAAACTATAAATTGAAATCAAAATTAATTGTGCTTCTAAAGTTAAAAGCATTTTATACCCTACACATTAGAGTGGGCCAAATTGTATGGACGGAATTTTATCGACATCGGCTACCCTGCTATGTGAAAGCTCATTCAATTTTATGATTATTTGCGCAAGGAACCATACCTCTGCGTTCAACTTTAGTTCGGCGCATTTTTGATCGAAAATTTTACCTTGCTTTTAATACCTTTTTTATTTTCATACTAAATTCTGAAATTTCTTATAGGAACAAAAGTAATGTCATAATATGATTTGTCTGGACTACTGTCGCTTCTCAATGACACAGCCTTCCTATAGAGTAATATTGTAATGCATTGTGCCTGAAAAGTTCTTTTCAATATCGGCAAATGCGTCTGATGAGGAATTGATCTGTAGTGGGTCCCGAAACTAATAACGCATGCATTTTGCTTTGTTTTTTGTGTTTTTTGTTGGTGTTTTAAATAAACACAAGGAACAGTTAGCTCAAGCCATCGATGCATTTGATACATCATTGTCCGGTAGTTAATAATGTAAATCATTATCTGTTCAAAAAATATTTAAAAATTCAAAAATTTTTTTTTTAAAGGTCAAAAGCAAACGCTTCGTTATTTCTTTGTTCTGTATTTTTTTGTTTTCGTAACCATTCGGTATCAAACTTTTCTTGTACAGCTCTATTTTTGTGTTTATATCAGGGCGCTCACACCTTCATGCTGTATTTAAATGTTGATCCGTTCGATTTTACCAATAAGAATAGTCTGAAGTTTATAATGTCCATTATACAAAAAATCTATTTGTACTTTCCAATTAAGTGATGGTGCCCAAGTTGGAATGACTTTGTTGCTTAGTATCATATTATTAACTTCATATAGAACATCCTAAAAAATATAAAAATAAACGTTTTAATATCAAGTATTTGTGGAAAAAGTTGATTAAATGATGACTTTCGATTGAAAACAAAAATTCTACTTATAAAGTTAAACATAGGTCATTCAAATAGATAAATATTAAGTGGTAATTACCAATCATCTTCGATTTAAAGTTGCCTAAAGTGAGAAACTGGTTTGCTAAAATCGCAAAATTTTAAACTTTTTACGCTTTCCATGATATCTACGAAATTTTTTGTAAAATTCTTTGCAAAAGCAAATTTAGTTTTGCATATTACGGTTACCAGACATAATCCCCATTTACGAAATGGGGACATAATCCCCATATCTTGAATGGGGATTATGTCCGTTGGGATTATGTCACGGCACCACATATTACACAGTGCAAAATAAAATTTGGGACTTGGCTATACTGAGACAATAGCCCTACCATAGCAGAGTAAAACCCCATAACGACCATAACTACCAAAATATAAATTTTTCACAAAAAATTTGTTTTGTAAAATTGTACTGTAAAATACATGAAAAAATAAATTCAAAAATTAAAAACAAAATAAAACTAGAATTTTTCTGGAATACTACAGGAGCTATTGATCGAAAAAAAAAAACTTAAGAGGTCGATAAAAACTTCTTTGCAGCTAACTTTGCAAAACAGATCGGCGGGTTTACACAGCCATCGTTGGGCTATTGTCCCAGTATAGCCAAGTTTTGTCCCTATCAAATCGAATAGTCAATTTATATTTCTCAAAAGTTGCAAAAAATAGCAACAGAAAAAGAAAAAATAAACTCAAAAATATTTACTTTTCTTGGTTGTGATTATCTGAGTACACATTAGACCTATTGCAAAAACTTAAAAATGTGAAAAACCTCGCTGCCAAGGGCTAAAAAATTTCTTATTGGTGAAAGTATCAAGCATAAAAATTTTTATCCTGAGCGGAATATATTTGGCCGTTCCCTCAGGACATTGAAAGTCGCAAAAAAGCTGCTTATATGAAAATTAGTGGCTTAAGTAGAAAGAATTAATCCTATCTTTGAAACAATTTGCCATAAGCAAATGGGATTTGGTATGATCAATACTTGAGTAAATTGCATCCAACAAAAACAAGGGCGATGCCACCACCACTCTAACAGAATTTCGTCATATCTCTGAAAATATTGGACTCAGGGGAATGAGATTCGGTACATATGAAACTGGTACTGGGAAAAAAATTTTCAGCAAAAAATTAATTTGTCATATCTCTGAATTTATTTTGATTTCTTTAGAATGAAGAGATGTGCCCTCGCCCATTTTTATTGAAAACTTTATCCCAGTGCCAATTAGATATGTACCAAATCTCATTAACCTGAGTCTAATATTTTCAGAGATACGACTAATTCTACGACTAATTCTAATTCTTTCTATTAAAGCCACATATTCTCATATAAATAGCGTTTTTCCGACCTTTAACGGCCTGGTGGCAGAATTTTTATGCTTTACACTTACAGCATTAGAAAACTTTTTACCCCCTGGGAGCAAAGTTTTTCACATTTTTAGTTATTGCCATATAATATAAGATAGTTCTATTACACATGTATTACTTTAGTATATACAAACCTTCTTAAATGGACATCTTGTCGATGGTTTTATTAAACGAGCTATCTCATTGCGCAAATATTCCAGAAATGGCTGTTTGACTTTAGAATTCGCCATTTCACAAACATCAACTTCTACTGATAAATATTTATCGTATCGACTGCCACGTTCAATAGAAACGTTTATATACGCTTTCAAATCATTGACATCATTTGCAAATTTGAAATTAAAACTTAATGCTGGATGCGAGTATGCTAAGGACTTCCTAGAACTATTGAGCATCATTTCGCTACTAGAGTTTAAGCTACAATTAAATTGCACAAAAGTGGAACTTATTTTCGGCTTTATCATCCAATATAATGTTGGGTAGATATCCATAATAAACTGCATACAAAGAAAATGTAAAACGAATTTATTCTTGAGCAAATAACCTTATTGAAATTTAGTTAGTTTATTACCTTTGCTTCGAGTTGGCATTCTTGATGTGCTAAAACTAAAAATATTATATAAAATTTCAAGGTATTTCTCCCAAAGTATATGAAATGTAATATGTCCATTTTAGAATTATTCTGTATTCTGCATAAATTTAGAAGGTTTGAGTTTACAACTGGAAATCAATTAAGTTGAAAAAACTAATCCCAAACTATTAATTGAAAACAAACTTAATTGTGCCTCTAATGCTAATAGCCTACTGTCTGCCATCCTATTTATTTGTGTTGCACCGTACTTTGTCCGCAGAAGTCGTCACTAAGTAGCAAGAAATAACCCAAAATCATTCACATCTTATATGCTCAATTTGTATGCATTATGTATGCAGCGTGGTTGTTATTTGGTAGAACACCTGAAAATGTGAGATTCCTGGGATTATTCTGCCCAACTTTTCTTAGTTTCGTTTTTGGAAATTGCCATCGGATGATTGGGATATACTTTATGAAAACCGCAACTGAAAAATCAGAAGCCCATGATGGATTTGAATAATATTGATGTCATATGAAAGGTATTTTAATTGGCTACAAAATTGTTGTATAAAAAATCTAAATCCAAGTCATGGTTTTCGAGACAATTTGGCAAATTTTCTAAAATTTTGACAATTTTTTTTTTTAAGCACTTTTTTTCCAAAAACTTTATAATTAACAGATAGTTTTAGTAACAAATTATGAAAACCCAATGTATTTCCATTCATTTGATATGTAATTTTCTACTGATTTCCTTCATTAGCATATTTGTTTGTAGGAAAACAATAAAGTAAACCAAAGAAATTTCGCGAGAAATTGTTTGTTTACTTTTCTGTTTTCCTGTAAAAAATATGCTTCTGAAAAAAATCAGATACACGGAGCACGGATAACTTAGTACTAAATTTATGTGTTAATTAGGCAGTTTTTGGAAAAATAGTGCCTTAAAATAAAACTTGCCAAAATTTTAAAAATCTGCCAAATCTCGAAAATTATGGCTTTGTTTTAAAACTTTTGTGCTATAATCTTGTAACTAATTAAATATACCTTTCACATGACACCAATGTTATTAAAATCCATCTAGGGATTCCGATCTTATACCGGTTTTCATAAAGCTATATCCCAATATATCTACGTCAGTTTTGCGAATTCCGAAAAATTAAACTGAGAAAAATTGTTTAGATAGTCCCAGAAGTCTTACATTTTCCGGTGATCTACCGAATGCCAACCATCCATTATATAATGCTGAAATCATAAAAAATCGAAAAATATAGACTAAGATTAACACTTTTTCTAATTTTTACCTGTTCAGTTATAGGTACATGTCATTAATAATTAATTTGTGCGCGATTTTTAGATTCAACCAATGATCAGATAAAAGAAAAAGTAAAGCGCGTGCAACTGAATCCACGAGAATGAAAAGGTGCTAACGTTGAAAAGAGAGTGCGTGACGGCATACGATATCTCCAACTATTTTGCCATTATATGGTATTCATATTTGGCACATGTCTATTAAATAGCTTGTATAGTTTGTAAGGTATAACGCTTTAAAGTACCTAAACGTTCAACATAAAAAATTTCAACAATTTTTTTGATTCTGAAACTTCCAAAACATTCCAAAAACCAAAAAAAAAACATACACGAATGAGTTACATTTAAGGGTTTCACACTTTTTCAAATATAATAAAAAAAAAAATTTTCTAATAAAAACTTTAAATATGATAAATTTATATTGAACTAATTAAACTAACTTCGAAAAAGTTTAAAGTTTGGTTTAATTTCCAAATAATTTTCTTAAACATTTGTTCTGGGCTTTAAAAGTTTAAGGTCTGTCTTAAAAAAAAATTTAAAAAAAAAAATTTATTTGAAGATCCAAAGAATGTAAAATCAAACTCTTGGTTATTTTCTTGATTCTGTGTTTCCGTGTTATTGTAACCAAGTGATGTCAAACTTTTGTTGCTTGGCTCCATTTTGTTGTCAGGATGCTGACTCCATTATGCTGTTTGAAAATACTTATGACATATGTTACTTAAACGTTGATCCTTTCAACTTTTCCCATACCAATGACATAAACTATATATCGAGTATGTAACACAAAAGTTAATTCTGCCTTCCAATTAAGTGTTGGCATCCAAACTGGAAGAAATTTGTTGCTTAATACCAGATTGTTAACTTCATATAGAACATTCTAAGGAAACAATAGGCAGGACAAAATATTGATATTTAATATTTTTAGAAAAAGTTGAGCTAAAAAAAATCTTCATTAGAAAACAATAATAACAGTTAAAACTGTAAACAACAAATCACCGAAATCAATAAATATTAAGCGATTTTAAGCAGAGTAAGAAAGCGCTTCAATCAAAGCCACCGAATTTCAAGCATTTTAAGCTTCTCATAGTCAACTATGTATAAAAATTTTTGGAAAATTTTTTCAAAAAGTATATTTAATTTTATGTACTGTTCAGAAATGTTGCAAGTTGGATATAATAAATATAATATTTCTGAAGACTTGCAAAAAATATCAAAAAAAAAAAACTCAAAATTCTTTACTTTATATGATTGCGATCTAAAAAAATCAGGCAGTAATTGAGCCGGTTTTCGAGCATCCGTGATTGGAACTCGAAAAACGCCATTTAAATACAATAGTATTCTAATATATAATAAACATATACCAGATGCATACCTTCTCGAATGGACATCTTGACGCTGGTTTTATTAAACGAAATACCTCATTGCGCATAAATTCCAAAAATGGATGTTGGACTTTAGAATTTGCCAGTTCACAAACATCAACATCCGTTGATAAATATGTATCCCATCGTCTGCCACGTTCAATTGAAATATTAAAATGCACTTTCATATCATTAACATCGTTTGCAAATTTTACATTGAAACTTATAGCTGAATGCGAGTGTGCTAAGGGCTTTCTGGAACTATTGAGCATCATTCCGCTAATAGAGTGTAAGCTAAAATTATATTGCACAAAAGTGGAACTTACTTTTGGCTTTTTAGTACAAAGTAATGTTGGGTAGATATCCATAATAAACTGCGTACAAAGAAAATGTTCAACGAATTTATTCTCGAGCTAATAATCTTATTAGAATATAGTAAGTTTATTACCTTTGCTTCAAGTTGGCATTCTTGAAGTACTAGAATTAAAAATATTATGTATAATTTGACGGAATTTTTTCCGAAGTATATTAAATGTAACATGTCCATTTAACGTTTATTATGTATTCTGTTTAGTTTAAGTTAAGAGTTCAACTAACAATTGGAAATCAATTTAGATGTTGAAAAAACCAACTAGCAATTTCAACTGAAATCATAATTAGCTATGATACTAAATTGGATAACATATTTATACCCTACATATATGTTTTCCAACTGTTTGTTTGTGTGTTATTCATAAGTCTGTCTGTATGTCCGTTGAAACTAAATTTTAAAAATTTAATTCCAAATCATTTTGCAAAATTGGCAAAAATGGGACTTTAATCGCAAGAATCAGTCCTATATTTGAAACTATTTGACATAAGTGAGTGAGATTTTTTATGTATGAACAATGCTTAAGAAAATTGTATCCAATAAAATAATGAGCGATGCCACGCCCCTTCGACCCGAAATTTTTGTATCTCTGGAAATATTGGACTCAGGGGAATGAGATTCGGTACACATGTAATTGGCACGGGAAAAAAATGTTTAATAAAAAATGGGTGGGGTCAAGCCCATTCCTTCTAAAAAAATCAAAATTGTCATATCTCTGAAACTATTTGACACATATGAATAAGACAAAGTGAAGCGAACAGGATATAGCACTGTAAAAATGTTAAACCAAGCAAAAACAATTCTGTGGTATCGGAACATATTTGACCGTACCCACAAACCGTTAAAGGTCGGAAAAACGCTATTTATATGAAAATAAGGAAACAATCATTCCTATCTTTGAAACTATTAGACATAGGAGGATGAGATTCAGTACATATATGAACAAAACTTGAGGGAATAGTATCTAATAAACAAATGGGAAGCGTCACGCCCCCTCCACCCGAAATTTGTCATATCTCTGAAAACATTTGAATCAGGTAAATGAGATTTGGTAAATACCTAATTGGCACTGGAAAAAAAAAATTTTAAACTTAATAGGCGGGGCCACGCCCCCTCATATCTCCGAAACTTTTTGGCACAGGCCAATAAGATTTGATTTCAGATAAAGTGATGCGAACACTTGTGCCAAATAGATTCAAAGATATGACAATTTTTGTATTGGCCATGCCCATTTTCATTGAACATATTTTCCCAATGCCCATTAGATATGTACCAAATCTCATTTACCTGAGTCAAATATTTTCAGAGATACGAAAAATTTCGTGTGGAAGGGGTGGTGCTGCCCATTTTTGTATTGAATGCTATTCCCCTGAGTCCAATATTTCCAGAGATACAAGAACTTTGGGTCAATGGGGCGTGGCATCGCTTACTTTTATATTGAATGCAATTACCTCTAGCATTGTTCATATACGTACCAAATCTCATTCACTTATGTCAAAGAGTTTCGAAGACAAGACTGATTTTTGCCATTAAAGCCCCATTTTTCCATATAGATATCGTTTTTCTGAACTTCAATGGCCTTGCGGCACGGTTATATATTTTTCGATCAGGACCAAAATTTGTATGCTTAATAATTACACCAATAAGAGTGATTTACGAAGCGGGCACATATCCAAATGTGTTTTATTTTATCCAATTCATACAAATATGTCAGAATAAAAGTTTTAAGGGGACCAGAATCTTTGGTCAACTTACTATAAAACTGAAAACATTAAAAAAAAATTCCAATAAACTGCTTCTAAAAGTTTTTTCTCATTTATGAAAATTTTTTCAATACAGAAATACGCCCTTTTGAACATCACTCCATATTTACCACACTTTGCATTTACACCCACTCACAATTTATAAGGGTTCAAATTTAACTTGAATACCTCATAAAGACTTAAAATGTCATATTCATAATACACATATTAAGTCCAAATCAGCGACAACCATCGTTCACAATTAAAATTTACACTCGTCAGTCTCCACTAGAGTTTAATATGATTTCTGAACAGATAAAGGATATATGATTAAAAAAAACTTTTTCAAATCTATCGATACAATATCTGACATTTTTGCAGGAAAAAATATAAATTGCAGCGTAATCTATGTATTAATACGTAAGACAAAAATTTGTCCTACCTTTTTAACTATGTTAGGACTGGAGCACGACTTTGAATTATATACCAATAGAAAGGTATTTGTGTGGAATTTTGCACAAAGTTAAAATTATTTTAATATTTTGTCATTAAGTCAGGTAAAATTAAATGCAAATTTTTTCAATATCAGCAACGACAAAATACGCGGCCACACAAAGCTAAAAAGAGGATACAACACAAAGAGAAAGACAAAAAGCTGACTGACAGTGACTTCGTGTTTTTTATTTTCTTCTTGTTTCACAGTTGTCGTTGTACCTGGGATGATAAACGAGCTTTTCTATTTTGTACAAAATAGCAAAAAAAGTACTAAAACTTTCCAAAAAGTACCAAAATTATTTAATACATTTGTGGTCAAATTTTGACCACTGGGCGATCCCAGTAGAAACAGAAATGTCAATAATGTCCCTTAGGCAATGTCATTACTATAAAATATTTAACACGAGTTCAAAAAAATTTTTTAATCAATTTCATTTCACAAAAAAAAAAAATTTATTTTTATGAACAATTTACCAACTCGACATTCGGAAAGGCAGAAATTTATTTTTAAATGGAATGAAATAAAATCGTTCTTGTAATTCTTCCATAAAATGCAAAAATAATATTTTATTGATATATATGAGACTTAGTTATAATAGAACTATTAAAACAGTGTAGGGTGTATCTTTTTCAATGAGACCAAGGTTAGCTTTTTTACTAGTTTTTGTATGTTGTGTTATACATGTCATTAAGAATTAATCAGTTCATGTGTTAAAAATGGTACTAATGCTACATAAAATATGCCTAACGCTTATTTGATTGCACCCACTTTTCGATCAGTGTATGTTATTAATGTTTTGTTAGTACCTACCCACTTTACCTTTGGAAGCATAAAACTTTAAAATGTCGAAGTGACTGCTTTCTTCAAAAGTTTTCTTTTTTGAAATAAAGTTTTAGTTCTACTTTTTTTTCAAAAAGTTGATCTATGTTAATCAAATGATGTAGAGAATTTATAAAAAATGGAAAAAAGGTTGAAAAAATTGCAAAATATAGAAAAATATGAAAAATATTATAGCTATTGAAAATAATTAGAACGTCAAAAATATTGCAGAAGGCGGAAAATATTGAAAAATTCTAAAAATTTAGATGTCGATCTTTACTAATCCTTTTACGACGCTATGATGAAAAACAAAAATAGCACTATACAACAACAATTTTGTTGCAGGGCAGTTAGAGGTTATTTCTGAAGGAAATTTTTGCTTAGAATCCAAATCCGAGGTCAGAATTGGCTCATCAGCTCTAGGTTTTGAAACATTTGTGGTTCAAGACACGAACACTGCCATTTTTGAGGTTTGCTGCAGTCTGCTCAAATCTAAACTAATTTATAACGAAGTGTTTCTCTTTCCCTCAAAATGAGTTCTTGAAAAGTGTCACTACGATGCTCTCTTGAAAAGGTATGGTCCTTTTAAGATGACATTACTGAATCTGTGGACTGATGATATGACACTTTTCAAAAGTTCATTTTCAAGAAAAAGAGTAGCGCTACGTGATTTATAAGGTTAGATTCGTGCAGTCTGCAGCGAACCTCAGAAATGCCAACGTTCGTTTCCTTAATCTCAAATATCTGAAAATATTTAGCTGGTGAGCCAATTCTGACCTCCAAGAAGTTACCAAAATATTGCAATATTGTGGTTGTTGTAGACGACCCAAAATTGGCTCACTTTTGAGCTTATATTCTCACTTTAAAGTCTGAAAGTTCAAGCTCAACAGAAAAAAAAATGTCAAGTTTTTTTTTGAGACTTTCATTCCAAAACTCAAAAAAAAAACATATATAAAGCTTTCCAGCTCAAATTTTTAGAAATTTGCAGTTGAGCTCTCAGATTTTTATAAAATTTCACAGAGCTGTTCTAAGTGCTCAGTATGGAGACCTCTCATTATTAGTTTTGCGAAAAAAAATTTTTTTTGCAAGTTATGGGCATGGAACTTCAGAGTGTCAAAATAGTGTTTTTGCAAAAAATCCATTTTTTTTTTTCTAAGGGGCAGTCAGATATTGCGTAACGCGCTAGGGGAGAGGGGGGAGGGGTTGGACGATTTGTTACTAAGTGTTTCAAGGGGTTGTGAGGGGTCATCAACTATGTTACGTAACGTCGATTTTATAATTTTATGCGACAAAAAATTCAAAGTCAAAGTACCAAAATTAAGACTTGTTACGTTACTATGGGCGGAGGGGTTTGTACGTTTTGTTACGATGAGTTACGATCGAAATTGGTGGAAAACTGCTTCACGTAATATGTGAACGGGCCCTAAGTTCCGCCATTTTGTCAAAAATAAATTTTTTTAGCTTTCGGATTCTTGTACAATAGCATTTTAAATGTTATTTTGATTTCTATTTCTGAAATTGGAAAATTTTGAAAATTTACAAGACGGCGGCCATTTTTTGAAAAATCTTTAAAGTTGATTTTCCCAAAATAATATTTTTTTTAAAATTTATTTTTTTTACAGTACGTACGGTGGATGAAAAGCAAACGTTACGTAGATGACTTTTTGTGCGCTAAATGGTTGTGAGGGCCACTGAAATTTTTTTCTAAAAAGTCACGTGACAATTTTATTAACTTTATTTTGTGATTTGATTTGCACCCACTAGGTGTCCAAAAATAAAAATTTCAAAATAGGAGAATATAACTTACATTACTTAAAAAATACAAGGTATACCAAAAAACCAATATTTCCTATATAAATCATAAGAACATTGATGGCCGTCATATGTTTTGAAAAATCTTAAAAATTAATTGTCCCAAAAAAAAAAATTTTTTTGGGACAACTTTTTGAAAAGCGATTGTTTTTTTATTCACCTTTCATAAGATTTTTGCAAAAATATTTTGAGAAAAAAAAAAATTTTTTTGGAAAAATTGAAATACAATAAAGAAAAACCTTGAATTTTTATTTCGAATGAAAAACAATAAAGTTTACACTTATTTCCAAAACTTAAAGTATTCTAAAGCTTTTAAGAAGCACGCGGTTTTTTCTTTCTTGATTCTGTGTTTCCTTGTAATTGTTACCAATTGATATCAAACTTTTACTGCTCAGCTCTTTTTAAGTGTACATCATGTTGCTGACTCCATCATCCTATTTAAAAACGCTAATAACGTATATTACTTAAATGTTGATTCGTTCGATTTTACCGATAATAATGGCATCAACTATATATCGAGTAAAAGGTAAATTCCTCCTTCCAATTAAAGAATTTTTGCTATTGTCATTGTGATGTTACATTTTTGTATTCTCCTTGCAAGTTTACTCCAATTACACAGGTTTACAAAAAAAAAAAAATGTCATGGCGTCTTGACCAGATAATGTTTCCCGGGCCCGTTTTTATACCCTACACCCAGGGTATATTCACTTTGTCCTTCCGTTTGTAACGCAGAGAAGGAGGCGTGGCAGATATAGAAACGTATATATATTCTTGATCAGCGTCACCTCCTGAGTCGATATAGCCATGTCCGTCTGTCTGGCTGGCTGGCTGGCTGGCTGGCTGGCTGGCTGGCTGGCTGGCTGGCTGGCTGGGTGGCTGGCTGGCTGGGTGTTGAAATACACTTTTTGGGAAAACTGAGCAAGATAATTCAATGAAATTTAGTACACTGCCTTCGTCGCCAAAGCTAGCTCGGGGGATTGAAAATGAGCGAAATCGGTCCACGGACACGCCTACCGCCCATACAAAAAATATATTCACAATGCAATTTTAGGAGTGTTTTTCACGACAGTGAAAATACTAAAAATTGTAAGTGCAAGCTCTGAGAAAAAACTGAGCGAATTCGGAAAAGAGGGCGTGGCACCTCCCATATAAGCAAATGCTTAAAAACGCTATACTGAAAGCGTTTTTTGAGATATTCGAACCAAATTTTACTAAGACACTACGAATCATAAATGAAAGCTCTCAACAAAAATTGGGTGAAATTGGACAAGGGGGCGTGGTACTTCCCACATAAGCAAAAGTTTCAAAATGCTATACTGAAACAGTTTTTTGAGATAATCCAACTAAACCTCACTCAAATACTAAATACTATAAATGCACGCTCTAAGCTAAAACTAGACGAACTCGGACAAGAGGGCGGGGCATCTCCTATATAAGCAAAAGCTTCAAAACGCTTTACTGAAAAAGTTTTTCACTCAGACACTAAAAACTATAAATGCAAGCTCTGAACAAAAACTGGGTAAACTCGGACAAGAGGGCGTAGCACCTCCCATATGAGCTTAATTTGAAAAATACTGCAGTGTAGGGTATTTAATGTTTGGCCAGGCCAAATTTTACACCCTTACTAGTTTTTTTTTTTTTCAGAACATCTGAGAAAAAAGATTTCAAAGTCATATGGAGGTCGAAATGGGGTTCATGTGTCGTTTAGTGATGAATTCGCTAAAATTTTGAAACTAATTTTTTATCATTGAGTTCTTAGGTCTTAAGAAGAATATGTGATCAAAAAGGGTATCTCGGACCTAATTTCGGAATATAGCCATCAGAAGATCTGGATATATCTTCTATGAAAACCGCTATAAGTTGGGAACCCCTGAATGAATTTGAAAAATATTGGTGTCATATGAAAGGTATTTTGTTGTTGTTGTTGTTGTTGTTGTTGGTGTTGTTGATTTATTTGTTGTTGTAATTGAAAAATTTCAAAAAAGGTCATACCACGAAAACTATGAATCCAATTGAAAATATGCTCAAAACATAGGCTGTCAAAATACCATTCATATGACACCAACATTTTACAAATCCATCCAGGGGTTCCCAACTTATAGCGGTTTTCATAGAAGATATATCCAGATCTTCTGATGGCTATATTCCGAAACTAGGTCCGAGATACCCTTTTTGATCACATATTCTTTTTAAGGGCTAAGAACTCAATGATAAAATATTTGTTTCAGAATTTTAGCGAATTTATCATTAAACGATACATGACCTCCATATGACCTTGAAATATTTTTTCTCAGACGTTCTGGAAAAAATGGACCCCAGATTCGGATTCAGAACGTCAAAGTCCCTAGGAAACATATAGTCTGGTCAAAACGCCATGACACTTTTTTTCTTTTTTGTAAACCTGTGTCATTCAATCTCTTTCAACTTTTTTTTTTTTTTTTTTTCAAAATATGCATAAAATTAGCAATATTTAATTTCCATTAATCTTTAATTTTAACTTATTCCAGAAGTAAAGGACATCATTTTCCATATCTTTAAGAAATAAAAAAAAATATAAAAATAGTCTTATTATGGTAAATTTTTTGGAGAATCCCCCATACAAAACTAAAAACATCACCCTTTTTTAAAAACAATATTCGTACATTATTCAAATGTTAATCCGTTTGATTTCACCAATTAGAATGGTCTGAAATGTATAATATCCATTATACAAAAAATTCATTTGTACCTTCCATTTAAGTTCTGGCGTCCAGTTTCTGGAGCAAGTTTGAACTCAACATCAGGTTATTAACTACATATAGAACATCTTAAAAAAAATTAAATAAAAACGATGTTAGTATTAAGTATTTGTAGAAAAAAGTTGATTCAAAAGTAATCTTTAATAGAAATTCATAATCCTAGTAATAATATTAAACACAAAAGGAACCAAATTCAAAAATTGCACTTTAAAGCCCTCAAATTTCAAGCTCTTTAAGTTTCACATAGGCAACAACTTAATTTTTTTGAAACTTCACGGTGAAGGAGGCGCGGGATCGCCCATTTTTTTATTGAAAATAATATACTCAAGTAATGTTCATATACGTACCAAATCTCATTTACTTATAGCAAATAGTTTCAAAGATAAGATTAATTCTTTCGATTAAAGCCACATATTTTCATATAAATAGCGTTTTACCGACCTTAAACGGCCTGGAGGCACGGTCAAATATTTTCCGATCAGAACCAACATTTTTATGCTTGATACTTACAGCACTAGAAAACTTTTGTGCCCCTGGGAGCAAGGTTTTTCACATTTTAAATTTTTATCATATAACATATGATAAGCTATTACACATCTATTACTTTAGTATATACAAACCTTCTTAAATGGACATCTTGTCATATCATTGGCATCGTTTGCAAATTTTATATCAAAACTTATAGCTGGATGCGAGTATGCTAAGGACTTCCTAGAACTATTGAGCATCATTTCGCTACTAGAGTTTAAGCTACAATTAAATTGCACAAAAGTGGAACTTATTTTCGGCTTTATCATCCAAAATAATGTTGAGTAGATATCCATAATAAACTGCATGCAAAGAAAATGTAAAACGAATTAGTTCTTGAGCTAATAACCCTATTAAAATTTAGTTTTTTATTACCTTTCCTTCGAGTTGGCATTTTTGAAGTGCTAAAATTAAAAATATTATATAAAATTTGAAGGTATTTCGTCTGAAGTATATAAAATGAGGGGGTTAGAAGCAAAGGGGTACAAGTGACAATATGCGAAAAATTGAGTTAAGCACAGGAATATATAGAGCGAGCATTAATTTATTTGGGACAAAAATAATAATTTAACTTTTAAGGTCCTAAGCCTCTGTAGAGCACGATGCAGAAAAGCCAGTTAACAAAATTACAGTTTTGTTTAGAAGCAAAAGGGTACAAGTGACTTAAATTTTTTTTTGTAGTAAATAAATAGTAAAGTTAACGATGCACAACAGCTCACATAGCCTAAGAAATAATGAATTGCTCCAACTTTTAGAATCTTTGACGAATTCTCTGTTTGATGTATTTTTTAAAATTTTTCTAGGGGTTCTCTTTCAGAAGTTATTAGTACTTTACTAAAAGCCCTTGTACTTGTACCCCTTTGCTTCTAAACGATTGAAAATTATGTTTTACATTAGAACAAAAATTTATATAAAATGTTTTTGTTCAAATACGAAAATTTATTTACAGATGTTTAGAAGCAAAGGGGTACAAGTGCAGTAGGCTTTCAGTAAAGTATGAATAACTTTTTACTGGTGATGACTAGGACATTTTTGAAAAATACGTTAGACAGAAGATACTTCAAGGGTTCTAAAACAAGTTTAGTTGAAATGTTTTACCCACACTGGAATTTACTAAATAACATTGACTTTAACTGTATTTTACTCAAAATTTACTTTTTGTCACTTGAACCTCTTTGCTTCTAACCCCCTCAAATGTAATATGTCCATTTTAGAACTATTCTCTATTCTGTATTCTGCATAAATTTAAAAGGTTTGAATTTACAGCTGGAAATCAATTAAGTTGAAAAAACTAATCCCAAACTATTAATTGAAAACAAACTTAATTGTGCCTCTAAGGCTAATAGCATTTTAATATCCTACTGTCTGCCATCTTGTTTATTTGTGTTGCACCTTATCATTTACATCTTATATGCTCAATTTTTAAGATTTCCGGGATCATTCTGACCATGTTTTTTCGATTTGTTTTTGGAAATTCGCAAAATTGACGGAGATATAGCCATCCGAAGATTGGGATATAGCTTTATGAAAATCGGAACTGAAAAATTAGAAGCCCTTGATGGATTTGAATAATATTGATGTCATATGGAAGGTATTTTAATTGGCTACAAAATCGTTGCACAAAAGTCTTAAATCTAAGTCACAGTGTTCGAGATATGGCAAATTTTCAAAAATTTTGACCATTTTTTTTTATGCAATTTTTTTCGAAAAACTTTATAATTAACAGATAGTTTTAGTAACAAAACAAGAAAACCCAATGAATTTCCATTCATTTGATATGTAATTTGCAACTGATTTCTTTCATTAGCATATTTGTTTGTAGGAAAACAATAAAGTAAACAAAAGAAATTTCACAAAAATGGTTTGGTTTACTTTTCTGTTTTCCTATAAAAAATATGCTTCTGAAAAAAATCAGATACAAATTACAAATCGAATGAAATGAAATTAATTGAGCACGGATAACTTAGTACTAAATTTATGTGTTAATGAGGCAGTTTTTGGAAAAATAGTGCCTTAAAATAAAACTGGCCAAAATTTTCAAAAATCTGCCAAATCTCGAAAATTATGGCTTTGATTTAAAACTTTTATGCTGCAATTTTGTAACTAATTAAATATACCTTTCACATGACACCAATGTTATTAAATCCATCTAGGGACTCCGAACTTATACCGGTTATCATAAGGATATATCCCAATATATCTAGGTCAGTTTTGCGAATTCCAAAAAATTGAACTGAGAAAAATTGTGTAGATAGTCCCAGAAATCTTACATTTTCCGGTGATCTACCGAATGCCAACCATCCTGTATATAATGCTGAAATGATAAAAAATCGAAAAATATTGGAGAAGTTGAAAATTGATAAATGCTAAAAAATGCATAAATTGCCTTTTTAACTTTAGGTCATTTGTTGATATCAGATGAAAATTAGCCAATCTATAGTAAACCAAATTTAAAATTTAAAGCAAATTTCGATGATTTTCAGAATCTTTCTTTAACGCCGTTAACATTTTCTTGTTTGAAAAAATAAGTTTTATAATTTTTGTCATAAATATATTTTATTACAAAAATTTTGAGCTAATGCGGAGCAAGATCGGGTGAAAAATGGCTGCTCTACTATAGATTTAGTGAATGAACCTACTAAATTACTGTCTATTTAATTAACAAAACAAAAATTTCATATGTTTAAGGTGTGTCTTAAAAAAAATTAAAAAAAAAAATTTATACGTGTATGAAGATCGAGAAAACGTAAAATCAAACTCTTGGTTATTTTCTTGATTCTGTGTTTCCGTGCTATTGTAACCACTTGATATCAAACTTTTGTTGCTTGGCTCCATTTTGTTGTCAGGATGCTGACTCCATTATGCTGTTTGAAAATACTTATGACATATGTTACTCAAATGTTGATCCGTTCGACTTTTCCCATAACAATGACATAAACTATATATCGAGTATTTAACACAAAAGTTATTTCTGCTTTCCACTTAAGTGTTGGGGCCCAAATTGGAAGAAATTTGTTGCTTAACACCAGATTGTTAATTTCATACAGAATATTCTAAAGAAACAATGGACAGGACAAAGTATATTTGATATTTGTAGAAAAAGTTGAGTCCTATTGGAACTCTAAAAACGCAATATAACTACTATTCTAATATATAATAAACATAAACCATATACAAACCTTCTCGAATGGACATCGTGACGCTGGTTTTATTAAACGAAATATCTCATTGCGCAAAAATTCCAAAAGTGGATGTTGGACTTTAGAATTTGCCAGTTTACAAACATCAATATCTACTGATAAATATGTATCGTATCGACTGCCGCGTTCAATTGAAACATTAAGATACACTTTCATATCATTGACATCATTTGCAAATTTTACATTAAAACTTAAAGCTGGATGCGAGTGTGTTAAGGACTTCCTGGAGTTATTGAGCATCACTTCACTAATAGATTTTAAGCTACAATTATATTGCACAAAAGTGGAACTTATTTTTGGCATTATAATACAAAATAATGTTGGGTAGATATCCTTAATAAACTGCATACAAAGAAAATGTTAAACGTTATTATTCTCGAGCTAATATTCTTATTAAAATTTAGTTTTTTATTACCTTTGCTTTGAGTTGACGTTCTTCAAGTGCTAAAATTAAAAATATTATATAAAATTTGTAGGCTTTCCCTCTGCAGCATATAAAAAGCGACATGTTCATTTTAGAACTATTTTGTATTCTGCATAAATTTGGAAGAGTTGAGTTTACAATTGTAAAAAAATTAAGTTGAACAAACTTATCTCAAACTATCAACTGAAAACAAAATTAATTGTACTACTAATGTTAATAACATTTTAATACCCTACTGTGTGACATCCAGTTTATTTACTTGCAACGAAGTTTGTCTGCAGAAATCGAAAATAAAAAGAAGCTCAAAATCATTTACATATTGTTCGCTCAATTTGAAGCATTATGCATACACATTAAACCAGTTCGATTTTGTATCAAGCAAAAAAAGTCATCCCGAAACTGACTCAAAAGTTAGAAGCACTCTTAACCCAGACATACCTAAAGTACTACATATAGGACGCCAAGATCATATCCTATCGAGCACGCGCGAGAAGTCTAACAAACGCAGTAAGCGCTGCACTTCATTCAGTAAGCTTGTGTAGCCGTGATAGAAAGTGCGCTTTGAGAGGTAAGACTTTTTACAGATGATGAAGGTCAAATTTTATTTCTTATTTACTGGAAAAGTTAAAAGAAATAAACGTTTTTTCGTACGTAAATAATATTATCTACGAGTTTTAGTTATTTGGTTTTCATAAGACATATTAAAAATTAGCGTCCAATATGTAGTACTTCAGGCAAATATATATCTATCTATGTCAAATTGCAGAGAATTTTTTGTTGTAAGAAACCTTTGCTTTTTGGAGGAAAATCATGGAAATTTCTCCAAAAACTGCCATTATAATGTCACTAATGAAGATTCTGAAGCTAATGCAACTGTTCTTATGGACAAACTGGCCACTTTGAAACTGCAAATTTATGAAGAAATAACCATCCAAGCCCCAAAACTTTACGAAAATATATCACCAGACAAGTTAGTTGACAATTTGCCTTTGTGCGTACTCCAAGCGAAGCTTTCAGCATGGGATGATAACACTGTGGTCTCCCTTGCTTCCAATTTTTCGGGGAAAAAACCTATCAGAAGCAAAAATGGTGCTTTCCCTTGTTGGTTCACTGCATTGATATTGTGCCTCAGAATGCTTGGAACTTATGTGCATCGTGAATAAGCCAGATAGCTATTGCTACAGGGTTATTCACACAAAATCGACTAACACACCAAAAAGGCCGAGTAAATTGCTCGCAGGGGGCGGAAATACAAAACGATTGTGCGGACCATCTGGTGGTACCGCAAAAAAACTATTCAAATTGTGGATTTTAACATCAAAAAACTTCCACTAGATGTTACAAGTCCTAGTGCTTTGTTCCATTTCACACATACAAGTGATATACCTTCATACATGGCTTATCTATTTATTATTACGCAAGACAAAACTTTGTCCTACCTTTTTAACTATGTTAGAAATCGAGCACGACTTTGAATTATATACCATTAGAAAGGTATTTGTGTGGAAATGTGCACAGAGTTACAATTATATTAATATTTTGACATTAAGCCAAGTGAAATTAAATGTAAATTTTTCAATATGAACAACGACAAAATGCACGGTCACACAGAGCTGAAAAGAGGATACGGCACAAAGAAAAAGACAAAAAGCTAACTGACACTGACTTCATTTTTTATTTTTTATTTATTTTTTTTTTTTGTTTTCTTTTCGTTTCACATTTGTCATTGTTCCAAGAGGGATGATAAATGAGCTTTTCTCTTTTGTATCAATTAGCAAAACAAGTACTAAAACTGACCAAAAAGCACCAGAATTATTTAATATGTACATTGGTGGTCAAATTTTGACCATTATGCGATTCTAGTGAGCTTAAGAGCCTATATAAAGTCTATATAAAGTACGGTTCAAAAAGTAATGAAATTGAATAAAATTTTTTATTTGAAGCTTAAAAATGTCTTTTTGGATCTGTTTTAAGCAAAATTTTGCAAAAATAATTACTTTTCTTCTTCACATGACGATCTTGCATTATCAGTTCACGCATGGCATCAATGTTCTCTGGCACAACGGCCGTTTTTGGACAACCTTCACGGAATTCGTCTTTGAGCGAGCGTCAGCCACGATTGAGTTCACTAAACCAGTTTTTCACAGTGGTATAGGATGGTGCTTCATTGCCATACAGAGACTTAAGTTCATCAATGCACTTTTGTCGTGATAATCCACGTTGAAAGTTGTGAAAAATGATCACACGAAAATGTTCACGAATTAATTCCATTTTTTTGCCAAATTGATTTTTTCAAGTCACTGTAAACAACACAAATGATGGTCGTACGTCAAAACGTTCTGAGTACGTTTATGCTAAAAAACGTCAAACTTTATTATGGTGTTGCCAGATTTTAGCTATTGATATTAGTGTTGCCTAAGCCAGATAGATGTATAGCAGCTTACGTATACCATTGAATCATTTGAGCAGTATAGGTGATGAAATTATAAAAAAATCGAAAAATATTGGGGAAGTTGAAAGTTGATATATGTCAAAAAAATGTTATGCAATATTAATAGAAATTTTAATAAAAAAATGTGCACAAAAAATTAGTGTAGGGTATTTAACTTCCGGCTAGATAAGATTAACACTTTTAGTAATTTTTGCCTGTTGAGTTATACAATGTATTGCTATTAATAATTAATTTTTATACAATTTTTGGATTTATCCAATGATCAGATAAAATGGTACTAGTGTTGAAAAGAGAGTGCGTAACGCTTTACGATTACACCCACTGTTTGACCAGTATATCGAGCCCTAACTGCCAAAAAGACTTATTCGATATGATTTTGGATTTCCGTGTTTTAACAGAAATTGATAACAAATGGTATATGCGTCACCCTTCAAATTTTAGAACGGTAAAGAGTACTATTACAACATTATAGTGAAAACAATTTTGACTTTTGTACTACAATGTATTGTATGCAAAGAAAATTAAAAAAAAAAAACTGTTACTGTAAAATTTATTTTTTGTCGGTTGGGTCTTTTTGGCGGTTAAGACTCGATATGGTTTTCATATTTGGCACATGCCAAGTAAGTTCCAATAAAATAGCTTGTATAGTTTGTAAGTTGTAACGCTTTAAAGTGCCTAAGAGTTCAATCGACCAACAAAAAAAAATTCAAAGGCTTTTTCGTATTCTGTGACTTCCAAAACATTCCAAAAATAAGAAAAAAAACTAAAATGAGTTATTTTTAACAGTTTCACGTTTTTCTCAAATATAAGTGAAAAAAAAAAAAAATTATTTTCTAATGAAAAAGTTTAAAGTTTGGTTTAGTTTCAAAAAGATTTTTTATAACTTTTGTTTTAGGCATAAGAAGTTTAAGGTCTATTTGAAGATCGAAAGAATGTAAAACCACACTCTCGGTTATTTTCTTGATTCTGTGTTTTCGTGTTTTTGTAACCAATTGATATCAAACTTTTGTTGCTTGGCTTTATTTTGTTGTACATCAGGATGCTGACTCCATTATGCTGTTAGAAAATGTTTATGACTTACCTATGTTACTCAAATGTTGATCCGTTCGACTTTTCCCAAACCAATCACATAAACTGCATACCGAGTATTTAACAAAAAAGTTAATTCTGCCCTCCAGTTAAGTGTTGGCGCCCATATTGGAAGAAATTTGTTGCTTAATACCACATTGTTAACTTCATACAGAACATTCTAAGGAAACAATACACAGGACAAAGTATTGATATTTGAATGGGTTTTTTTGAAAGTGGAATAAGTCCACTTTTTCATAAACTGAGATATCAAAGGGTTTGCGTACGACTTAATTTAAAAATATTGGCAAGCGTTATTAAACCGGTGTTAAGTGTTTACCACTGTAAATTAATCAAATTTTGTTATGCTGTAAAAATTTTTACAAGTGTAATAGAAAATAGTTGAGTTATTTTGGTCCGAATGGACTTATTCCACTTTCATTTATAATAAATTTAAAAATTTGTTTTACTTTTGTATGACTTATTCCATTTTTACTCACAAAATATTTTGTAAATTAAATCAAAGGAAAATTAAAACTTAGAAAAATTTTACTTTAAAAACTGTTGTTGTTTCTTTTTTTTTTCTTTTTGCTCAAGTAGGGCTCTGAAAATTAGTTACAACAAAAACAAAAAGTTCATGTCGGACCTACTTTCGGAGATATAGCCATCGGAAGATTGAGATATATCTTTTATAAAAATTGGTATGTGTTGAGAACCCCTGAAAGGATTTTAATAATATTAGTGTCATACAAAAGATATGTTAACTTGCTACAAAATCAACCTACTAAAAATTTTAATCCGAGACGTGGTTTTAGAGATATTGCAGATTTTCAGAAATTTTGACCATTTTTTTTTTGTTTTAAAGCACTATTTTTCCAAAAACTGTATGATTAATGTATAGTTTTAGTAAAATATTGTTAAAGCCCAATTTATTTGCTTTCTTTTGACATGTAATTTGTACCTGATTTTTTGCACTGTCATACTTTTTTAAAGGAAAACAAAAAAGTGAACCAAAGAAATTTTCATTAAATTTAGGAAAAAATTACAAGAACAACAATAATAGCAACTACAAAAATAACAATAACAGCAATAAAAACAACAATAATGATGTTTTTAGATAGTTTTCGATTAATTCCGATTCCTGTAGACTCTTCCGATGTTTTCCAATAACTTACTTTTTTGTTTTCCTATAAAAAAAAATACGTGATGCACGAACTCAAGTACAAATTTCATGTCAAATGAAAGGTAATAAATTGAGCTTTTATAATATGTTACTAAAACTATGCATTAATGATACAATTTTTGGAAAAATAGTGCTTTAAAACAAAAAAAATTCTCAAAATTTCTGAAAATTTGCAATATCTCTAAAACCACGACTCAGACTAAAATTTTTTTCAGATTAATTTTGTACCAAATTAACATATCTTTCGTATGACACTAATATTATTAAAATCTTTTCAGGGGTTCCCAACTTATAATAATTTTTATAAGAAATATATCTCGATCTTCCGATGGTTATATCTCCGAAAGTAGGTCCGACAAGAACTTTTTGTTTTTGTTGTTGTTGTAACTAATTTTCAGAGCCCTACTTGAGCAAAAGGAAAAAAAAAAGAAGCAACAGTTTTTAAAGTAAAATTTTTCTAAGTTTTAATTTTCCTTTGATTTAATTTACAAAATATTTTATGAGTAAAAATGGAATAAGTCATACAAAAGTATAACAAATTTTTAAATTTATTATAAATGAAAGTGGAATAAGTCCATTCGGACCAAAATAACTCAACTATTTTCTATTACACTTGTAAACATTTTTACAGCATAACAAAATTTGATTAATTTACAGTAGTAAACAATTAACACCGCTTTAGTAACTCTTGCCAATATTTTTAAATTGATTTAAAAGCAAAATCTTCTGCATAGCAGTAGATGAAAAAATGGACTTATTCCACTTTCAAAAAAATCATTTTTGTAAAAATGTTTTTCATGAAAAGTTCTTTTGAGTAATTTTTGATGAAATCGTGGTCTAACGAGTCTGTAATTTTCAATATAAAAAGAGGACATATATAGCTAGCTATAACTACCATAAACTCAATTTTTCCGGAATTGGACTTATTCCACTTTCAAATAAACCCATTCATTTAATATTTGTAGAAAAAGTTTAGTAAGAAATAATCTTCATTAGAAAACAATAATAACAGTTAAAACTGTCAACAATAAATCATCGAAATCAGTAAATATTAAGAGATTTTTAGCAGAGTAAGAAAGCGCTTCAATCAAAGCCACCGAATTTCAAGCGTTTTATGATTCTCATAGTCAACTCCAAATCTTTTTGGAAAATTTTTTCTGAAAGTATATTTAATTTTACGTACTGTTCAGAATAGTTGCAAGTTGGATTTATATCTGAAAACTTGCAAAAAATATCAACATAAAGATGATAATAAAAACTCAAAATTCTTTACTTTATATGATTCTGATAATCTAAACACTGGCAAGTACTGTGTATGTACCAAATTTAATACATAAAGCTTTATCCGTATGGCCGTAATCTCTATTTCAACAGACAGGTGAACAAAAAGACCACTGGACTAAACATAACTAGTTACCTTTGGCCCGGCCAAACACTTAATACCCTACACAGCAGTATTTTGAAAATTTTGCTTATGTGGGAGGTGTTACGCCCTCTTGTTCGAATTTACCCAGTTTTTTCTCAGAGTTTGAACTTATAGTTCTTAATATTTGAGCGAAATTTGGTTGGATTATCTCAAAGAATGTTTTCAGTATAGCGTTTTTAAGCGTTTGCTTATATGGAAGGTGCCACGCCCTCTTATTCTATTTTATCCAGACAGACACAGCTATATGTACTCAGGAGGTGACGCTGAACAAGAATATATATGCTATTCTATATCTGTCACGCCTCCTTCTCTGCGCTACAAATGGAAGGACAAAGTGAACATACCCTGGGTGTAGGGTATAAAAATCTTAAAAAAATCAGGCAGTAATTTTTTGGATATTTAGAGCCGGTTTTCGAGCATTCGTGATTGAAACTCAAGTAACGCCATTTAACGACTATTCTTATATATATAAAAAACATATACCAGATGCATACCTTTTCGAATGGACATCTTGACACTGGTTTTATTAAACGAAATACCTCATTGCGCAAAAATTCCAAAAGTGGATGTTCGACTTTAGAATTTGCCAGTTTACAAACATCAACATCTAATGATACATATGTATCCCATCGAGTGCCACGTTCAATTGAAATATTAAAATACATTTTCATATCATTGACATCGTCTGCAAATTTGAAATTAAAACTTATAGCTGGATGCGAGCGTGTTAAGGACTTCCTGGAACTATTGAGCATCATTCCGCTAATAGAGTTTAATCTAAAATTATACTGCACAAAAGTGGAACTTATTTTTGGCTTCATAGCACAAAATAATGTTGGGTAGATATCCATAATAAACTACGTACAAACAAAATGTTAAAAGAATTTATTCTGGAGCTAATAATCTTATTACCTTTGCTTCGAGTTGGCATTCTTGAAGTACTAGAATTAAAAATATCATGTAAAATTTGAAGGAATTTTTTCCAAAGTACATAAAATGTAACATGTCCATTTAACGTTTATTCTGTATTCTGTTTAGTTTAAGTTTAGAGTTCAACTAACGATTGGAAATCAATTTAGTTGTTGAAAAAACTAACTAGCAATTTCAACTAAAATCATAATTAGCTATGATTCTAAATTTGATAAAATATTTATACCCTACATATTAGAGCGCCCACAAGATATATGAAATGTGCAAAGGTGTGAATTTGTTTGCTCCCCGTCCATTTCCTGAAACTAGAGGTCAAAAAAGTAAGATCTCAAAAAAAAATTTGGAATCGGTAGTGGAAAAAACCCAGCCGGTTTTCGATCAAAGGTCGAAAAATTGACTAAAAAAAGGCAAGTCACTTCGACTGCCCGTTACTTCAAAACTGTTCATTTCTTCATAATACTTTCAAGACAACTTTTGTAGAGCATGACCAGGTCAACATTATTCTTTTAAAAATTTTTGGTCCAAAAATTAAATTTGTTGCTGTTTCGGTACAAAAACTTCAATTTTTTAAGAAAATTTTCATGACTTTTTTTCTATAAATTGGTTTTTTGTAATTTTTAAAGGGCGGAATATTTGTTTTGGAATTCTTATATTGCATGGGACTAAGTGTTGATTAATTCAACAAAAAAAAATTATTTAAAAATATTAAGTTTTAAGGTATGGAGCCGGTCTCAATGTTGGAAAAAAATGAGTATTCTAATTTTTTTCTTTTAATCGCTACTTTATTGGATGCAACAAAATGCATTGGTAGTTGTTATTAATTGCATCATTTAGAACTGTTTTTTGCCTTCAAAATGAGCTATGAAATGGGTTTATGCGACTTTTTTTCAAAAAGTTATGATGATTTTAAAATGACATCATGAAAGTTAAAAATCATGTATGGATTTTCTATAGCAATTGCCATATTGTTATATCTTTTATAATGCTATTTTAAAATGGTCATAACATTTTAAGGAAAAATTATGCAAGACTATTTCGTAACTCATTTTGAAGAAGAAGAACAGTACTAAATGACGCATTTAGTAGAAAAGACCAAAACGATTTTGTGCGTGTTCTACACAACCTCAAAAATCGTGTTTTTTGAACATTAGGGGTGAGATATCTCACAAACTATAAGTGATACAGCAATGTCGCCTCCAATTTCGAATTTAAAATTAATAACTACATCTAAAATGACTGTTTTAGTTGTGATTTGCAGTCGTTTTTTTTAAATACCGTTTTTCGACCTCATTTTAAAAACCATGTCATGAACCGATTTTGAAAACTTTTTTTTCTTATTCAGTAAATGCTCAGGTGCAATTTCACATCTTTGTGCAGTTCTTGACAACTTGATTGAAATTTTTTCCTAAGCTGCGTGCACAAAGTTCGAAATTTTCGATTATCTCTGCTGCAACAGCTTAAAAACGCAATAAAACGATAATAAATGGTATTTTCGTGTTCAGCAATCCCAAAGTAGTTTAGGAAATATGACTACTTAAATGGTTTCTTACCAAATTAAAAATAAAAAAGAACAAATAAAAAAATAAATTTTTTTTCTTAACTTTGAAACGAGCTCCCTTTCTTAAAAACTAATATTTTTTAGTAATTTTTCTTTTAAATAAATAAACATTTCATTTCCTACAACATAAGAATTACAAAACAAATATTCCGTCCTTTGAAAATTACAAAAAACCAATTTATAGAAAAAAAGTCATGAAAATTTTCTTAAAAAATTAAAGTTTTTGTACCGAAACAACAACAAATTAAATTTTTGGACCAAACTTTTTAAGAGAAATATTGACCTAATCATGCCCTACAAAAGTTGTCTTAAAACTATCATGAAAAAATTAACAGTTTTGAAGTAACGGGCAGTCAAAGCGACTTGTCTTTTTTTAGTCAATTTTTCGACCTTTGATCGAAAACCGGCTGGGTTTTTTCCACTACCGATTAAAAATTTTTTTTTGAGATCTTATTTTTTTGACCTCTAATTTCAGGAAATGGACGGGGAGCAAGCAAAATCAGAATTTTGCACATATGGGCGCTCTACTACATATATATTTTCCAACTGTTTAATTGTGTTACTCATAAGTTTGTCTGCATATCTGTTGAAACTAAAATTTAGGAAATGATTCAAAATCATTTGGCTCAATATGACAGCATCAGACGCATAGTCTGCGCAGAAACTGCAGAGAAACTCCTGACTATGCACGAAGTCATTTTTCCCGAGTTTAGAGTTATTTGGTATTTCTGATCTAAAATATTTTAGTCTTTAGTTTGATAAGACCCATTTAGCTGTATCTCTGTCAAAAAGTGGTTACATTCATCAAGTAAAACCAAAGCAACAATTTCCATACAAAAAAACAAAATTTAATTTTTTGAATATCAAATATCTCAAAACTTGAAAAATTAACTTAGCACTTTTAACTTGTAAGGGGATTCACTATAATACTGAAACTACTGAAAATTTGTTTAACATGGAAATACGCCCTTTTGAAAATCACTCCCACTTAAACTTCATAAGTGATAAAATTTGACTTGAAGACATTATGAAGGCTTAAAATGTCACAATCATATTTGAACTATTAAAATAGTGTAGAGTATATAATTTTTTATGAAATCAAGGTAAATACATTTACTAGTTTTTGCTTATTGACTTATGTCATTAAAAATTAATCAGTTCACGTGTAAAAAATGGTACTATTGTGTAACGCTTATTTAATTACAACTGCTTTTCGATCATTTTACTGTATTGATGATTAATTTTTTGGCATATACCAACCTTGTTTATCTTTGGAGGTATAACGCTTTAAAAAGTCTTTCGAGATTAAGTTTTAGTCGCACTTTTGTTTCAAAAAGTTTCAAAGCTTTTTGAAACATTTATTTTTTTTTTGGTTTTAAAAGATCAAAGTCTGTCCTAAGCTTGAAGAAAACACTTCGCTCCATTCTTGTTCTGCATTTCTTTGCTATCGCAACCATTCGATATCAAACTTTTCTTAAGTCACAAGGTATATTTTGATGTTATATATCAGAGCGCTCACACCTTTAATGTTGATCCGTTAAATTTTGCCTGACTTGTATATTGTCTATTATACAATATAAAAAATATAAACGAATGATAGCATATAAAATTTAAACGTTTATTCTGCATTCCAAAAAAAAAAATTGTGGTGTTAAGTAAGGTTATAAATTGAAATCAAAATTAATTGCACTTCTACTTAATGTTCATAGCATTTTTATACAGGGTGCTCCATCTTTTATGTCGGTATGTAAACGCTGAATAACTTTCACATTTATCAACCGATTGATTGCATCAGATATGTTTTGGAAACGTCAATTCAGTACAATTTTTGCCATGGATCGCTTCACACCGAAACAACGCGCTGAAATATTGACACTTTATATCGAAAACAGTTATTCCATTGTGTTAACTCAACGTGCATATCGGAAAAAATATCGCGGCAAAAAGGCACCATCTGACAATACTATTCGTCGTTTCGTGTCGAATTTTTTTGAGCACGGGACAGTAGGAGATCGTCAACATGTATGTACGTATTCTCCTTTAACTCCTAGGAGGAGCATAGGGCCAATATGAAATCTCTCCATTTGTCACGATCCCTTGCGATGACTTTAATCTCTTGCCACGACCTTCCCGATTCTTGGATTTCCTTTTCCAGCGACCTCTTCCAGTTGGTTTTGGGTCTACCATGTCCTCTACTGCCTTGTAGATTCCACTCAAGAGCCTGGCGACAAACTTCGCTTTGTGGTTTTCGGAGAGTGTGACCAATCCATCTCCATTTGCGCAGCTTGACCTCGATTGCTATAGCCCTCTGATTGCATTTTTGATGTAGCTCGGCATTTGATACAGTGCGAGGCCACCAAACCTTTAGTATTCGTCTTAAGCATTTGTTGATGAATACTTGCAGCTTGTTCGTTAGTTGTTCAGTAACAAGCCACGTTTCGTATCCATATAACAAAACCGATTTCACATTCGAATCGAAAATGCGCACTCTCGTTTTGGTGGATATAACGGAAGAAGACCATATTTTGTTCAGTTGAGCAAACGCGCCTTTTGCTTTTGCTATTTTTGAGTTGATATCCTCTTTTGCTCCACCATCCATGGAGATAATGCTGCCTAAATACGTGAAGCTATCGACGTTTCCGATGTCATCACTGCCAGCTTTAAACGTAATGTCATTGCTTGCGTTTAGCTTCATGCTTTTAGTCTTGGATACGTTGATTTTTAGGCCGGCTTTTTGTGATTCCAAGACAAGGTCTTCAATTTTGCTTTGCTTATCTGAATGTTTGGACGATGAGAGGCAGATGTTGTCAGCGTAGTCGAGATCTTCCAGATGTTCGGTAAAGTTCCATTGGATACCCCTTTTGACCTTATTAAGAGCTTTATCTAGGATATCATCAAGAACGATAAGGAAGAGTGATGGTGATAGTAAACACCCCTGCCGTACGCCTGAATTAGTGGTGAATGTCGGTGGCAGCAACCCATTGTGTAGCACACTGCATTTAAAGCCTTCATATTGTGCACGTACTAAGTTTATGGCCTTTGCGGCAATACCTCTTCTTTGCAGTGAAACCCAGATGTTTTCTCGGGAGACACTGTCGAAGGCAGTGCTATAGTCTACGAAGACAAGTTGAAGTGCAGCACGCCACTCGCATGATTGTTCGACAATTATTCTGAGCGTGTTGATTTGATCCACGCATGATCGGTTTCGCCGGAATCCTGCTTGCTGCTTTCTAATGGCCGAATCAAGTTTTTCGTTTACCCTGTTCAGAAGCACTTTCGTCAATACTTTTGACGGTACTGAGAGCAAGGTGATGCCTCTATAGTTTCGGCACTCGCTTAGGTCACCTTTTTTCGGTAGTTTGACTAGCATGCCATGTAGTCAATCTTCAGGCAAACGCTCTTCGCTCCAGATTTTGGTGAGCAGAGGATGGAGAATTTTAGCTGATGTTATGGGGCACGCCTTTAGCAGTTCAGCTGTTATTTGATCTATACCAGCGGCCTTATTGTTTTTCATGCTTTAGATAGCTTTCACTATTTCATCGGTTGTAGGCGGTGGTGTTTGTATTCGACTACTACTGCGAGTCACTGCGGCAGTTGTAGTTGGTGATTCTGGTTGTGGGGATGTGGTTGACATGGGATTTAGTATATCACAAAAATACTCTTGCCATCTCTTTAGTTGTTCGTCCGCGGATGTTAAGAGATTTCCATTTTTGTCTTTGATAGGGCGGCTCTGTTGGAGTTTTCTGCCAGATAATCTGCGGGTGATATCGAAAAGCTGCCTGAGATTTTGAGCATTTGCAGCGCTTTCGGCTTCGCTCGCGAGGTAGTTATACATTCTTCTTTTGTCTTGTCTGCACGATCGCCTGACTTCTTTACTGAGAGAGTTAAAGACCTTTTCGGCGACGTTCTTTTGCACTCTAGTTTAAGCGTCGTCTCTCAGTTTTTTCGCGCTTCTTCTTTTTTCAACAAGACCCCACGTTTCCTCGCTCATCCAGTGCTTCTTGTTCGAGGGTCGAAACCCAAGTATTTTTTCACTGGAGCTTAAGAAGGCCGTCGTCAACATGCCGTTCATCAAAGAGCAAGACGTTCCAATGAACTGGTTGAAGCAGTGAGAGAGAGTGTTGCTCAGGACCCAACAGTGTCGTATCGTCGCCGCATTTTGAAAAATGATTTGAGTTTGTTTCCGTATAAAGTGCAATTAACACCAAGAATATTGCCGACAGACTCTCCACTTCGCTTGGAATGCGGCCAAACAATCGCTCGAATGGTTGACAGTGAGCCTAATTTTTGGCAGAAAATTTTAATGACTGACGAGGCCAATTTCAAACTCTCTGGCAGCGTTAATAAGCAAAATTGCCGCATTTGGGGAACGGAGAATCCACACGAGATACATGAAACGCCATTGCATGACCGGAAAATAACTGTTTGGGCCGGGATTTGCGCAAAACCCATCATTGGGCCATATTTTTTTAAAGAAAACGAAACTGTCGATGGAAATCGATATCGGTGGATGTTGGCTCTTTATATCTGCCCGCAAATGTGTGAGAAAGGTGTAGATGGTTACTGGTTTCAACAAGACGGTGCACCATGCCACACTGCAAACGCAACAATTGCATTTCTGCAACGAAAATTCCCGGGACGTCTGGTGTCAAAAAGAGGCGATATTGACTGGCCACCCAGATCACCTGATTTAACCCCCCGGACTTCTTTTTGTGGGGTTATCTGAAAAGCAAGGTTTACGCCAACCAGCTTCATACTATTGACGAGCTCAAGGCAAACATTCGTGCTGAAATCGACGCTATAACACCCGAGATGCTCGGAAAGGTAATGGCAAACGCAGAAAAAAGGAGTCATTTTGCAATTGCTAATAAAGGTGGCCACTTAATTGATATTGTTTTCAAAAACTAGTCCAAAAAAATTGTAAAGAACTAAACTGAATAAAAATACATCATTTATAGAAATCGGTTGTTTTTTCTCAAAGTTATTCAATGTTTACATACCGACATAAAAGATGGAGCACCCTGTACCTTACACTTAGATTGGCATTCTGATTATTTCTATTGCACATAAGTTGTTCCGTCTATACGGAAATCAAAATTAAGGAGTAAAAAGCAACCCAAAATCTTAACGATTAATTATATGTACTTACATATATGGTCTGCGTGGGCTTGAAGTTTCCTTGATTTGTGTTCCGGCAAATAATTGTATGAAGTTTGTGCCCTTGACTTTTTTTTATTTTCTTATATTTTTTTTTTTTTTACCAGGTAAGTTTTGAAAAATTACAAAATATCTCAAAAAATTCTGATAAAACTCACACGTTTTTTTTTTTTTTTTGGACAATTCTAAGCTAAATGCCTTTTTTCTGAGTAAAAAAACTTTTTCCGACCTCGTTATTGAAAAACACAAAAAAATCGTCTTTTGGAACCGAATATATCTAAAAAAAATAAAAATTTAAAGCACCAAAATTTTTGTAAGAACATAATCTTTGTTTCTAAAGCACTCTTATGTATCTATTTTCTAATGAAAAAAAAAGTTATGACCGAAAAACATATTTTTTAGCCAAAATAGGCCTTCAGTAGAATCAAAAGTGCAGATATCGTTTTTAAGAGTCTCTCTAACTGTTGAGTTGATTTTGGGATGAATCTATATATCGACTCAGTCTAGTGTAGGGTGGTATATCATTTATGTCGAGATCAAGGTTAGCACCTTTAATATATTTTGGCTCCTGAGTTATACATGATATTAAGAATTAATTTTCACACTATTTTTGATTTCCTCCAATAATTAGATAACAAAAAAAGCCGAGTGCGTGTAACTCAGTACATGAGTATAAAATAGTGCTAATGTTGTAAAGAGTGTGGTTGATAATTTATGATTACAAGCGCAGTCAGCGTAGAAATTTGGTTTGTCTACAGCAACCGCAATATTTCAATTATTTTTAAGCTCGTCTACAAAGACACAATAGAGGTATTCACGATCTAGAGTAACGTCCTGAGTAACAGAGTAACAGGGTAACAGTGCACAACCACAACAACAAAATATACGTAAGTTACTCTGTTACTCTTTTACCCTTTTAGTCAAGCTATTTTCTAGTGTAAAATAATCTTACACTTTTGCCTTTTTTTACTATTTCTATTTCTATAGAAACGTTTGAAGTTGTTTATGATTGAGAAGCAATTTTCGTTCATCAAAAATAAAAATTTGAATGAGAGCAAAACATTCAATTAAAAATTTTTTTTTTTTTTTGTTGTCAGCTAAAATTATTTTGAGAAACAAAAAGCAAATATACGTGTAAAGTATTGAGTATGCTCACTATTCAGAGTAACTGAGTGCACTTATACCCTGTTACTCAGCTCGTTACTCTAGATCGTGAATAACTCTAATATTTCGATCGTTTTTAAAGTTTCTTGGAATTACAACACTCATGAAAAATTATTGTCAACATAGAGGAGGATTTTTTGGATTTCGGTTTCAAATTTTGACTTTTAAGTGTTCAGCAACTAATAATGAAATTTTCTAACAAATATTTCTATAATACATACTGATTCAATATTTGTTTTACAAAAAGTTTGAAATTGCCAAACAGTGTAATCAATTGATATCAAACTTTTATTGCTTGGCCGTTTTGTTTTTTTTTTTTTTTTTGTAAATTATGATGCTGACTCCATCATGCTGTTTGAAAATGCTAATGACATACTTATATGTATATATATTCCTTAAATGTTGATCCGCTCGATTCTACCGATAACAATGGCATCCGCCTTATATTGACCATTTAACACAAAGCTTAAATCTGCCTTCCAGTTTAATGTTGGCGCATAAACTGGAACAAATTTGTTGGTTAATATCAGATTGTTAACTTTATATGCAACATCCTAAAGAACAATAGACAAGAAAGAGTTTTGACATTAAATTTTTTTATAAAAAGTTGAGTAAAAAATAAACTTAATAACAAAACAATAATAGGAGTAAAAACTCTAAACCTTAAATCATCGAAATCAATAAATATTTAGGGATTTCTTAGCAGAGTGAAAAAGTGCTTTATTCAAAGCCACCAAGCTTCAAACCTTTTAAGCTTTTCATAGGCAACTGCGTATTATTTTTTTGGAAATTTTATTAAAAAGAATATCTATTTTACGTACTGTTAAGAATAGTTCAAGCGAAAACTACCTTCGGATAATTATATCCGGTTTTCAAGCACACTTTACTGGAACTCTAAAAACACCATTTAATGACTTCCTTTATATCAATACATATGCATGATGCATACCTTCCTAAATGGACATCTTGTTGCTGGTCTTATTAAACGAAATATCTCGTTACGCAAAAATTCCAGGATTGGTTGTTTGACTTTGGAATTTGCCATTTCACAAACATCAACTTCTAGTGACAAATATTTATCATATCGATTGCCACGTTCAATAGAAACATTAAAATACACTTTCATATCATTGACATCGTTTGAAAATGTTCCACCAAAACTTATGCCCGGATGCGAGTGTGCCAAGGACTTTCTGGAATTGTTGAGCTTCATATCGCCATTAGACTTTAAACTGCAATCAACTTGTGGAAGAAGGGAACCAGTTTCGGTTTTTATAATCCCAAACAATGTTGGGTAAATATCGATAAAAAGCTGCAAAATGTAAAAGGAATTTATTCGCGAGCTGTAAGTTTTAATAAAATAAAGATTTTTATTACCTTTGCTTCGAGTTGGCATTCTTGAAGTGCTAAAATCAAAAATATTATATAAAATTTGAAGGAATTTCGTCCGAAGTATATAAAATGCAACATGTTTATTCAAGGTATATTCTGTATTCTGCATAATTTAAGTAGAGTACAATTAACAATTGGAGATCAATTTAGTTGAAAAAAATAACTAACAATATCAATTAAAATCATATTTAGCTGTGCTTCTAAAGTTAGTAACATATTTATACCCTACATTTATGTATTCCGTTGTTCATAAGTTTGTCCAAAAATTTAGGAAATAACCCAAAATCATTTATATCATATTGGCTCAATATGAGATCACCAGATGTATAGTCTGCAAAATTTGCTTTTAATAATCAAAAGAATGTTATGCTATCCTTAGTTAGCAACGCACGGCGGCTTAGAAAGCTATCCTAGTCAGTTATAAGTCTTTCAGGATTATTTTTCTTAAAGGCAAATATCAGGTCTTATGTTTTTGAGGCTGCGGATTCTAAATCTGGAAACCATTTTCTAAAAATCAAAATGGTGGTTCTAAAATGGTGGATAGTTTTCTCAAAAAATCATTATATCAGATCAAAATATTTGCAAGGGGACTTAAGAGTTCGCTTACTCCCAATTCAGAATCAAGTTTTTTTTTTAAACAAAATGACGGTTTCAAAATGGTGGACAATTTTCTTAGAAAATGATTGTATCACAACAAAATTAAATCTACGGAGGTTTTCGATGCCGCCGATTCAAATTTAGCGATCAGTTTTTTGAAAACAAAATAGCGGATACAAAATCGTGTATCCAATATGGCAGAAAATTTTCGCAAAAAAAAATTTATATCACGGCAAAATTATAGTTTGTGGGATTTTTGAGGCCGGTGATTTCGACTTCGTAATCAATTTTTTTCAAAACAAAATGGAGGATAATTTTCTTAAAAAATTTTAAAAAAATTATTATATCACGACAAAATTGTTGCTGGCCCGTTGATTCCCAATTTTGAGTAAAATTTTTAAAACCAAAATGGCGGATAGTTTCGTACTATTGGATAGAATGTGGGCCTGTCGGCGATCCGACCTTGCCTATCTTCAGCTAGATGATATCAAATATCACTATATAGAGTTGCCACCGTCCGGACGGTATTGTTTTTTTTTTTTTTTTTTTTCATTGGCGCCTAGTAAAAATTTTTTAAAATATTTTTCGAGAATATTTTAAATCCATTCTAACCAAGTTTTTGGAAAAAGGGTCTAAAGGACCCTTAAGACTTAAGAACAGGACATAATGGGTAAATATGTTCTAAAAAATTGTTCAATGCTTGATTTCACGTTAAGTTATGACATTTAAACCCTTTTTAAGGGTTTTTAGACCAAAAATTTGGTTATAATAGGTTCATATATTCTTCAAAAATATTCTAAAAAAATTTTACTAAGGGTCACAAAAAAAATACCGTCCGGACGGTGGCTACTCTATATAAAAGCACACGTGCACCAACGACTCATGATAAACACGACATTAAAAAATTTTAAAAATTCATAACTTGATAACCGCAAAAGATACCACAATTTTGAAGGTTGGTAAATAATTATAATTAGATTTACTTTTAAATAAAGATATTCAAAAAAAAAAAAATATAGAAAGGGGTCACCAAGCCCCAAATTGGCTTTAAAAACGAAAAATAACTTTTTTTCCACTTAAAATAAGATTATTTTTTTCAAAATCTCATATATTTTTGCACGAACCCTGAGAATTTCATTAAAACCAGGTCAAAATCCGAGAAGCAATGAATCTTCAAACATGTGCGTATCTAAAAATTGGATCGGATTTTATGTGGTCGCCATCTTGGATTTTTTCGGAATTTCGAAAAATCATTTTACCACAGTTATACGTATGTCAAATACTAACTTTTCACCAATTTTCATAAAAATCCGAGATGTCAACCCAAATCTTAATCAATTAATCAAAGAAACACTCATATAAGAGGCCTTGGTCATATCAATTTTTTTGAAATTTGCAGTTGGGTTCAAGATTTTTATAAAAATACTCAGAGCTGTTTTAGGTACTCAGTATGGAGTCCCACCATTTTGTCAAAAATAAATTTTTTAAACTTTAGTTTGCGGTTTCTTGTAGCATTTAAAATGTTTTTTTGTTTTCAATTTTTAAATTTGGAAGTTTTTTAATATTTACAAAATGGCGGTAGTTTTTTGAAAAATCTTAAAAGTTGATTATCACAAAATAATATTCTTTTTTTTATTTTTTTAAAGGTAGTCAAATAACCGAATATTAGGCAGATAAAATGTATGACATTACTTTTTGGTACTTAAGCCCTTTAGTACGGCCACTCCTCCATTGTCCCAAAAAAAATTGTTCATCCGTTTCGAAGTTTGCTTCAAAATCGAAAGTAAGTTAAAAAAACACTTAATTTTTTTTTTAAATCAATGTTTCCTTGTCATTGCAATCTAACGATATCAAACTTTCAGTGATTGGCTATTTATTTTTTTCTGTTTTGTGCATCAATTTGCTGACTCCATCATGCTGTTTGAAAATGCTAATGACATATGTTACTTAAATATTGGTCCGTTCGACTTTACCCATAACAATGACATCGAATATATATCGAGCATTTAACAAAAATTTTAATTCTGCCTTCCAATTAAGTGTTGGGGCCCAAACTGGAAGAAATTTGTTGCTTAGCACCAGATTGTTAACTTCATACAGAATATTCTAAATAAACAATAGACAAAAAAGTTTTTAGCATTAAATACTTGTAGAAACATTTGAATAAAAAATAATCTTCATTAGAAAACAATAAACTTTAAACCTTAGATCATAGAAATCGATAAATAATAAGAGATTACTAGCACACGGGCCCCCTCAAGGAGCGGCAGGTTTTGCTGACTTGAACCTCGGAAAACTCTATGTAGAGTTGTTCTTAATCGTCCCCAGATTTAAAATCTTCAAACCGGAAAATCGTACCTGCTTCTCTTCTCGAGATATATATATATTAGAGTGGTCCAAAATCCGAAAGTGTTAAAAAGTCAAGGTGCGCGCGACTTTTCTGAATCCTTGGATCCTGCTGATTACAAAAAGTGCTTTGGAACCAAAAAAAAATTGCGTTTAGATATTCCGCAACGAGCTTGAAGGTACTTTTTTAGGAATTATTGAGTTTTTGAGTACTTTTTTTAATTTAAACGCTATATCTTTTTAACCAGATAAGGTATTTGCAAAAATTAAATTGCATTTTTGTAAGAATATTTTGAGTCAAATACTGCATTAATAATAATAAATCTGGTCTTTTCCAATTTTTTTTAGCAGCACTTTAAACTTCAAAATTTGTTAATTTTTTGAGGTGTTTGCACATTCAAGAACCGATTTTTTTCTTATTTTGCTCTACCAAATTTTTTTTAAAATTTTTATATTTTTATGCACTAATTTATCTTTAAAATAATTTCAACAACTAAGCTTTTAGTAACAGTTTTACTCACTAAAAACAACTAAGTATAATTAAATTCAATTAAAAAAAAAATTAATTTTAATGTTTTCAAGGCATTGAAATAAGATATCTTAATGGCATGACGTAAGGTACCACTTTTTTCTTATAAATTCATTAGTCCCTAATCTTCTGAGTAAAACAACATTTTTTGCAATATCAAAACCTTGGCACTTTATGTTATTTTTGGCAAAATAGGTTAACAGATAGTTTTCAAAGATTTTCTAAGGAAACTAAAAAAATACACAAATCAAAAAGAAACTAAAATAGCCATTTTGGATGTATTTGTTGATGCTGATTCCGAATTCGGTCGCAAAATTGCTGTATCTTGTACGGTTAAGGAGATATTTTTACATAAAAGTATAAGAAACACCGTTTTTGCTCTTTTTAAAGTGATATTACAAGTCAAGGTTACTTTCAGCCTCAAAAAATGGTATAGTGGTTAAAAGTGCCAGTCTGATTCTTTAGAATTCAATTTAAATTATACCGATATCTTTTTTATCCTTTGAGTTATCCTAACCTAAAAAGTTGAAAAAGTGCAAAAACACGTTTTTTTGTTATTTCTGCTAACGATATTTCGAAGGAACAAAGAAATATCGATACAATTTAAATTGGGTTTTGAAGAAAAAAGCTGTCACTTTTAATTTCCATACCAGGCTGAAAGCTACCATGTTGTGATATAACAGCTTCAAAAATAGGAAAAACGGTGTTTTTTGCATTTTTAGGATAGGATATCTCTAAAACCGTATGAGGTAGAGCAATTCTGAGACCGGATTTAGAATTTTCATGAACACATACATCGCAAATGACTATTGTTGTTTCTGTTTCACCATGAAAATTTTAAACTCAAAGTTTTTTTTTTGGCTAAATTTGATTATATTTTACAGTTTTTAGTAAGTAAAATGAAGTTTATAGCTTAGTTGTTGGAGTCAGTTGATAGATAAATTAATGCATAAAAAAATAATAATTTAAAAAAAAAATTGCTAGAGCAAAATAAGAAAAAAATCGGTTCTTGAATGCGCAAACACCTCAAAAAATTCACAAATTTTAAAGTTTAAAGTGCTGCTAAAAAAAATTGGGAATGACCAGATTTATTACTATTGATGCAGAATTTGACTTAAAATATTCTTACAAAAATGTAATTTAATTTTTGCAAATACCTTATCTGGTAAAAAAGATATAGTGTTTAAATTAAAAAAAGTACTCAAAAACTCAATAATTCCTAAAAAAGTACCTTCAAGCTCGTTGCGGAATATCTAAACGCAATTTTTTTTTGGTTCCAAAGCTCTTTTTGGAATCAGCAGGATCCAAGGATTCAGAAAAGTCGCGCGCACCTTGACTTTTTAGCTCTTTTGGTTTTTCCATACAAAATTTGGACCACTCTAATATATATATATATCAGGCTATATGTATATGTGGCTTTAATCGAAACAATTAATCCTATATTGGAAAATATTTGACATAGGTGAATGAAATTTGGTGCATACACGTAAAATACTTGAGGTAATTGCATTCAATAAAAATATGGGCGATGCCACGCCCCCTCGACCCTATATTCTTCGTATCTCTGGAACTATTTGACTCAGGTGAATGAGATTTGGTATATATCTAATTGGCGGTGGGAAAACAATTTCCAATAAAAATAGGCAGGGCCACGCCTACTCATTCTCAAAAAGTCAAATTTGTCATATCTTTGAAACTATTTGGCACAGGTGAATAAGATTTTATTTCAGATAAAGTGATGCGAACACCTGTGTCAAATAGTCTCAAAGATATGACAAATTTTTTATTTTTGGAATGAGGGGGCGTGGCCTTGCCCATTTTAGTTGAAAATGTTTTTCCCAGTGCCGATTAGATATGTACCAAATCTCATTTACCTAAGTCAAATATTTTCAGAGATATGACAAATTTTGGGTGGAGGGGGCGTGGCGCTGCCAATTTTTTTATTGGATACTATTTACTCAAGTATTATTCATATATTTACTAGATCTCATTTTCCTACGTGAAATAGTTTCAAAGATAGGGTTGATTGTTTCCTTATTTTCATATAAATAGCGTTTTTCCGACCTTTAAAGGCCTGCGAGCACGGTCAATTATGTTCCGATCCAGATCAATTTTTTTTTGCTTGGTATCTATAGTTGGGAGACTAAAATAAGAGCAGAAAAAAGTACTGCTTTTTGTCAACTAAGTACCTTAAATTGGTTTAACATTTTTACAGTGCCATATCCTGTTCGCTTCACTTTACCTGAAATCAAATCTTATACATATATGTCAAATAGTTTCAGAGATATGATAAATTTGGTTCTTTAAGATGGAGGGGGCGTGGCTCTGCCCATTTTTAGTTGAACATTTTTTCTCCAGTGCCAATTACATATGTACCAAATCTCATTCACCTGAGTTCCAGAGATACGACGAATATAGGGTTGAGGGGGCGTGGCACCACCCATATTTTTATTGAATGCTATTAACTCAAGCATTCTACGTATATGCACCAAATTTCATTCACCTATGTCAAATATTTTCCAATATAGGATTAATTGTTTCGATTAAAGCCACATATACATATAGCCAGATATATATATATATATCTCGAGAAGAGAAGCAGGTACGATTTTCCGGTTTGAAGATTTTAAATCTGGGGACGATTAAAAACAACTCTACATAGAGTTTTCCGAGGTTCAAGTCAGCAAAAACTGCCGCTCCTTGAGGGGGCCCGTGAGCAGCCATACTCAATTATTAGCTGAATAATAAAGTGCTTCAATACAATCCACCAAACTTCAAACTAAATAAGCATCTCATAGTCACCTACCAAATTTTTTTGGAAATTTTTTTCCAAAAGTATATTATGAACTTTTCAGAATAGTTGCAAGTTGTTTATATAAGTATCAAGCGGAGGCCGCCTTATTGAATTTAATTTTTCTGAAAAGTTGCAAGAAATAGCAACATGAGGTTGATAATAAAAATGTTTAAATTCTTTACTTTATATGATTCTGATAATCTAAACACGAGCGCATACGGTTTACGTAACAAATTTTATACATAAACCTTTATCCTTATGGACGTAATATCTATTTCAACAGACAAGCAAATAAAAAGACCAGAGGACTCAACATAGAAATCTAAAAAAATCAAACAGTATTTCTTTCGACATTTAGAGCCAGTATTTGAGCATCCATCATTGGAACTCAATACTGCAGTTTATCGACTACTCTTATATTAATACATGAACAAGATGCATACCTTCTTAAATGGACATCTTGATGCTGGTTTTATCAAACGAAATATCTCATTGCGCAAAAATTCCAAAAGTGGATGTTGGACTTTAGAATTTACCAGTTTACAAACATCAATATCTACTGATAAATATGTATCGAATCGACTGCCACGTTCAATTGAAACATTAAAATACACTTTCATATCATTGACATCGTTTGTAAAACTTCCATTAAAACTTATTCCCGGATGCGAGTGTGCCAAGGACTTTCTGGAATTGTTGAGATTCATATCGCTATTAGACTTTAAACTACAATCAACTTGTGGAAGAAGGGAACCAGTTTCGGTTTTTATAATCCCAAGCAGTGTTGTGTATATATCAATTAAATGCTGCAAATTGTAAAAGGAATTTATTCTTGAGCTAACAGTTTTCATAAAATTAAGATTTTTATTACCTTTGCTTCGAGTTGGCATTCTTGAAGTGCTAAAATCAAAAACATTACACAAAATTTGAAGGAATTTCGTCGGAAGTACATAAAATGCAACATGTTTATTTAACGTTTATTCTGCATTCTGCATAATTTTAGTATACTTCAATTAACAATTCAAAATCAATTTAGTTGAAAAACTCACTAGCAATATCAATTGAAATTATAATTAGCTGCGCTTCTAAAGTTAATAACATATTTATACCCCGCATTTATATATTCCATTTAGGAAATAATTCAAAATCATTTATCTCATATTGGCTCAATATGAGATCACCAGATGCACAGTTTGCGAAGTTTGCTTTTAATAATAAAAGTATGTTGTGCCTTTCTTAGCTTGCACCGAACAGTGATCTAGAAATCTATTCTAGCCAGTCATAAGTCTTTTCTAATTATTTTTATTAAAAGAAAATATCAGATTTTATGTTGCAAACGCTGCTGATTCTAAATCTGGAAACAATTTTCTAAAAATTAAAATAGTAGATCCAAAATGGCGTTTCATTTTCTCAAAAAATTATTATATTACAACAAAATATTGGCAAGTGGGACTTTAGAGTTCGTTTACTCCGAACTCAAAATCTACTTTTTGGCGGATTCAAAACGGTGTAGAATTTTCTTAAAAAATGATTTTATAACAACAAATTTATATCTACGGAGGTTTTCGATCCCGCTGACTCAAAATTTGCGAACAATTTTTTGAAAACAGAATGGCTGTGCCAAAATGGCGTATCCAAAATGGTGGACAGATTTCACAAAAAAAAAACTTATATCACGACCAAATTGTGGCTAAGGGGACTTTTGTGGTCGTTGATTTCAAATTCGGAATCAAATTTTTTTCAATACAAAATGCTGGACAATTTTCTTAAAAAATTTTCAAAAAATAATTGTGTCCCAAATAAATTGTGGCTAGTTAAGTTTTTAAGCCCGTTGATTCCGAGTTTTGAATAGAATTTTAAAAAAAATCAAAATGGCGCATAATTTCGGTCTATATAGAATGTTGGCTTGTCCTTGATCTGACCTCGCCTATTTTCAGATAAGTGATATCAATTATTTTTGTTGTATTTCAAATATTCCCAAAGTTATGGCGATTTTAAATTTAGAGCTATATGGAAGGTGAGCATGCCCCTATTCCGATTGCGCTCATTTTCAGCGATTTGCTTTATACAACCAATTTTATTTCAGATATCAAATACATTTGTTGCAAATTTTTTGTGTTTATGACTCGAATGGTATTTAGACACTACATGGCTCAGAAATATATAACAATCTCTTTAGCACATTCGGCTATGAAATCTTTTGAAATTTTTGTGTAAAATTTAAATTTCAAATTAAATTTGGTTGAAATTTATAAATAAAAAAAAAAATTGGCTTTTTTCTGGTCCGAATGTAATACATAAGGAGACAATTGACCTTTTTTTGGCATGATTGTTATGCATAAGAAGTCAGTTGGTTACGCTTAATGACAAACAATGTAAAACGTAAATAGAACTTTATATGTGATGAGATCAGAATTTGGACTAGTCGGTTTCTCCCATAGAGTATTTTGCAAACTAGTTTTGGAATAGTCCGTGTTCCTGCAGGGTACTACAGGACCTACATAACAATAATAAAAATTAAGTCTTTTCCAATCATTTTCTGCATTATTTCGATAATCTAAGCAATTTTTTTTTTTTCCAAAAAATTTATTTTTATGAGCAATTCATCAATCTCTACTCTATTAATTGACTTGTATGATAGTGACATCTAGTTACATTTGATGACAACTTTTAATCACAACAGATCACATCAGACACTTTCATGAAAAAAAAAATGGAGGCTGCTTGCTTTATTTCTGTAGCCCTCAATCGAACTATTGAAACAGTGTAGGGTATATCGTTTTTGATGAGATCAAGGTAAGCACTTTTAGTAAATTTGCCTGCTGACTTAAAATGTCATTAAGAATTAATCTGTCCACTAATGTTGCAATACGATTACACCCACTTTTCAATCACTGTATTTTATTAATGTTTGCCACGTATCTTTTTCGTTTAGCCTTTAAGATATAGCTCTATAATCTGTCTAAAGTTTTTCTTTTGAGATCAAGTTTTAGTTTTACTTTTGTTAAAAAAGGTTTCAAAATTTTTTAAAACATTTTAATTTTTTGGTTTCAGAAGTTCAAAGTCGAAGCATGTAAAGGCAACACTTTGTTCTTTTTTTTCTGTACTTTATTGTTATCGAAACTATTTGACATCAAGCTTTTCTCTACTGGATCTATTTTGGTGTTATATATCAGGTCCTTCAAGATGTATTTAATTTTTGATCCGATCGATTTTACCCATAACAATGACCTGAAGTGTATATTGTCGATTATACAAATAATTTAATTGTGCCTTCCAATTAAGTCGTGGCGCCCAAGCTGGAAGAAATTTGTTGCTCAGTATCAGATCCTTAACTTCATACAGAATATCCTGAAAAAGAAAAATTTTAAAATAATGGCCATTTTCATATTAATATTTGTAGAAAAGTTGAATAAAAATAAAAAAAAAAAAAATGTTCTCTCTGAATTTTTTTCCTACAAATGTACCTTCTTAAATGGGCATCTTGTCGATGGTTTTATTAAACGAGCTATCTCATTGCGCAAATATTCCAGAAATGGTTGTTTAACTTTAGAATTCGCCATTTCACAAACATCAACTTCTATCGATAAATATGTATCGTATCGTTTGCCACGTTCAATTGAAATATTAAAATATACTTTCATATCATTGACATCGTTTGCAAATTTTACATTGAAACTTAGAGCTGGATGCGAATGTGCTAAGGACTTTCTAGCAATATTGTCCTTTATTTCAGTATTCGAGCTCAAGCTACAATTAAATTGTACAAAATTGGAACTTTTTTCCGGCTTTATGCAGACAAATAATGTTGGGTAGATATCCGTAATAAGCTGTATTCGAAAAAAATATATTAAGTTTGACTTATTTTAATAAAATTTTGTTCTTTATTACCTTTGCTTCAAGCTGGCATTCTTGTAGTGTTAAAATTAAAATAATTGGATAAAATTTGAAGGAATTTCTACTGAAATATATAAAATACCATGTGTCCATTTTAGGCTTATTCTGTATTCTGCACAAATTAAATAGATTTTAGTTTACAATTGGAAATCAAAATATTGATCTATGGCTATTAATTATAAGCTAAATATAATTGCGCATTTAAAATTAATAGTTTTTTTATACCCTACGCATATATTGTCTAGCCGTTTTGTTTGTATTGCAACTTAGTTTGTGTGCATATCTGTATAAAACAAAATTATAACCCAAAATTTCTTTCCTGATAAAGGTTAAATATGAGAGCTTTGCGTGTATAGTCATATCAAGTTTCGAGGGCAAAGGTTACACTGAATCGTTACCTTTAAAACTTCAAAAATACTGTTTAAATCAAGGGTGTTAGCGTAGAACAAAAGTGAGCCAACAACATAATATTTCACGCTCGACATTTTGCTATAGATTATGGCAAAACTTTGGTAATAACTAAGTTATTTTAAGCCCTAGCTAAATAACTTTTCTTTACTGATAATATTTTTTTTGTCTTGAATTGTTGTTTAAATAAGTGTGACTCATTGGAGATGAAACGGAACGCTCTTTTTAATTTATTAATTATAGCCAAACTACTGTTTTTTGATTTTTATTTTTTTTATTTTGCAATTGAAGAAATATGTGACTACAATTGAAGACTTTAAATCAAATTCAAGCTATTTTGATGACGAAAATATAATATTTTGAGATTGTGACTCGACGGGACATTCTGTTCTGACTTGTGGCACAAGAATGAAATCATTTTTGAAGTGTATAATCCAATTTTTGATATTTTGATGATGTCTATTGTAATAAGCAATAACTGCTTATGACAATCTTTGGTCACAAATCAAGGCCACATAAGCAATGTGGTCATAAATCAAATTTGGACCAATTTGCTTTTTGACCAAAAATTGGCCCAAGCTGCTACTCCTTATTGTCACAAGAAATAAGAGAGGATATCTTAATGAAAAGTTTTGAAGAAAAAAACCATATCTCATAAGAAATAAAAATATAAACTGAGCAAAATTGAGATAAATATGCTAGAAAAACTCCTCTTTTATAAATTTTTAAAACTTTTTTTAGAGGTAAGAAAACAATAGACATTTTACATTATGATATTTTTAAAATGGATTAAATTTAATTTTTTTCTCATTTTCTGTTTTGATATGGAATAACCCATATATATATCACTTACTGAGATCAAAAAAATTGAGAATTCAAACAATTTTTTAAATTTCAAAATGAAAACGCCACCCGATTTGTGTAAAACCTATATTAAAGCGACTGGCTAAATCTTAGCATTTCAACCTTTTTTGAAACGATATCTTCATTCCTTATATATGTAGTGTAGGAAAATTATGTAAAAAAAGGCTATAATATCTAATTTTGCTGAACAATCACTGATTTTTATTCATGTTCTTTGTAATTGAATTTAGAAAAAAACCAACACTTGTTTATGCAGTTTTTGAAAAAAAAAAATAATTGAAACAATTTTAAACAAAAATAGTCATTTCCGATGTATTTGTCGATTCTGAATTCGAATCGGTCTATCAAGTACGGTTTTTGAGATAAAATTTCAAAAAACACGATTTTTGAGGTTATGTGGAGGATGCACGAAATTATTTTACTATTTTCTATTAAATGCAGCACCTAGTCCTATTTGTTGGCTTCAAAATGATCTATGATATCGTCTTAAATGATTTTTCTATAAAAAGTTACGATCATTTCAAAAAGGCATCATGAATTTATATCTCATTTTGAAGACACAAAATAGTACCATATGAAGCATTCAATAGAAAATAGCAAAATATTTCATATTAATTTTTTATTTTTGATAAAAAATTACTTCTAATCCCGGCTTTCTTCAAGTCCCGAAAATCCCGGGATCAGTCCATGCAAATCCCGGGATTTTTGAGACTTGAAAAAGGGCGGGATCCCGGTATTGGCATCACTAGTACCTACACAAAATATCGAACTTGAACCAAAATAAAACAGCAACAACGACTACGTCGCATCAAAAACAAAAACAACAAGCAATATGGGTATTAATGCGTTGATGCGCAGTTGCGAAAATGTAAGTCTTTTACGCACTTACGCCTGAACGTTCAATGTGAATATTTCCATCTTGAGAAATTGCAGAAGTAGTGCGAAATTTTCGGTAATGTGTTTGTTGTTTTACAAATGTCAAACTTTCGCAAACCGCACTTCCGCAACGACGCCAGAGCATTGCGCATCAACGCGTGAATACCCCTACTTTTTGTGTGTGTCCTAGTTCTTAAAAATTTAGAAAATTTTTGAAATATTATTGTTGTTGTAAACGAGGCATGAAAAAACAAAATTTTTTTTGTGATTTGAAGTTGTTGTTAAAGTGAAAATTTTGCGCTGACTACGCTGCATACGCTTGGCTCAGTGATTTGAAAACGCTGACACCCTTGATTTAAAATTATATTCTAAGCAATTCTAAGATATCTCAAAAGCTAGACCCAATAGCTAAATTCTGTGATCAGATTTGTATTATATACAAATGAGGTAATGTTTGTTTGTCTGGCCTCTATGGGCTCGGAAACTATTCACCTGATTTTGATGAAATTTTCAGGGCATACTGGAGTCGTTTAGAGAAAGATCACGGGTTAGAAAAATTAGTGGTGCTACGCCCAGTACTTTACATAATTTGTCACTCGTCTGAAACGGTTAGAGCCAGTTTAATGAAATATGGCACAGATGTGAAAGGCGCAAGGACAATAAATATCCATGGAAAAAATGGGCGGAACTAAGCCCCTTAAAAACAGAACTAGTCATATCTCCAAAACTATTCAACGTAAATAATTGAAATTAAGTTTATATATAAAGCGCACTAGAACAAATAATATTCACTGAAAAAAATTAGAAGAATCACCGTTCCGATTTTATTTTTGTTCTCGAAAAAGTTAATGTTCAGGAAAGGGTTAAATTTTCCAAACATTTTTTTCAAATTATTCTTACCTATCCCTTTGCTAAAGTTATTGGTTCAAATAATATCAAACTTTCGCTTTTATTAATATCGTTCAGAAAAACAAGTCATTTGACCTAATATGCAGTGTAGGGTATATAATTTTGGTGAAACCGTTACTAGTTTTTATCAGTTATTGGGTGTACAACTTAAAAACCGGAATTTGACGGTGGATGTCCGTACTAACAAATATCGTGAAAGCTCGAACTTTATATATATGTCATTTTGAAGGTACATTTGACAGCTGTCAAAATCAGTCAACAAAACAATTTTATCTTGTGTGCATCATTATTATTTTTCACGATGAATAACTTCGAAAATTCGAGAAAAAGACAGCATTTGCGGGAGGTTCTGTTGGGTCATTTTTTTGCAAAGAAAACTGCTGCGGAAAGTCATAGTTTGCTTGTAGAAGTTTATGGCGACGATGCTTTAGGAAAAACACAGTGTTTTGAATGGTTTAAACGCTGCAAAAGTGCCAATTTTGACATCAAAGACAAAGAACGCCCAGGACAGCCAAAAAAGTATGAAGACGAAGAATTAGAGAAGCTACTCGATGAGGATTCGTGTCAAACACAAGACGAGCTTGCCAAATCGTTGGGAGTGACTCAGCAAGCCATTTCAAAACGTTTGAAAGCCGCCGGATACATTCAGAAGCAAGGTAATTGGGTCCCCTATAAGTTGAAACCGAGAGACGTTGAACGGCGCTTCTGTATGTCTGAAATGCTGCTTGAGCGCCATAAAAACAAATCATTTTTGCATCGGATTATGACTGGGGATGAAAAATGGATCCACTATGACAATCCCAAGCGCAAAAAGTCATACGTGAAACCCGGCCAACCAGCCAAATCAACCTCGAAGCCAAATATCCATGGCGCCAAGGTTATGCTGTGTATTTGATGGGATCAGAAGGGGCCGTTATATTATGAGTTGTTTAAATCGGGCCAGACAATCACAAGTGACCTGTACCAAATACAATTAATACGTTTGAAGCGTGCCATCATCGAAAAACGCCCGGAAAATGCGACCAGACACGAAGCAATAATTTTTCATCATGACAACGCTCGGCCGCATGTTGCAAGACCCGTGAAAAACTATTTGGAAAATAGTGGATGGGAAGTTTTGGCTCAACCGCCTTATAGCCCAGACCTTGCACCATCAGACTACCATTTGTTCCGATCAATGCAGAATGCCCTATCAGGATTACGGTTCACTTAAGTTCAAGATTTCGAAAATTGGATAGATTCATTTTTGGCCGCCAAGCCAAGATGGGGAAATGTTGTAGCTTCCAATGGACAATACTTTGAATAAAATATATTGTAACATTTTTCCACAATAATGCGTCAAATTTCGCTAAAAAATTCCGGTTTTTAAGTTGAACACCCAATATATCTGTGAAGTTTTGACAAAACAACCAAAGTCGAGATAAGACAATTCTGCAGGATTTTAGTCTTAAATATATAATTTAAATACGCTCCTTCTGGTATAATCGCCTTGTCTCTATAGGGTGTCTCATAGTTCACGCAAGATTTGACTTAGCGCGATTTGTGCGGTGAAGCTTTATGAACCAAAAGAAAAAAATAATTTAGGATTAGTAAAAATATATCGAAAGAGGAGATTTAACGCTGCATCAACGAAATTGAGCCACATTATTGATAAGTAGTTAATCAGTTTTTAGGCTCTCCAGAAAAGTTGCCAATTTCGAGTTAAATTGTTTAGTCAAAAGTCTACAGATATATTTACATTTTTTTCAAATTTCATGAATGGTCGCCAATCTGTTGCAAGTATCGTGAAATATTTTTCACAATCATTTTCTGGTTTTCAAGTGGAGCAAAAGTGGAGCAATCAGGGCCCTGTTACAGATAATAATTAAGCTGGTGGTCTTATTTTGATTTAATCCAGATGGCCCTGATTTTTTTTTTTTTTTTTAAATTTACCAATTAGTACAGTCATTTAGTAGTTTTACCTGAAAAGTTTTGCGGGATTTTCGCAAATGAGTTATTTCATAGAATTTGATGTGTTCTTTCAGAATTTCAACTTTGCTACCCCAAACCGTGTTCGCTTACGCCGCCATATTGGAAAAATGGAGTCTAAAACCAGTTTTTTACAAATATCTCGTTGACGGTTATATATGTATAAAAATATTGTGGCGAAATATTATAGCTTATAAAATTAAATATAAAAATACCTCTCAATTGTTGTCGTGCGACTTATAACTCGGGAGATATCCTATTTTAAAATTTGAAAAACAATTATTAAATTGTGCATGCCACTTATGAGTAGGCATAGTGATGTGTTGAGCTTAAAATGACGATAACTCATGAACAGTGAGTTACACGTTTAAAGTAAATACATATATTTTTTCATATGACCTATAGTTTAGGAGATATTTTTTCAAAATATTTCCAAAACGGTTCGTCCTGGAAAAAAAAATTCTTCAAACATTTTGTAAAACGTGCAATTTCCTACAAGGGTCTCTTCAAACACTTTCTCTGTCCAACTTACCGTTCATGAGATATCGCACCTTGAAAGTCATTCAAAATTGAACATTGTACTATGCGCACTACTATGTTTACTAAAGTATAAAGTCTGACGTTGTTTCAACCACAAAATAAAGTAAAACCAAATATTATATTTTTGTTTTGTATTTCTTTGTTGGAACCATTTATAATATCAAACTTTTCTTGAATCGCTCTACTCTGATGTTGTACATCACGACGCTCATAACTTCGTGCTGTATTCAAATGTTGATCCGTTCGACTTTACCCATAACAATGGCCTCAAGTGTATATTGACCATTATACACAAAGGTTAATTCTGCCTTCCAATTCAGTGTTGGCGCATAGACTGGAAGAAATTTGTTGCTCAACATCAGATTGTTAATTTCATATAAAATATTCTGAAAAATAAGTAAATTTTACTCATATGACTTTATGCAAGGTAAGACAAAATTTCGTTAGCCAAGGCCTTGTAGCGCTCATGGTAAAGGCCAACATCAGATATTTTCAATTAAATTGTTGACGTCTTTTCGTGCATACATACCTTCTTTAATGGACATTTAGTCGATGGTTTTATTAAACGAGCTATTTCATTACGCAGAAATGCCAAAATTGGATGTTTGACCTTAGAAAATGCAATTTCACAAACATCAACTGTTACTGATAGATATGTGTCATATCGACTGCCACGTTCAATTGAAATATTTACACGCACTTTAATATCATTGATATCGTTGACAAATTTTAAATTAAAGCTTAAGGCCGGATTTGAGTGTACCGAGGATTTTCTAGAACTATTGCGCATTATTGCAGTATTACACTTTAAGCTACAATTAAATTGTAAAAAATTGGTTGTTGTTTCCGTTTTCATAATCCCAAACAATGTTGGATAGATATCCATAATAAGCTGCATTGTAACAAATTGTTTAAGAAATATTTTTTCGGGTAAAAAATTTAAGTAAAATTACCTTTGCTTCGAATTGATATCCTTGCAGTGCTAAAATGAAAAATATTGTATAAAATTTGAAGGATTTTCTGCTGAAACTTGTTAAATGCAATATGTTCATTTTAAGTTTCTTCTGTATTCTGCATGAGTTTAATACTTATCCAGACTGAACTCAAAATTTAAAATCAATTTACAGTTTACAGGTGAGAATTTATCCATTAACAACTAAACGCTGAAATTAATGTGGTTTGCATTGCACTTAAGTTTGTCTGGCGTTGCAATAAATAGCTTAAGTTCATTAGCCCTATGATGTCTCGAAACATCGCGACGCGTTGGCTTCGGTTGAATAGTCAAACTGCAGCTTACTTAAGCTATCTTAAACTGTGTATCGACACAGATATTAAGTGTGGCTTGTTCCCAGCAGTCCCATAGGAGTTGGATAAGAAAATAGTATCGTTTGCATTGACAAATATAGTGTAAAATGTGATCATTGCTGACAAAGGCTTAATTAAATCATGTTAACCTACAGAAATAAAAAATAACTAAATGGGAATAAAAAAAAAAAATTACCTTTATATTTATGACAACTCAAACATGCCATGCCCACAATATTGTGTCCATATCAGCAGAAAAAATCGCTCACCATGAATCGTTATGTTCACATAGACATTTATGCAAAAACATGCACATCTATTTAAAAAAAAAAAAAACACTTAAATGAAACACTACAAATGTCCGAAATGATTTTCTAGAAAAACGACCTTAAATCACAAACTTTACTTAAAAACTCTCTAAATATCCGTGATTAATCTATTCTAAATAATAACATATTTTGCAACGCACTCTCATGGAAAATTAGAATCTGAAACCTTACAAATGCTAGTACTTGAAAACGAAAAATCAAGCTTTAAGTCAACAATACTTTGTGTAAGTAATAAAATCACCAGCATTCATTAATCATCAAGTTGCATCTTTAGTTAGAGCCTGCAAATTGCACCACCAAGTTCTTGAAACTAGACAGAATGAATTGACTCCCAACGTGGAATTCCACTGAATAAAAAAATTTGCAAATAATTTTTGGTCTGCTGTCAATATTCTTAAATTTTTAAATGGTACTGGACTATGTTCTCAACAGACCATAGTCATAGTCAAACTGCAGTGTACATAACCTGTGTATCGATATAGGCTTATGTGAGGCTTGTTTTCAGCAGTTCTACGGGAGTTGGGTGAAAGAATAGTAACGTGGTCTTTGACAAATATAGAGTAAAACGTAATCACCTTTGACTGAAGCTTGATTAAACTATATTAAAATAAATAAATAACTCCATAAAAATAAACCATATTTCATATTTAAATTAATGACAACTCAAATATGCCATACCCACAATATGATGTCCATATCAACAGAATAAATGGTTTACCAAGTTAAGTTATATTCACATACACATTTATATTTAAACGTGCATTTCAACTGCACAAATAAAGAATACACTAAATTGAAACACTACAAATGTCTAAACTGAAGTTATAGAAAAACTCCCTGAAATCACAAAATTTTGAAGAAAACTCACTAAATATCTGCAAATCAAATCTCAATAAAAACATGTCGTACAATGCACTCTTATGGAAAATTAGAATCTGAAACCTTACAAATGTTCGTACTAGTAAACGAAAAACCAAGCTTCAAGTCAACAATAATTTGTGTTAGCAATAAAATCAACAGCACTCATTAACCATTCAAAAAAAGAAAAAAAAGTCTAAGCCTTAAAACCAATTTTGCTCCAACAACTTACCTTTTAATTACAGACGCTCAGCAATAGCACCGTTTTTGCATTTTTAAGTACATGCAAAAAAAACCTTCACTTGTGCACTGACGAAAGCTAAAGCTTACCAATATTTTATTTATCAGATCAGACAGTCCTAATTCGCATATTCACCTAGAGCCTTCAGTGAACACCTACAAATTGTTGAAACTTGACAGATTAAATTGGCGCCCAACGTAGGGTTGTACTTTATGAAAACTTTTTCAAATCATTTTAGTGTTCTTTATCACTCCTATATTTTTTAATACTAAGTACTGGACGATGTTCTCAGCTGAGCAGGCACTACACTTCAAAACAGTGTACACAAGCGAGACAAAGATAAAGAGCTTAAATTATTTTGTCTGTTAAATAACACTAGATTTAATTAAGAAATAATTCGAAAGAAGTTTTTGTTTTCACCAAATGATAATCAGATCAAAATACTGAGGAAAAAACTTTTTTAGAATTAACTGCATATGTCACAAATTGAATGAAGCCATAATAAGACCAAATAGTTTAGCAAATTATATATTTTTGATATACATATATATAAAATAAATGGATTAGTTTATTTAAAAATTGTTTCAACTATGCCCGTTACTACAAGATCCGCTGAATGTTTGCCATAAAACCAATATTTTAAATTTGCCTTCCATTTAAGTGTTGGTACCCAAATCGGCACAAATTTAGTCGTTAACATAAAGTTTTCAATTTTATATAGAATATCCTAAGGAGAGATGATGATAAATGGTAAAAACTCTTCAATGTATCACGATATCACTAAGAACTGTATTTGTTAGTATCACATAATAAAATCTAAATAAAAACGTATTTACTTTAAGGTAGACCATCACCGTTAGCGCTGACACTTTGAAACAGTGTACTATAATCAATTTGACTGAACATGTATTTTTTCATTTAGCCCAAAACCGAAATTCTTAACTTTGTAGTATTCTGAATATTAAATTTCTTTTTTTGAAACTGTTTCTTTTGCCAAACAGTTGGACCTTTAAGCTGATACGTTTTCATGTGGATCCTTGAGTATTTGAATTAGTTTGCGTATTGTTCAATCTGTTAAGTACTAGGCACATTCATACGTACATACTTTCTTCAAAGGACAAATTCCAGCTGGTTGTATAACACGAGCTAACTCATCACGAAAATATTCGACAAACGGATGTTTGGCCTTCGAAAATTCCAATTCACAAAGATCAAGCTCCTCCGATAAATATGTATCATATCGACTACCACGTTCCAGAGAAATATTCAATTGCACTTTTATATCTGAGATATCGTATGCAAATCTCGCATTTAAACTAATTGCGGGATGTACTCTTGACTTAGAATATTTAGAACGACGCATTTCTATTGCGGAAGTTAAGCTACAATTGACTAGTTCAATAGCATCAATCCCTTGCGGCACTGTACAAGTAAATGATGTTGGGTAGATGTCCAGAGTACGCTGAATTCGTGAAAATGTTTGTGAGCGCTTGTAATTTTTTTTTTTTTTTTTTTTTCAATATAAACGTATACCTTAGCATTGAAGTGATGTCCTTGAAGTGCCAAAACGAGAAATATTGTGCAATATTTAAAAGACTTAATCCTTTCGTATACAAGCAGTGACATCTTGATGCAGTGTTTATTGAGTGAATGTGATGATTTTAGTCAAAGCGTACATATTCATTAGTTATTATTAATCCATTAAATATTTATCTTGTCACAATCAAATAAATAATAGAGCTATTATTAAGCTCTTACAATTAATTATGTTTTATCAAATAAATGTATTTTTATTGAACATATAATACCATTTTGCAGGAAGTCGTCATTAATAGACTTTAAGATAAAAGAAAAATTGATTTCTGAATCCAGCTCAACCAAGTGTCAACGACAGGGATCACCATGAAATTTAATTCTTCAGCAAGTTCTTTGTTATACCTCTTCGGATATTAGCATTGCTAGCTCTCCATTCCCACCAAAAACTCAATGTATCAGCTGATTGTGCTAACTTATCAACTTCATTATGGTGTTCATGCTTGGCACTTAATATACTTACATACCTTCAATATATCATCTAAATAATTAACTTGCATAGTTTTTGATATATAAAGAGATGCAACGAAAAATATGTAGCCAAACAATTTTCAGAACATGAGACAGCCTTGAAATTTTACTTCCAACTTGGCCAGAAAATGTTCACTTAAACAAAGTTTTTTTACACTCTAGAGAAAAAGTATTATGCTGACGATATCTGCATTTATCCAAAGCTTTAAAAAAGAAAACAATTTTTTTTAGTGCAATTTTTTCAAGAGCTCATATTTTTCTGCACTAATCTTGAAAATTTCATTAAAGTCAGATCAAAATCCGAGGAGCTATGAATTTTCAAACATGTGAGTACCTTAAAGTTAAATCGGACTTCATATGGCCGCCATCTTGGATTTTTTCGGAATTTCAAAAAATTATTTTACCACAGTCATACGCATGTCAAATACCTACTTTTCACCAATTTTCATAAAAATCAGAGATGTCAACCCAAATCTTAATCGATTACGCAAAGAAACACTCCCATGCGTTTTAATTATATTTCACTTTTAAGTTTATGACAACTCAAACATGCCATGGCCAAAATATTATGTCCATATCAGCGGAAAAAATCACTTACCTTTAATAGTTACATTCACATACACATTTATGTTAAAACGTGCACTTCAACTGCATAAAGAAAAAACACTGAAATGAAACACTGCAAATGTCTGAACTGATTTTCTAGAAAAACGACCTTAAACCACAAACTCTATTTAGAAACTCACTGAATATCCGCGATTAATCTAATCTAAATAAAAATATGCCTCGCAATGCACTCTTATGTAAAATTAGAATCTGAAACCTTACAAATGTTAGTATTAGTAAACGAAAAATCATGCTTTAAGTCAACAATACTTTGTGTAAGTAATAACGTCACCAGCATTCAGTAATCATCAAGTCGCATTTTTAGCTAGAGCCTACAAATTGCACCATCAAGCTGTTGAAACTGGACAGAATGAATTGGCTCCCAGCGCACATAGGGAGATTTAACCCAAAAAGCTGGTCAAAAACGAATTTTTGAAATTGGTCCAAAATGATCCAATTTTTTTCTATTACACAGCTAACACTCCAAACAAAAGAAATCTGACACCCGATTTTATCTAAATCAATCTGCGGCTGCATACTACGCAGTCAAAGTTGAAGTTTTGTGAAACATTTTAAAATAAAATTTTAAAGCTGCGAAAGAAGTGTTGATTTAAGTGCGTATATTTCTTTAAGTGCAGGAAAAAACGAAAGATTGCAGAATGGATTCTTCTACGACAGGTGTATCCTCAACAGTGAATATAATTTTATAAAAAAAATGATTATGAGAGTCAAAATAGACTTTACAAGTAAATGAGTATTTTTCATTGAAAAATAGTTAATTGTTAATAGAAGAAAAGTAATAGATCCTCACGAGTCCCAATTTTCTCTACCAAATATTCTCATAAATTAAATCTTTTTGTAACTAAAACTGCAAAATTTGGCTCCTACTATTTCGAATTCGCAAAATAGCTGCACTTTTTGCTAACGCCTATGCATGTGATATTTTTATTTTTTAGAGAAATCAAACGAAAAAAAAACGAAATTAGTAGAATGGCAAATACCGGTAGAACCCAAGTTGGTTCATAAATACGCATACTTCCTGACAACACTTAAATTTTGAAATAGACATAAACATATGTACGCGTTACTGCTAAATGGTAGTGATAAAACTTGAAACCTTTGTCGGAATTTGACTAAATTACATATTGTTTTAGAACCATTGGTAGTCAAAACCAAAACAAGATGAGACTCTTAAGATCATTTGCAAGGCCAACCAAAATACAGGAAAAATTTTCTTGAATTGTAGCAAGTACGCAGGTGATAAATTAAGGATGAATCTTGACCCGGTGCGGCCTGCAAAATCATTTAATGAATGTAGCGAGCTTAGTTAAAGACGAAAAACCAAGGAAATATGAAAACTAAAACAAAAATTACTATGTTAAATTATTAGTTCGGAGATTGAAAAGTTAAAGCTTTGGTAAGTTATGTTGGCCTCTATTATCAATTTGTTGAGAATTCAGCATTACTGTATTAGCCCCCTAGCACCCTCTGTGAAAAAATTTTCTATTCTGTAGTGCTTTCGAACTACTTTTCTAAGTTATATGAATTGATTGACACCTTGATAGCTAAAATCAATAAAGCAGTATAGGACATAGAAGGC